>VZQC01013000.1:1756033-2066430 GCA_009823505.1 Rhizomys pruinosus | reverse complement strand
TTTTTTTTGGGCGTCTAGCATTTTAACTATGATATGGCATGGGGAGTTTCTTTTCTGATCTTGTCTATTTGGAGTCCTGTGTGCTTCTTGTATTTGTATTGGTTTGTCTTTTTTTAGTTTGGGGAAATTTTCATCTATTATTCTGTTAAAGATCTGATCAATACTATTCTCTTGAGATTCTTCTCCTTCCTCTATTCCTATGATGCAGAGGTTTGATCTTTTCATAGTGTCCCATATTTCCTGGTTGTTCCACTTTTGTGTATTTTTAAATTTTTCATATTCTTTATTTGAGTTTTTTAGTTGCTCTGTGTTATCTTCCAGATATGATATTCTTTTTTCTGTTTCCTCCATTCTATTTCTGAGGCTTTTTCCTTTCCTTTCTTCTTGATTAGATGCGTGTTCTAATTCCTTTTTCATTTCATCCTGTGTTTTCTTTCGTATTTCCATTTCCTTTTTGAGCTTCTCAATCTCTTCTTGGTGCTCCTTACTTTGTTGGTTGGCTTCCTTTTTCAGTGTTTCTACTTCCTTTCAGAGTTTGTTTTTTTCTCTCTCTAGTTCTTTCTGGAGTTTGTCAATCTGTTCCTTTAGCTCTTTCCGAAATTTGTCATTGTATCCCTCTAGGTCCTTTTTGAGTTTTTCATTCTCTCTCTTTAGTTCTCTGAATTCTTCTTTATATTCTTTAATTTCTCTGCATAGGTCTGCAATTATTTCTTTAAGATCTGTTCCTTGGGTCATCTCCGGGGGGATCCCATTGTAGCTATCTCCTACAGGTTTGATAGAGCCTGGTGTGGGATTATCCTGTGCCTTTCCCATGTTGTCCCTTCGTCGTGTCCCTGGCATGTGGGTTTCCCTTTTTTGATTCAAATCACAGATGTCTTTTCACTATGTTAGCGGCTGGTTTTGCTTGCCTCCTTCTGATGATTTTTTTTCTTTTCTCCTCCTTGTTTATGGAGTATTGACTCGTCTAGGTTTCAGGCTTTCAATTTTGTTTATATATTGAATATTGGAAGTCTAAGTCACTGTTCTCTTCCTGTTCTGAAGGTTCTCCAAAAAAAGTCCACTTGGATACTCTCTCACCAATTCCAGTTGGGGGGGTATGCCTGAGCAACTTCCGGGCTCCTGTGCCTCAGGAGCCACCCCCCCCCAAAGACACAGAGGCACTAAACCTGACCCACTGGTCACCCGCTGCAAAGGCGAAGGGTGGCTCTGCCCAGACAGCCACCCCATACAAAAGGGTTCAGAGTTGAGACACTTTTCCAGCAGCCCAGGAGTCAATCTACCCTAAAATCTACCTGTCTGGAGTGACTTACGGCTCCTGTGAATCAGGAGCCTGCCTGCACAAAGACACAGAAGCACTGAACCTGACCCACCAGTCACCGGCTGCCGAACACTTTTTAAGATGTTTCTTGGTCATCTTTACTCTCTTGAGAAGTCTCTGATCAGATCTTTAGCCCATCTTTTAATTGTGTCCTTTGTTTTCTTGATCCTTTGTTTCTTAAGTAATTTACATGTTCTAGATGTTAAACCTCCATCAGATGTGTCCTCCATTCTGTGGGCTTTCTCTTGACTTCTTTGGTTGTTTCTTTTGCTGTACAGAAACTTTTTAGTTTAATGAGGTCCCACTTACTGATTGTTGACCTTAATTCCTGTACAACTGCTGTCTGATTTAGAAAGTCTTTTCCTACACCTATATCTTGTAGGTTACTGCCAATGTTTCCTTCTAACATTTTCAGAGTTTCAGGTTTCACATTGAGGTCTTTAATCCATTTAGAACTGACTTTTGTATAAGGTGAAAGGTAGGAGTTTAATTTCATTCTTCTACAGGAGGCGATCCAGTTTTTCAGCACCATTTGCTGAAGATGCCTTTCCTCCATTGAGCTCTTGGCCCCTTTGTCAAATATCAGGTGTGTGAAACCACATGTACTCAAGTTTGCAACTTCAATTTTATTCCATTGATCTACGGGTCTATTTTTGTGCTAGAACCATGCTGTTTTTATGACTATAGCTCTGTAGGAAAAATTGATATCTGGTATAGTAATTCACCTTGCATTATTCTTTTTTGCTCAGGGTTGCTTGGGCTATTTGGGGTCTTATGTTTTTCCATATGAATCTTAGGACTTTTTTCTAATTCTGTGAAAAAAGTCATGGGGATTTTGATTAGGATTGCATTGAATCTATATATTAATTTGGGTAGGATGTTCATTTTTAATTTTTTTATGTGTAGGAGTGTACTGTCTGCATGTAGGTTGGTGCACCCATGTCATGCAATGCTGTGGAGGTCAGAAGAGGGCGTCAGATTCCCCTGGAACTGGAGTTAAAGACAGTTCTTTTTTTCCAGTTTAATTTATTTATTCTGTAAGAAAGTTTTAAACACCATGCAAGAACTTGTTACATGTTGATTCATTTATGCTCAATATATTTAAGGCACCCTATGTGGAAAATGTCAATTTTATTTATTTTTTATTTTTTATATCTTTAATATCATTTTCCTTTTTTGTTTATTATTTTTTAAGGGATTCACAATATAAGAGCACAGTTGTTTTCAGATCACATTGACGTTGCTCATTTTGCCATACAATTAGGTAATTGGTGCTAGCATCCACAGATGAGGGATACTATTCATCATTTGTTTTTCTGGGACCGTGTTACAGGTAAATGGCTGGAGGTAGAAGATATCACTCAGCACGATATCTTCTAGCTCCAGCCATTTACCTGTAAAGCTCATGATGTCATCTTTTCTTACCGCTGCACAGAACTCCACTGTGTAGATGTACCACATTTTCTCTATCCACTCATCAGCTGAGGGGCATTTGAGTTGTTTCCAGCTCTTTGCTATTGTAAAGAGACCTGCAATAAACATGGTTGTGCATGTATCTCTGCAGTAAGATCAGTCTTGTGGATACATGCCCAGGACTGGTATGGCTGGGTCAGGTGGCAAGTTCATTCCAAGTTTTCAAAGGGTTCTCCACACTGCTTTCCATAGTGACTGTACAAGTTTACATTCCCACCAGCAGTGGATGAGTGTTCCCTTTCCCCACAGCCTCTCCAGCATTTGGTATCATTTGTTTTCTTAATCCTAGCCAGTCTTATTGGAGTAAGATGATATCTTAAAGTGGTTTTAATTTGCATTTCCTTAATTATTAGCAACGATGAACACTTCTTAAGATGTTGCTGGGCGTGGTGGTGCATGCCTTTATTCCTAGCACTTGGGAGGCAGAGGCAGGTGGATCTTTGTGAGTTCAAGGCCAGCCTGGTCTACAGAGTGAGTTCCAGGACAGCTGGGGCTACAGGGAGACCCTGTCTCAAAACGACCAAAAAAAAAAAAAAAAAGTGTTCTCGCCATCTCTATTCCTCACTGGTGAAGTCTCTGTTAGCTCTTTGCTCCATCTATTGAGTGGGTCATTTGTTTTCTTTCTTCTTTGTTTTTTGAGTAGTTTACTATTCTGGAAATCAATGCTTTGTCAGATGTATCTGTGGTGAAGGTTTCCTCCCACTCTGTGGGTTTTCTCTTCACTTCCTTGATTGTTTCTTTTGATGTACAGAAGCTTTTGAATTTAATGAGGTCCCATTTGTCCACTGTCGACCTTAATTCTTGCACAGATGCTGTCTGATTTAGGAAGTCTTTTCCTATGCCTATGTCTTGTAGTCTGCTACCCACTTTTTCTTCTATTGCCTTCAGAGTTTGGGGTTTCACGTTGAGGTCTTTAATCCACCTGGAGTAAAGATGGTTCTTAGCCGCCATGTGGATGCTGGGAATCAAACCCAGGTCCTCTGCAAGAGCAGTTGGCGCTCTTAACTGCTGAGCCATCTCTCCAGCCCCCATGCTCATTTTTACTATATTAATTTTTCTGATCCATGAGCATGGGAGGTTTTTCCATCTTCTGGTGTCTTCCTCAATCTCGTTCTTCAAAGATTTAAAATTTTCATTGTAGAGATCTTTAATATCTTTGGTCAGGTTTATGCCAAGATATTTTTTGAGCCTATTGTAAATGGAAGGGTTTCCATGTACTCCTTCTCCAATTGTTTATTATTGGCATATAGGAAGGCTACTGATTTTTGTAGATTAATTTTGTAACCTGCCACTTTACTGAAACTGTTAATCATTTCTAGGAGTTTTCTAGTGGAATTTTTGGCATCCCTTAAGTATAATATCATGTCATCTGCAAAAAAACATTTTGACCTCCTCTTTTCTAATTAGTACTCCTTTAATTTCCTTCTCTTGTCTTATTGCTCTAGCAAGAGTTTCAAGCACTATATTAAAAAGGAATGGAGATAGTGGACAGCCTTCCCAGGTTCTTAACTTTGAGGGGAATGCTTCTGTGAGTTCAAAACCAGCTGATAGTGTGTTCCAGGCCAGCTGGGGCTACAGAGGACTCTGTCTCAAAAAGATAATACATAGGATTTGAGTGCACAGAGCTTAGATCAGGGATTTCCCAGGACCACCTGAAGCACAGATAGAAGCTGATCACTTCAACCAAGCAGATTGTTGGATAATTCTATAACTAGGTTGTTGGATAATTGTTTCATTGGTTTGTTGGATAATTAAATCATTGTCTTGTGTGGCTGTGGGGGTGGAGTCACCCTGCTAGCTGGTATAAAATGTGGGCTTGTTGCCACTGTGAGACTTGAGTGCACAGAGCTTAGATCGGGGATTTCCCAGGACCACCTGAAGCACAGAGTACTGGGGCATGGGCTAAGCAAGGCAGGCATCTCCCCCCCCCCCAACTGGAATTGCTGAGGGAGTTTCCAAGTGGATTCTTTGGAGAACCTTCAGAACAGAAAGGGAAGAGTGAGTTAGATTTCCAATATATAAACAAAATTGAAAGCCTAAAACCTAGACAAGTCAACACCCCATAAATAAGGAGAAAAACAAAACAAACAAACAAAAATGAAAGCACCTGAGGGAGGCAAGCAAAACAACACAGCGAAGAGGCATTTGGGATTCTCATTGGAATACAGGCAAAGAGAAATCCACATGCCAGGGAAAGGACAAAGGTACAACATGGGAAAGGTACAGGATAATTCCACAGCAAGCTCTACTAACCCTGTGGGAGATTCCTATAGTGAGATCCCCCTGGGGGTGGCCCAGGACATAAATCTTAGAGGGACAATTGCAGACATATTCAAAGAAATGAAAGACTATAAAGAACAAGTCAGAGAACTAAGGAGAGAGAATGAAAAACTCAAGAAGGACCTAGAGGGAAAGAATGACAAATACCAGAAGGAAGTGGAAATACTGAAAAAGGAAACCAACCAGAGAAGCAAGGAGATACAGGAAGAGATTGAGAAGCTCCAAAAGGAAGTTGAAATACTAAAGAAATTACAGGATGGAATGAAAAAGGAAATCAAACACTCATCCAATCAAGAGAAAAGGAACAGAAAAAGCCTCAGAAGCAGAATGGAGGAAGCAGGATAAAGAATATCAGACCTGGAAGATAATACAGAACAACTAAAAAACCTCAAGTAAGATTTAAAAAATTTTTTAAAATTTAGAAATACACAAAAGTGGAAGACATCAGGAATTGTGGGACACTATGAAAGATCAAACCTCATCATCATAGAGAAAATAGAGGAAGGAGAAGAAATCCAGGAAGAAGCAATGGATTTGATCAGATCTTCAAGCAGAATCGTAGATGAAAATTTCCACAAACTATAAAAAAAGACAAACCAATACAAATATCCATAGAAGCACATAGGACTCCAAACAGACCAGATCAGAAAAGAAACCCCACACACCATATCATACTTAAAAATGCTAGACGCCCAAAACAAGACAAAATTTTAACAGGCACAAGAGAAACAACAAGTTACATAATAAGGGGAAACCCATCAGAATTACAACTGACTTCCTCAGTGCAAACTATGACAAGCAAGAAGAACATGGATCAAAGCATTCCCAGTGTTAAAGGACTATAGATGCCAACTCAGGTTACTAATACCCAGCAAAAATGTCGAATTATAAGTTGAAGGAGAGAGAAAAAATCTGCCATGACATAAACAGATGTAGAATACATGTCCAGAAAGCCAATCTTTTAGAGAATACTTGAAGCAAAATTCAAAGGACAGCGAAGAAAAGAGGTGCAACTATCCCCAAGCACCTAGAGAAGGTAATGAATAAGAGAGCATTACTGCAGAATTAGCAACCTAGACCAAAAATGCAAATTGGATAATAAGGTGAAAGGAAGCAACAGCCATTTTTCAGTTATACACCTTAAATATGTAATGGACTATAACTACTCCTATGCAAAGACAATAGACCAAGGAGGATTGGATTAGGAAACAGAAAAAACCTCCACAAAAAAAAAAAAATAAACCCATCTCACTTTCAAAAAGATAGGCACCAAACTTTAAGGGGCCAAAAAGGATGGAAAAGATATTCCAAAGCAAATGGTACCAAAAAAAGCAGATGTTTGTGGCTATTCTAATATCAGCACAAAATAGACCTCAGAGTAAAAAAAAATCAGAGTAGAAAAAGATGGCCATTACATCATTTACCAAAGGAAACAATTTGACCATTGAAAGATTTCACAACCATGAATATATAGATAGATTAATAAGACGAGACTTATAAAGTAAGTTAAGAAGGATATTGAGTATAGATATTATGGACATTGCATCTACGGAGGAACTAGGTCTTAGTACTTAACACCTAAATACTCCAGAGGGTATAGTTGTATCCAACTCTGAAGGCGTCGGTAGTAATGGTTGAGTGTGCGCTAGGCGATGTGTACGATTATGTCATAATATTACGTACGCGGAGAGGTAACGGTCGTGTGTACGGCGATTATCGCGAGGCAGATGTCGTGTTACAGCCCGGCACAAAACTCTGGTTCACCCAAAACTTTTAATAAAGACAATTCTCCAGGGCCTCAGTCAAACACTAACCCCGTACACTCAGAGTGGGGATTTCAATACCCACTGCGCCTTTGGGACAGGTCAAACGGGACAAAGAATTAAACAAAGACACCATTGAACTGACTTATATCATACACCAAATGGACAACCTCAAGACATCTAACCTAATTTATTGCCCACCCAAATACCAGAGAATGTACACTTTCCTACTCAAGCACCCCCAGTGGCCATAAGAACCCCAGTTTCAATCAACCAAAGGACAGAAAACCTCCACAATTACAAAAGGATTTGAATAACTTATTCATGCTTTCTATTCGGGACCACAGTGCAAAGAAGAAACTCTCGACATCAACACCAGAATAAACCCTACTGCTCTAAGAAACAACACTGAGACTAAACAACACTCTTTGAATAACTGAATGGTCAAGAAAGAAATAAGCACAAGAACATAAAAGCATTTCCTGAAGACGAATGACAATGATAATACAACACAAACAAAACCTATAGGATTACTTTAAAAGCAGTCTAAGCGTGAAGTGGAAGTTTAAGCCCTGGGTGCCTACATTAAAAAACAGAAAGCAGCACAAGTGAATGATCTAATAGTCAGCGTAAAAACACTTGAGAAAGCAACAACAATATAACCCTCAAATGCAACAGAACAAGGAAGAAATAACAAAAATCAGAGCAGAAATCAATGAATAGCAAACAAAGAAAAAAAATACAAAAACAATCACTGTATCCAAAAGTTGGTGCTTTGAGAGAATAAACAATCAAAGACCAGACCTCTAGCGCGCAGTAAACCAAACAGAAAGAAGGAGCAACTCCAAATCAATACAATCTGTGATCAACAAGGGGAAATATCACAACAGACAATGAAACAATACCAGAAAATCGGGGCTGGAGAGATGGCCCAGTGGTTAAGAGCACCGACCGTCTCTTACAGAGGAACCCGGCGTTCGATCCCCGACAGCACCCACATGGCGGTGAGAACCCGTCTGAAACCTCCATTCCAGGAGAACTCCATTCCAGGGGAATCCAAACCTTCGTGAAATCCCGCGTTGCACGACATGGGTGCATAGACTTGCATGCAGACAGTACATTCTACACATACAGAAATAAATATGTAAATTAATAAAAAAATTTAAAAGAAAGACCAAACAATCTAATGAAATACTTCAAAAACATACCTATACTCTACTAAGTTTAGAAAAACCCAGGAGAAACAGATAAATATCTGAAATCCTGGGATACCAACAAGCTTAACCAAGAAGAGCATCGACAGCTTAAAACGACCCATAATATATGAAGGAAATTGAAATGAAATATAAAAAAACCCTCCAACTAAAAACTGCCAGGGCCCAATGTTCCTAATGGATAATTTAAACACATTTCCAAAAAGGACTTATAACAATATTACTCAAAATTTTCAGAAGGATGATCAAGCAGAGGGAAATCTCCCAAATTCCTTCTATGAATCCAGCATCACTCTAATACCAAAAACCAATTGCAAAGAAATACAACAAAAAGGAGAACTCATTAGACCATCTCATTAATGAATTAAGATGCAAAAATTCTCAACAAATAACTTGCAACTGCATACAAACCCACATCAAAAGATCAATCCATCATGGCCAAGTTGGATTCACTACCAGAGATGCAGGGAAAGGTTTCAACATATGAAACATCAATAAATATCATAAACACATAAAGGACTGAAAGACAATAAACCCACAACCATCTCAACTGACGCAGAAAAAAACCTTTGATGGCAATTAACACCAATAAAGCAAATATGGGTCTCCTTGAGTCAAGGCAAGACTCTCCATCAGCACCACTACACTCACCTGCCTGGAAAACTGGCAGCAGTGGTAGCCATATGCTTGTATATCCCCAAATCTAATGGCTATTAGCTCTCTCCTTGGAGGAGATAACCCACGGCTGATGCCAAAAGCCTACATCCTCTAGTAGTTAGGAGATGTTATAAGCCACAGTAAGACCTGGCATCTTTTACAGAAAAAACTAATTCATGGATTTTAACATAAATCCAAAATCTGTGTCTAACCAAAGTAGCCTAATTCTATAATCAATTAGTATGGGTTGTAGAAGTGGCCTAGCGTTAAGAAGGCGCTGACCCACTCTACGGCTAGACCCAGGTTCAATCCAGCACCCACATGGTCGGCCGAGAACCATACTGAAGCTCCAATTCAGGAGGAATTCCAGTTTCCAGAGGGATATCCAACACCCTCTTTGACCTCCTGCGCAGGCATTGCCCGACATGGGTTGCACAAACTTGCATGCAGACAGTACATTCATACACAATACAGAAGATAAATAACATATAAAAAATTTATAAATATTATATCTTAATTGCTTGTGGCTTCATTAGTAGGATGAAAGGTTATTCCTAGACAAACCTGTCAGCCCATGAACAGGCAAACAGCCAGAACTGATCAGAGTCCAAAACGACATTTCAGAGAAAGAAAAACTGTTTGGCTTCTCGCCCACCTGTGCCCCTTTTCTAAGCTAGGGAAAATCCTGCAGAAGAGGGGGCAGGTGTAGAATTAAGGGCTGTGATTGGGGTGAATGGTGGACACTACAGCAATTCTAATAGTCTGGACACTTATTTGATCAACATGATTGTACAACAAGCCCCCTCCCAGCTGGATGGTGAAGAAGCCTTGGGCTGTGGAGTTTGGGACATAGCCTGCTTGCAAACTAGGTTTTACATGAAGATGCTTGTACTCATGAACTATTACTATTGCTAAAAAAATGAAATGAGGGCTGGAGAGACGCCTAGCTGGTTAAGAGTGCGCTCCGCTCTTGCAGAGGACCGCGGGTTCGATCCCCCACACCCACATGGCGGCTGAGAACCGTCTGAAACTCCAATTCCAGGAGAACTCCCAAGTTCCAAATCGCGACACCTTCTTCTGACTCCGCCAGCATTGTACGCACGGGTCACACCCTTGCATGCAGACGTACATTCAACACATTACAGAAATTAATAAACAAAAAATTTAAAAAGTTTACAAAATCGAAATAAAAAAAAAAAAAAAAGGCTTTGACAAAATCCCACATCCCTTGGGGCTGGGCGAGATGGCTCAATGGTTAAGAGTTGCCAGTCTGCTCTTGCCAGAGGACCTGGGTTCAATTCCCCAGCACCCACATGGTGGCTAGAACTGTCTTCCACTCCAGTTCCAGGGGAATCCGATGCCTCTTTGACCTCTGAGGGCATTTGCAACGACACGGGTGCCACCAACCTGCATGCAGATGGTACATTCATACTCACAAAACAATAATAAAAAAGGAAGGATCAGTATCTCTCAAACTCTTATCAAAATCCAGTATCCCTTGCATGCTTAAAAGTCCTAGAGGGAATGTTTGGAGGAATCATTCCTGCACTGTAAACAGCATCCCTATACCAGGAAACCACAACACAACATCATCCTAATGGAGCAAAAAGAGACAGAGCATTGCCTTAAAGGTAGGAACTCAGCAAGGCTGCTCCCTGTCAAACCACTCCTCTTCAATATAAGTGCTTGTAAACACTTGCTAGAAGCAATAATGCAGAAAAGAAAATTTAAAGGAGTACTAACTGGCAAAAGAGGAAGTCAAGCTATATTCCTTTGCTGTGTGATATGATTGTTTACCTAACGGGGTGCTAAAAACTCCACCAAAAAAAAAAAGAAACCCAAAGAAAATTAAAGAAGTAAAAGCCAGGCGTGGTGGTGCATCGCCTTTAATCTAGCACTGTGGAGGCCAGAGGGCAGGCTGATATTTGTGAGTTCAAGGCCCGCCTGGTTCTAGGACAGCGATAGTTCAGGACACAGTGGGCTACAGGGAACTGCAACAAAAAAAAAGACCCAAAAAAAAAAAGTTTCAGTAAAGTGGCAGGAAACAAATTAACTTAAGAAAATCAGTAGCCTTTTTTTAATTCATGCAAATTTATAGAACTAAAAAATATCAAGGTTTCCCTGTCACAATAGCCAATAAAATACTTAGGAACAAACCTACCAAAGACACCAAGAGATCTCTAACAAAAATATTGTTTTAAAAGCATCCTCTGATGCCCTCAAACCTGAAGAAGGCAAAATGACGACATCAAGAAGATGGGAAAGAACCTCCCATGCTCATTGGATGGAAAAATTAATATGGTAAAAAATGTTCATTCTACCCAAATTATATATACAGATTCAATGCACATCTCAATTTAAAATCCCCAGAATTTCTTCACAGGCTTGGGAAAAAAAAAACAGTCCTTAATTTCATATAGAAAAACAAAAGGACCAAGATGCCATAGTCTGGTCCTGCGCCAAGGGTCAGGAGCAGCCTGCCACTGCTCATGGACAGGTAAAACTTAGGGCATTGACCCACGGGTGCGTGGCAATTGATTTGGCTGAGTTGTGGAGAGGGGCCTAGTGGGCTGGCGGACATCAGATTGGACCCCTAAGCCCGCCAGAGGGTGGCTGCCCTGCTGGTGGCCCACCCCGCGTAGTTGTAAGTGGGAAAAGGTCCTGGGTTTGGGGGCAGGCTCAGATGCACTAGTCTGGTCCTGCGACCAGGGGTCAGGAGCAGCCCGCCACTGCTCAGGAAGGTATGGGGCTCACGGTCCTAAGTCAGGAATACACCCGCCCCACCCCCCCCAACAACTGGATTGAGAGACGTATCAGTGGATTAAGAGAAAACATTCAGAACAGGACAAGAAGGGAGTTTCCAGTATCCCAAATATAAACAAAGTGAAAGCCTGAAACCCTAGACAAGTCAAACATCCTTAAAAAAGTAGGAGAGTGAAGGAAGGAAAAAAAAAACAAAAAACCATTGGAAGGAGGCAAGCCAAAAAAACCGTAGCTTTCAGCCTCAACCGCACTGAAAAGGCATTTGAGATTCCTGAATCAACAAAAAGGGAAATCCCACATGCCAGGGAAAGACGAAGGGACAACATGGAAAGGTGCAGGATAATTCTGCACAAGCCTCTACCAAATCCGGTCAGGAGACAGCTACTATCGGATCCCCCTGGAGGTGACCGCAAGAACTAGAAAGCCCTAGTCAGACTATCAAGAAATAAATAAGATAAGATAGAATGACAAAGCCTAAGGATATGCAAAGACATTAAAACCATAAAGAGAAGTTCAAGAGAATAAGAGAGAGAATAAAAATTCAAAAAGGACTTAGAGGGATTAATGACAAACTAAAGAGATTCAGAGAAGTAACGGCGGATGAAAACAAACCGGACGACCGAAAAAGGAGAGCTGAAACTCCAGATAAGAACAGAGAGAGAGGAAAAAAAAAGCACCTTAAGGAAGTAGAAACACAAAATCTGAAAAGACCAACATACACAAAAAAAAAAAAAAACACAAAAAAAGATGAAGAACTCTAAAGGGAATGGATATATTTAGAAATCAGCGGGAGCAAAGAAAAAGGAACATAGACACTTATCCAACCAGGAAATGAAAGGAAAGAAAAAGCTCAGAAATAGAATGGAGGGCAGAACAAAGAATAACAGATCTGGGTGGATAACACAGAGCAACTAAAAAACTCAAATAAAGATTCATGAAAAATTTAACATAATACACAAACCTGGAACAACCAGAAATATAGGGACACAATGAAACATCAAACCTCTGCATCAAGAATAGAGAAGAGAAGAATCCCAAAAAGTAATTGATCAGATCCTTCAAAGATATAATAGATGAAAAACTTCCAAACTAAAAAAAGACAACCAAATCAAATACACGAAGCACCATGGGACTCCAATAGACAAGATCAGAAAAGAAACTCCCCCGTCCACATCATAGTCAAACATGTAGATGCCCAAAATAAAGATAAATATTCTAAAGGCCACAAAGAAACAACAAGTCACATACAAAGAGAAACCGCATCGAATTACAACTGACTTCTCACCGCAAACCATAATAAGCAAGAACATGGACAAAGCATTCCCAGTGTTAAAGACTATGGATGCAAACCCAGAATACTAGTACCCAGCACAAAATGTCAATTTACAGTTGAAAGGAGAGAGAGAATTTTCCATGACATAAACAATAAAAGAATACATGTCTGGAAAACCAACTCTCCAGAAAAATGCTTGAAGCATTCAAAGACAGAAGAAAGGAGCTAACTATCCTCAGAACCTTAGGAAAAGAAACTAATAAAAATATAAACATAGGGAGTAAGAATCAGACACTAAACAATCCAAATGGATAATAAGGTTTGAAACGGAAAAAGCATCCATCTTTCACTTATACCTTAAATAGTAAATGGCTGAACATCCCCAATAAAGGCTTATAGACCTGGGAGTAATTGGATTTTAGGAAACATATAATCATCTATCATGCTTGTCTGCAAAAACCATTCAATTTCAAGGCAGGCACCAACTTAAAGGGTGAAGAGGCATGGAGAAACATTCCCAAGCTATGGGTACCGAAAAAGAAAGCAGGTGTCGCTATTTCTAATATCAGACAACAATAGACTTCAAAGCAAGAAATCAGAAAGAAGACAAGAGGGCCATTATATCTTCATTAGAGGAACAATCGACGATGAAGAACTCACAATCACGAATATATTGCCAGACCAATTTGCCAGAGCACCAAAACTTCGTAAAGACAACTCTTTCAGGATTTCAAGGCTCAGATTAACCCAGCACACTAATAGTTAGGGACTTCAATACCCGTTCACTAAGTCCTTTAGACAGATCAACAGGAACAAAGGATAAATAGAGAGACATCTGAACTGAAATGATACAATACACCAAAAAGACCTCACAGACATCTTATTCAAGTTTCCACTCGAAACACCAGAGAATTACACTTTCTACTCAGCACCCATAGAACATTCTGTTATCAAATAGATCATATACTGGACACAGGGAAAAACTCAAACAAATAACAAAAAGATGATAATCCTCATGCATTCTGTTCAGACCACAGTGCAATAAAAAACTCAATATTCACACCAGAATAAACCCTACAACCTACAAAGAAACCATGGAAACTAAACAACAATCTCCTGAATAATAATTGGTCAAGGAAGAAATAAAGAAAAAATAAAAAACAATTCCCTGGAACTGAATGACAATGATAATACAACGCAACAAACCTTATGGGAAACACTTTAAAAGCAGTCCGCCTAAGAGAAAAGTTTATAGCTCTAAGTGCCCGTACATTAAAAAAACAGAAAGAGCACAAGTGAACAATCTAACACTGCAGCTTAAAAGCACTTGAAGAGACAACTAATGAATACCCTAAAACCAGCAGAACAAGAAGAAATAACAAAATCAGAGCAGAGATCATGAAATAGAAACAAAGAAAAACATACAAAAAAATCAACGAATCAAAGTTGTTTCTTTGAGAGAATAAACAGATAGACAGACCCTCTAGCCCAGTTTTAAACCAAAAGAAAGAAGGAACAACTCCCAAAATCAGAAATCTTGTGAATGAAGGGGGAAATATAAACAACCAGGATTTAATGAAAAGTAATCCAGACAATCATTCGGGTAATACTTTAAAAACCTATACTCTACAAGTTTGAAACCTAGACGAAATGGATGAATATCTGATCTCATGGGACTCACCAAGTACGGGGTCGCGCAGCTATAGACCTAATTATTGTAGATATTGGAAGTATAAGCACCTCGCGGTTTCGAACCAAAATGTTCCGGGCCAGATGTTTCACGAGCGTCTTAATATTTCAGACTTACAACCATTAATTTTCAAGATGTTTAGAAGGATACGAATGGAGTTAGTTCTCCCAGATTCCTTCTTGAAGCCAGCATCACTCTTATTACCCAGCCGCAGATGCCCAAGGAGAATATAGACCCATCTCCTATTTGAACATAGATGCCAAAATTTTAACAGGATACTGGCAAATCCGCATACAGACCACATCAAGAAGATCATCAATCCATCATGACCAAGTTGAAATCATACCAGAAATCCAGGGATGATTCAACATTGAAAAGTTCAAGTAAATTATCAACATAGCATATAACGGATCTGAAAAGACAAAACCCACAATACTCATCAGATCCTCATGATGCGGAGGCTTTGGACAATAATCCGCCATCCCTTTCATGTTTAAAGTTCTAGAGGGAATTGGAATGCAGGGGTCATTTCCTTAATGTATCAAAGCCATATACAGGAAACCCACAGCCAATATCGGATCCTAAATGGGAAATGACAGAAGGATTCCCCCTTAAGGTAAGGAACTCTGGCAGAGAGGCTTGCCCCTGTCACCGCCTGCCTTTTCAACAAATAGTGCTGATCCCTTGCTAGGGCAATAAAGGCAAGAAAAGGAAATTTAAAGGAGTTCTACTCGAAAAGAAGAAGTCATGCTATCCCTTTTGCTGATGATATGATTGTCTACTTAAGAGATGCTAATTACAGGCAACTTCGCCAACCAGTGGAGAACTCCTAGAAACGATTACATACTTAATTAAAGTGGCAGGATACAAAATAACCTAGGAAAAACCCAGTAGTCCTTTCGCTGCCTACAGAGACGATAAAGACAACCCAACAATAGGCAACTGAAGAAGGAATCAGATCTTCCGCACTCAACAATGCCTCAAAAAAGAATAAAATACCTAGGACAAACCTAACCAAAGAACCAAGGATCTCTACAACAGTACAATTTAAACCTCTGAAGAAGATTGAATCAGAAGATGGACAAACGCTTCGTCCCATGCTCATAGGATTGGGAAAATAAATATAAACTATGTCCATTCTATAACAAACTCGCGTGTACAGATGTAATACAATGCACCAATCAAAATCCCCGAGTGTTTCTTCACAGGTTTGGGGAAAATCCTCAATTTCATTTGGAAAAACAAAAGACCCCGAATAGCCAAAGCAACTCTGGTGGAAGAAAAGAGCAATACACAGAGGATTCACTCTATACCAACATCAAACTATACTACAGCTATACTCATAGGAAAAGCGGCTGGTACTATAGGCAAGACACAAAACGACCCACGTTGGAAAATGGATAAAACTGAAAGATCCACCTGGAGCACATTACAATTTCAAGCATCTCATATTTGATAAAGGGGCTCAAGGAGACACATTGGAGGAAGACAGCCAACTTCAACAAGTGGTAGTTGGCCAGAATTGATTACCACTTGTAGAATTATGAAATTAAACCCCTACCCTGCTCAACCACCACTGTGAAAGTCATTCCAGTGGATAAAGTCCTCAACGTGAAATCCCAAAACTCTGGAGGCGATAAGAAGAGAAACTTGGCAGCATACTCAAGACATAGGCGTAGGAAGAATTCTTAATAAGACAGCAGCTGCCAAGAAATTATGATCGACAATTGACAAATGGACCTGTGTGATTCATTAAGAATCTCAAAGCTTCTGTACATCAAAGGAAACATAAAAGGAAGTGAGGAAAACCCACAGAGGTGGGAGGAAACCTTCACCAGATACATCTGACAAAGCAATTATTTCAGGTATAACAAGCTACTTCACAAAACAGAAGAAAAGAACCAATGAATCACTCAGGAAGATGGGAGAAAGATCTGAACAGAGACTTCACGTAGAGGGAATAGAGATGGCTGAGAACAACCTTAAGATAGTGTTCCTCAGTTGCTAATATTTAAATGCGAAATGCAAATTAAAGGACCTACCTTAGATACCTCCGTACTGACTCCAGTAAACTGGCTAGGATCAAGAGACAATGATGCCAGGGCTGGAGAGGTGGGGAAAGGGGACACTCATACATGGTGCTGTGCAAGCCACTATGGAAATTCGTGTGGAGAACCCTTAGAAGACCTCAAAATGGAGCCTGCCATTTGACCCAGACATACCACTTGCCTGGGTATAGTACGCAAGACTCATTTACTGCAGAGATACATGCATTGCCATTTTTTATTTCAGTTCTCTTCACTATAGCAAGGAACTGGAACCATCCCAAATGCCCTTCAACTGACGAGTGATGAGAAAATGTGGTGACATTGTAGCACATGGATTTCTATGCAGGGGTAAAGAATGAAGACATATGAACTTTGCAGGTAAATGGATGGAGCTAATGATAGACATCATGTTAAAGTGAGGTAACGACGTCCAGAAACATCACATGTTCTCTCTCTCATATGTGGATGCTAAGTACCCAATAACCAGTTATAAATATTTCTTGTGGAGAGGGATGCATATTAAAGAACAACAAACAGAAAGATNTCCACTGCTGGTGGGAATGTAAACTCATACGGCTACTATGGAAAGCAGTGTGGAGAAACACTTGGAATACTCAAAATGAGATTGCCACCTCCCAAAGACTTATCCTACTGCAAAGATACATGCACATCCATGTTTATTGCAGCTCTCTTCACAATAGTGAAGACCTGGAACCAATCCAAATGCCCCTCAACAGATGAGTGGATGACAAAAATGTGGTACATCTACACAATGGAGTACTATTCAGCGGTAAAGAAAGATGACATAATGAACTTTGCCAGTAAATGGATGGAGCTGTAAGCCATTATACTGAGTGAAGTAACACAGTCGCAGAAAGACAAATGGAGAATGGTTTCCCTCATTTGTGGATACTAACCCCAAATCCTCCAGATGAAAGGCAAGCTGAATGACATTATTGTTATATTTCTGTTTATCTGAAAGCAACTATGTTGTTATAATGTGAGTCTCTCAATGGGCTCTAGAATCTGTCCACCAATTATTTTCAGACTCTGTAATTACTGTATATGAGTGAAGAGTATGTATCCATATTTTAGAATAATATAAAATTAATGGAGAAAAATGTGAATTTCTAAGCATAAAAAATACTGAGAGAATGATGCAGGACAGTAATGGCAGAATGCATGATCTGGAGTGGGGTGGGGTGGCGTGGGGGGAAGGGAAAGGGGAATATGCCTGAACTGAATTGAAAAATGATGTATGAAATACAAGAAACATCAATAAAAAAGAAATAAAAAAGAGAAAAAAATCTGTATTATATTGTTACCTTGTCAAAGTGACTAACATTTAATAAACTTTTGAATTAAAAAAATACTTAGAAGCACTCCCATAAAATAAATACTGTGTTTAGACATAATGTCATGACAAACTAGTTTTTTTTCCCATTCCTTTGATCTTATATTACTCTAAAATATACATACATATCCTCCATCCACATACCAAAAATTCCTAACTGAAAATATATGGTCGCTTAGTTCTAGAACCTGTTAAGGGATTCACAATATAAGAATACAGCTAGCTGTGTGTGGTGGTGCAAGCCCTTAATCCTAGCACTCAGGAGGCAGGCGGATCTTTGTGAGTTCAAAGCCAGCCTGGTCTACAGAGTGAGTTCCAGGACAACTGGGGCTACAGGGAGACCCTGTCTTGAAAAAGACCAAAATAAAAAGAAAGTTCTTCCTTTAGAGAGGCAGAGGCAGGCTGATTTCTGTGAGTTCAAGGCCAGCCTGGTCTACATAGCAAGCTCTAGGCCAGCTGGGACTAAAGGGAGACCCTGTCTCAAAAATACCAAAAATACACCCCAGAATTCTGGTCTGGGGTCATGGTTTTCCAATCTTTCATAAAACCTTTCTAAATACATATGCATATATGTATATTTAAACATAATGGGAATATTCTTTATATGCACATGCACAGAAAATCAATAAAGTAAATGTGAACAGAAAGACTCTTATCATTGCTTTATATCCAAAATTGATTTAGATAACATGTTTGTTGTTTGTTGTTGTTGTTGTTGTTGTTGTTGTTGTTTTGAGATAATAGCCCCAGCTTACCTGGAACCCACTATGTAGACCAGGCTATCCTCAATCTCACAAAGATCCCTCTGCCTCTGCCTCTGCCTCTGCCTCCCAAGTGCTGGAACTAAAGGTATGTGCCAACACACACAGCTTAGATCAGGCTTTTTGATCCTCAAAACTATGTGCCGTGGTGGCACATGCCTTTAATCCTAGCACTTGGGAGGCAGAGGCAGGCGGATCTTTGTGAGTTCAAGGCCAGCCTGGTCTACAGAGGGAGTTCCAGGCCAGCTGGGGCTACATGGAGACCCTGTCTCAAAAAGACCCAAAAAAAAAAAAAATCAGTATTTTGAGCCAGATTATTCTTTTTTGTGAGATTCTGGCCTGTGTATTGGAGAGTATTTAACACCATTCCTGGCCTCTTCTCCCAGTTATGGCAATCAAAATGTTTCCAGACATTACCAGATGATACCTACTCCCCACTTTAGAATCACTTATTTATTTTTTAATTTATTTTACATGTACGAGTGTACTGTCGCATGTAAGTTGTGCACCCGTGTCGTGCACTGCTGCGGGAGGTCAGAAGATGGTGTCAGATTCCCTGGAAAACTGGAGTTACAGACGGTTCTCAGCCGCCATCGCGGGTGCTGGGATCGAAACCCAGGTCCTCTGCAAGAGCAGTTGGTGCTCTCAACCCACTAGGCCATCTCTCCAGGCCCCTAGAATCACTTATTTAGTTTTACCTGAACATGCTTTTTATTTCTTTTGATTCTTCCCTATCTCTCCAGTCTTCTATTCGGATTGTTTTCTTTCTCATTTGAAAAATATCTTTTAGGATTCATTTTATGGAGTTCTGTTGAAGATAGCTCTCTTTTTTAAAACTGTAAATGGGGGCTGGTGTTGTGGTGGCATTATGCCTTTAATCCAGCACTTGGGGGCAAGGCAGTAGATATTGTGACTTCAAAGGCCAGCCGGGTCTACCAAGAGGAGTCTAGGACATCTTAGGGCTACAGGGAGACCCTGTCCAAAGAGAAAAAAAACAAAATAAAAAAAAAGAAAAACTGACAAGGATCGGGCAGATGTGTACCTTAATTCTAAAAGTCCATTTTGTTGGTACCATGCTACGTAGTTTTTTGTTGGTTGTTGTTGTTGTTTGTTATTTTTTAGCATTTTCTAGCATTTTCAAGGTACTATTACTATATTTTTGTTTCTGTTGATTCTTTTGTTTTGTCTTGTCTTTTGTGACTGGGTCTCATGCAGCCCAAGGTAGCTTCAAACTCACTGTGTAGCCTAGAAGGACCTTAAATTTTTAATCCTCTTGCCTCCACCTCCCAAGTTTGGAGATTAAAGGAGTATGCCAGCATGCTTCCCTTTGTTGATTCTGTCATGATATAATCAAATTATTTCNAAAAAAAAAAAAAAAAAAAAAAAAAAAAAAAAGAGCACAGTTGTTTTTGGATCACGAGGAATATAACATTAATGCTCAGTTTGCCTTAAAACTAGTTAATTGGTGCTAGCATCCACAGATGAGGAATACCATTCATCATTTGTTTTTCTGTGTTACTTCACTTAACGAGATATCTTCTAGTTTTATCCATTTACCTGCAAAGTTCATGATGTCATCTTTCTTTACCGGTGCATAGAACTCCATTGTGTACATACACAACATTTTCATTTTCTCTATCTAGTCGTCAGTTGAGGGACACTTGGGATGGTTCCAGCTCTTTGCTGTTATGAAGAGAGATGCAATAAACATGGCTGTGCATGTATCTCTATGGAAAGATGAGTCTTGTGGGTATATACACCCAGGAATGGTATGACTGGATCAGGTGGCAATCTCATTTTGAGTCTTCCAAGGGTTCTCCACACTGCTTTCCATAGTAGCTGTATGAGTTTACATTCCCACCAGCAGTGGATGAGTATTCCTCTTTCCCCACAACCTCTCCAGCACTTGGTATCATTTGTTTTCTTGATCCTGGCCAGACTTATTGGAGTGAGATGGTATCTTAGAGTGTTTTTTAATTTGCATTTCCTCAATTATTAGCTACCTTGAACACATTTTAAGATGTTTCTCAGCCATCTCTAATTCCTCACTTGTGAAGTCTCTGTTCAGTACTTTGCTCCATCTTTTGAGTGAGTCATTTGTTTTCTATCTTCTTTGTTTTTTTGAGTAGTTTATGTATTCTGGAAATCAATGCTTTGTCAGATGTATCTGTGGTGAATGGTTCCTCTTTGTGGGTTTTCCGTTCACTTCCTTTATTGTTTCTTTTGATGTACAGAAGCTTTTGAGTTTAATGAGGTCCCATTTGTTAATTGTTGATCTTATTTATTGCACAGCTGTGTCTGATTTAGGAATTTTCCCATGTCTATGTTTTGTAGGATGCTGCCAACTTTTTCTTCTATCACCTTCAGAGTTTTTGGTTTCACATTGAGGTCTTTGATCCATTTGGAGTTGACTTTTATACAGGGTGAGAGGTAGGGGTTTAGTTTTATTCTTCTACAAGTCATGATACAGTTTTGCCAACGCCACTTGCTGAAGATGCTATCTTTCCTCCATTGTGTCTTCTTGGCCCCCTTGCTAAATGTGAGGTGGCTGAAATTGTATGTGCTCAAGTTTGGATCTTCAGTCTTGTTCCATTGGTCAACAGGTCTGTCTTTGTCCCACTACCAAGCTGTTTTTATGACTACGCCCCTGTAGTATAGTTTGAAGTCTGGTATAGAGATCCCCCCTGTATATTGCTCTTTTCACTCAGGGATGCTTTTGCTATTCAGGGTTTTTTGTTTTTCCATATGAAATTAAGGACATTTTTCCGAGCCTGTGAAGAAAATCTTGGGGATTTTAATTGGGATTGCATTAAATCTGTACAAGAGTTTGGGTAGAATGGACATTTTTACTATATTAATTTTCCCAATCCATGAGCATGGGAAGTCTTCCCATCTTCTGATGTCTTCTTCAATTTCCGTTTTCAGAGGTTTAAGTTTTTTCTTTTTTAAGTTACTTTTAATTGAGTACATTTCATACAACACTTCTTAATCAAATTTAGGCTCATTCTTCCATCCATGCCCACCCGTTATAGCCCCCCGCCCCCTGCCAGAGTTCGTGGATTCTGACATACTTGTTAAGTCCTGTCTTGCGTCTTTTTCTCAGTCTTTTATAACCTTTTTGATGCACAAGTTTACTGTTTTTGTCAGTTCTTTGAATAGGTTTTTCTCCCTTTAATTTTATATTATTCCAAAATATGCATATATATACTCCACACATAAAATTACAAATTGTGAGAATAAACTACAGGTTAATTCCAAAACACATTTAGAGATTCACATTTTAAAAGTAAATTTGCATGCAGGTTAAAAGAAGTATAACTTTACATTCTTTTTTCTTTTTTTAGAATATGAATACCTATCTTCCATCCATATATGGTAATTACAATGTGTGAATACAAGTGCTCGGACGACTCTAGAGCCCATTAAGAGATTCACATTATAATAGCACAGTTGCTTCCAGATACAATGAAATATAATAATAAAGTTGCTCAGTTTGCCGGCCAACGGGGATTTGGTATTAGCATCCACAAATGAGGGAAACCATTTGCTTTTTTTTTTTCTGGCACTGTGTTACTTCACTTAGCATAATGGCTTCAAGTTCCATCAATTTACCAGCAAATTTCATGATGTCATCTTTCTTTACCACTGCATAGAACTCCATTGCATAGATATGCCACATTTTTGTTATCCAGTCATCAATTGAGGGGCATTTGGGTTGGTTCCATCTCTTTGCTATTGTGAAGACAGCTGCAATAAACATAGCTGTGCATGTATCTTTGTGGGAGGATGCATCTTGTGTGTATATACCCAGGAGTGGTATGGTTGGGTCTGGTGGTAGGCTCATTTTGAATTTTTTTTTATTTTTTTATTTTTTGGTCTTTTTGAGACAGGGTCTCCCTGTAGCCCCAGATGTCCTGGAACTCACTCTGTAGACCAGGCTGGCCTTGAACTCACAAATATCTGCCTGCCTCTGCCTCCCAAGTGCTAGGATTAAAGGCGTGCACCACCACGCCTGGCTCATTTTGAGTTTTTTAAGGGTTCTCTACACTGCTTTCCACAGTGGTTGTATGAGTTTACATTCCCACCAGCAGTGAATGAGTGTTCCCCTTTCCCCACAACCTCTCTAGCATTTGGTGTCTTTTATTTTCTTGATCTTGCCTATTTTTTATTAGAGTGAGATGAGATCTTTGATGTCTTTGGTTAGATTTGTTCCTAGGTATTTTATTGTTTTTGAGTGGGAAGGTCTCCTTGTATTCCTTCTTCAGTTGCTTGTTAGTGTAAAGAAAGGCTACTGATTTTTCTAGGTTAGTTTTGTATCCTGCCACTTTACTGAAACTCTTAATCATTTGTAGGAGTTTTCTGGTGGAGTTTTTTTTTTCATCCCTTAGGTAAACAATCATCAGCAAAAAGGGATAGCTTGACGTCTTCTTTTCCAATTAGTACTCCTTTAATTTCCTTTTCTTGCCTTATTGCCCTAGCAAGTGTTTCAAGTACTATATTGAAGAGGAGTGGTGACAGGTGGCAGTCTTGCCAAGTTCCTACCTTAAAGGGAATGCTTCTGACTTTTCTCCATTTAGGATGATATTGGCTGTGGGTTTCCTGTATAGGGCTTTGATTACATTGAGAAATGATCCCTCCAATTGAATTCCCTCTAGGGATTTAAGCATGAAGCGATGCTGGATTTTTGTCAAAGGCTTTTTCTGTGTCAATTGAAATGATTGTGTGGCTTTTGTCTTGCAGTCCATTCATGTGTTTTATGATATTTTTAATGTTCATATGTTGAAACATCTCTGCATCTCTGGTATGAATCCAACTTAGTCATGATGGATGATCTTTTTGATGTGGGTTTGTGTGCTGTTTGAAAGTATTTTGTTGAGAATTTTTGCATCTGTGTTCATTAATGAGATGGTTATATAGTTCTCCTTTTTGGTTGTATCTTTGCCTGGTTTTGATATTAGAGTGATACTGGCTTCATAGAAGGAATTTGGGAGATTTCTCTCTGCTTGTATCCTTCTGAAAAATTTGAGTAATAATGGTTGTCTTTTTGAAATGTTTTATAGAATTCTACCGTGAAACCATCTGGGCCTGGGCTTTTAATTGGCAAATTTCTTATTACGTTTTCAATTTCTTCTATATTATGGGTCTGTTTAAGCTGTCCATCTCTTCTTGGTTAAGCTTTGATGATTCCCAGGATTTCAGATATTCATCCATTTCTCCCAGGTTTTCAAAGTTACTAGAGCATAGGTTTTTGAAGTATTCCCCTGTGATTGTCTGGATCTTTTCATTGTCTGTTGTGATATTTCCCCTTTCATCATGGATTCTATTGATTTGGATTTGCTCTTTTTTTTTTTTCTTTTGATCAACTGGGGTATAGGTCTGTCTATCTTATTTATTCTTTCAAAGAACCAACTTTTAGGTTCATTGATTTTTTGTATTTTTTTTTGTTTCTATTTCATTGATTTCTGCTCTGATTTTTGTTATTTATTCCTGTCTGTTGGATTTAGGGCTCATTTGTTGTTGTCTCTCAAGTGTTTTTAGCTGCAGTGTTAGATTTTTTTTACTTGTGTTCTTTCTGTTTTTCTAATGTAGGCACCCAGGGCTATAAACTTACCTCTTATGAGTGCTTTTAAATTATCCCGTAGGTTTTGTTGTGTTGTATTATCATTGCCATTTAATTCCAGGAATGTCTTTCTTTCTTTCTCTCTCTCTTTCTTTCTTTCTTTCTTTCTTTCTTTCTTTCTTTCTTTCTTTCTTTCTTTCTTTCTTTCTTTCTTTCTTGATCCATTCATTATTCAGGAGTGTCTTGTTTAGTCTCCATGTGTTCTCGTGGATAGTGGAGCTTATCCTGGGGTTGATTTTGAGCTTTATTGCACTGTGGTCTGATAAAATGCATTAAATTATTTCAATCATTTTGTATTTGTTGATGTTTTCTTCTGTGTCCCAATATGTGGTTGATTTTGGAGAATGTTCTGTGGGATGGTGAGTAGAAAGTGTATTCTCTGGTATTTGGGTGGATCAGTAGATGTCTGTGAGGTCCATTTGGTGTATTGCATCATTCAGTTCATATGTCTCTCTGTTTATTCTTTGTCTGGTTGACCTGTCCAAAGGCTTAGTGGGGTAATGAAGTGCCCTACTATGAGTGTGCTGGGGTTAATCTGTGCCTTGATGTCCTTGAGAATTGTCTTTATAAAGTTTGGTGCACCAGAGTTTGGTGCATATATATATTCATTATTGTGAAGTCTTCATGGTCAATTGTTCCTTTGATAAAGATGTAATGGCCCTCTTTGTCTCTTCTGATTTCTTTTACTTTGAAGTCTATTTTGTCTGATATTAAAATAGCAACTCCTGCTTTCTTTTTGGTACCATTTGCTTGGAATATTTTTTCCATCCCTTCACCTTAAGTTGGTGCCTATCCTTGAGAGTGAGACGGGTTTCTTGTAGACAGCATATATATGGGTTCTGTTTCCTAATCCAATCTTCCAGTCTATGTCTTTTGATTGAGGAGTTTACTCCATTAATATTTAAGGTTATAATTGAAAGATGTGTATTGCTTCCTTTCACCTTATTATCCATTTGCATTTTTGGTCTAGGTTTGTACTTCTACAGTTATGCTTTTATTAATTTCTCTTTCTAGGTGCCTGGGGATAGTTCTCCTCTCTTCTGTCTTTTGAATTGCTTCAAGTATTCTCTGAAGGGTTTGTTTTCTGGACAGGTATTCTACCATCTTGTTTATGTCATGGAAGATTTTTCTCTATCCTTCAGCTATAATTGACATTTTTGCTTGGTATAGTAACCTGGGTTGGCATATATAGTCCTTTAACACTGGGAATGCTTTGGTCCATGTTCTTGCTTTCATAGTTTGCACTGAGGAGTCAGTTGTACTTCTGATGGGTTTCCCCTTATATGTAACTTGTTGTTTTTCTCTTGTAGCTTTCAGAATTTGTCTTTGTTTGGGGCATCTAGTGTTTTAACTATGATATGGCATGGAGAGTTTCTTTTCTGATCTTGTCTGTTTAGATTTCTATGTGCTTCTTGTATTGGTATGGGTTTGCCTTTTTTTCATTTGGGGAAATTTTCATCTATTATTCTGTTGAAGATCTGATCAATACCATTCTCTTGGGATTCTTCTCCTTCCTCTATCCATATGATGTGGAGGTTTGATCTTTTCATAGTGTCCCACATTTCCTGTTTTTCCACTTTTGTGTATTTTTAAATTTTTCATAATCTTTCCTTGAGCTTTTTATTCGTTCTGTGTTATCTTCCAGGTCTGATATTCTTTGTTCTGCTTCATCCATTCTACTTCTGAGGCTTTTTCTGTTCCTTTCCTCTTGATTGGATGAGTGTTTGATTTCCTTTTTCATTTCATACTGTGATTTCTTTAGTATTTCCACTTCCTTTTGTAGCTTCTCCATCTCTTCCTGTAGCTCCTTGCTTCATTGGTTGGTTTCCTTTTTCAGTGTTTTCACTTCCTTACAGAATTTGTCATTTTCTCCCTCTAGTTCTTTCTGGCATTTGTCATTCTCTCCCTCTGGGATCTTCTTGAATTTTTCATTTTCTTTCCTTAGTTCTATGGCTTGTTCTTTATATTCCTCGATTTCTTTGAATATGTCTGCAATTGTTCCTCTAAGATCTATGTCCTTGTCCACCCTCAGGGGGATCCCACTGTAGGAATCTCCCACAGGTAGAACTTGGTGTGGAATTATCCTGTACCTTTCCCATGTCCTGTCCCTTTGTCCTGTTCCTGGCATGTGGGTTTCCCTTTGCCTGTATTCTGATGCCAATCCCAAATGCCTCTTCACTGTGTTGAAAGCTTGCTTTGGTTGTCTCCTTCAGATGCCTTTTTTGGTTGTTGTTGTTTTTGTTGTTGTTGTTGTTTTGTTTTGTTTTCTCCTTGTTTATGGAGTATTGACTTGTCTAGGTTTCAGGCTTACAATTTTGTTTATATATTGGAAGTCTAACTCACTCTTCTCTTTCTGTTCTGAAGGTTTGGCAAAAATTCTGGTAGGGAACAACCCATTCAGTATCCCACTGAGCACTGTGCTCATTCTGCTTCCTGCCAGCCAGTTTCTATAGGTTGTTTCTAGGGCTTGGTGATGAGGGACTAGAGGTGTCTCAGGTTCACTGTTTCATTTATTGCCTTGCCTTGCACCCCAAAATCACTATTGTGGTTTCACTTGGCACTCCCTCAGCAATTCCAGATTGGGGGGTATGCTTCGCTTAGCCCATGCCCCAGTACTCTGTGCTTCAGGTGGTCCTGGGAAATTCCCGATCTAAGCTCTGTGCACTCCACCAATATGTTTTCAACAAAAGGTTGTTCATCTTTCTTTTCATAGTACAATGATAAATTTCTGTTAAATAACTGTATATTAAATTTTTCAAATTATAGGCTTGGTAAATTTAATATAAATAAAGTTTGTAAGTTGATTTTTCCTAATTTTATAATAATAAAAAGCCTCAAATGAAGAACCAAAAATAGGTAAAAATAAATATTAGGATATAATTTTTCATTGAACTTTGAAAACATTTTTAAATTAGTGACATGACTAGGCTTAGACATAGATAGGTCTAGAGATTACATGCATATGTTGATTTCTTGTAGAAGTCTATGGAGCCATACATAAGCCATTTTATTTTTGAACTTGAAAATGCAGAATAAAATTTACTTTTTTGCTGAGTGTGGTGTCACAATCCTTTAATTCCAGAATTCCGGAGGCAGATGCAGGTGGATCTCTGTGAGTTCAATTCCAGCCTGGTCTTACACAATGAGTTCCAGAAAAGCTGGGGTTACAGGGAAACCCTGTCTCAAAAAGACAGAAAAAAAAAAAGATTTACTCCTTTAATGAGAAACCTGTATTTTTGTGTGCAACATATTAAATTCTGAGTAAACTTCAGATAAACATATATGGATTTCAGTTTTAGTTGAAATAAGATTATTTCTCTTTTTACTTTCTATATTTATGATGCAATAAGAAGGTTGATCAATGGGTATAGAGTTACAATCAGGAAAGAGTAAAATTTTCCATTTTATTCAGTAGAGTAAGCATGGATAGTAATGTACTGTACATTTCCAACTGTGACAAGGAATTTTTCAAGTTTTCAGTATAAAGAAATGGTACATATTCAAGAAGATAGGTATGTTTAACATGTCCTAAACCTTATATGCTATACACATGTGTGGAAACTTACATGTCACCTCATTAATACAATTTTTATGCCTTTAGTGTATCAATTAAATTAATTTTTAAAATGTTAGTTACAAATAATAATTTAAAAATGTCCCCAGCCAATCATTCTTTAATATGTCCTTGGAGGATCATTTTTTAGCTTAAACACACTGTGGAGAACTTCTTGAATAGTCACCATGTTTCATTACATCTAGGTTGTCAAACTGTTTTGAAAACCATCTGTGAATGACATGTTTTATCTTGAACTTTCTTCACTTTCAAAATACCTTCCCAACTCTGCCTTTAATCTGTGAAGAAAAGAGTGTGTTTTAAAAGTGTTTAGAGAAGAGACATGAAACCATCCCCAGAGCCAGCCATTGATGGCCGCCTATATTGCTCCTCCAAGACAGATTGTTTCCAAAGAGGAACACAATGCTGAGTATAACTTGGTCATTGCCTGTTCAGAAACCTTCTGGCAACTGAATAATTTCCCCCTGACATTCATCATGAGAATCCTGGGAGTTCTGCAGCACAGCTTTGGCTGGCAGGTCTGCTGACTCATTGATCTATGTAGAACTGTTAGTTCTTAGATTTATTTTTTGCACAGAACCACTTCAGCATCATGTGATCTGGTATTAATTCACCAACTTACCATATTCTTTAAGGATAGAATTTTGTCATTAATTTGTTTTTAGCAGCTATGTGTTCCTTCATCCCTCCCCCTTCTTCCTCTCTTCCTCCTTTCTTCCCACTTTCCCTCTTCCTTCCACACAGGGTCTCACTCTGTAGCCTGGATGGCCTCACATTCATAGAAGTATTCATTCCTCAGGCTCTCAAGTGCTAGGATTCCAGGCATGAGCCACCATTCTTGGATGGCTTTCTTTCTTGGATAATACGTTTTTATCCTAAATAGCCAACCTCTGAGTGTAACTTTAAGGAATACAAGCTTTGCTCTTTTCCTATTGACATTTCTGTGGTTTCATTAAAAATAATTGGTACCTTTAGTTGTCATATGACTGTGACTTGTGGTTAAGTGCCTCCAACTTTGTTGGAGCAAGTATTACATTTGTAACGTGTTCACCACAAACCGTGTTGGATGGAATAGGATAGCTTAGATTACCAGATCTCCTAAACACAGTGACAAGCAGCTCTCATTATAAAGATGGACACTTTTGATGTCTACTACACTCTGAAGATTAACTGTGGTCCATTAACTGTAACTGATAATAAGCCTAGGCCTGCACTTCATTACTTTGCATTCTGTCTACAGATATTCCACATTGAGCCATTAGACATGTATATAAAATACAGGTGCTAATCAAATGGAAGGGCACAAAAACAAATGGTGACTCTATCAATAATGTAAAACCTTTACAACACAATCCACTGCTTAGAATACTCACATTGTACAGTGTTTACAAAGAAAGCTGAATTACAGGGTAGGGGAGAGGAGAGAGTAATTTGTAGGTCGTAAAATTTTTTTTTTTGGTCTTTTTGAGACAGGGTCTCCCTGTAGTCCCCGCTGTCCCAGAACTCACTCTGTAGACCCAGCTGGCCTTGAACTCACAAAGATCTGCCTGCCTCTGCCTCCCAAGAGCTAGGATTAAAGGCATGCGCCATCACGCCTGGCTTGGTCGTAAAATATTTTAATAAAAAATACCGTTGCTTTTAAATTATATGAGTAAAGCTTGTTTGTTTTTGTTGGCCTAGTCATACTTAGGGGAGCCTGAAGGAGAGGAATTGAAAGAGAAACACTGACCTTGTCTGCATGACAGTGCTTAACCCGCGTCAGTGATTGTGACTGTGGAGGTTAGAGGATAACCTCCGGTCTCCTTCCTCAGTTGCTTTTTATCTTTTTAGAGATAGAGTCTCACTGGTCTGAAACTCCAAGCAGGCTAGACCAGCAGGCCAGTGAGTTTCCAGAGACTTGTCTATCTCTTCCTCCCACCTTGCTATTCCTGGGATTACCAGCATGAGCCACCATGCCCAGCTTTTTTCATGGGTTCTGGGGATTCAGTGTAGGGCCTGATGTAAACACTACCAGCTGAGAAATCTCTTAGCGACTGGGGAGACAGCCTTCAAGGGGATATTGGGACCTCAGGCTCTTCTCCTTTCTTACACCTACTTGCCTTGAAGTGAATAAATTTCCCCTGCTACATGCTTGTACCAAAACAACATGGCCAATTAGTCATGGAATAAAACATACAAATTTGCAAGGAAAAATAAACCTTTCCATTTTTGTTTCAAATTGATTTATCTTAAGCATTTGTTATGGTAATGAAAAGTCCTTAACATATTGTGCTGGATAGCTTTAGTGTCAACTTGACACACCTGGATTGAGGGAGCCTCAATTGGGGAATTGGCTCCATTGGATTGGCCTGTGGGCACATTTGTGGAGTATGGTCTTGATGGTCGAGCAGTGTGGGAGGGCCCAGCCCACAAGAGTGGTGCCACCCTAGGCAGGGTGTTGTGTATTGTATAAGAAGGCGGGCTGGGCATGAGCCAGGAAAGCAAGCCAGTGAACAGCATTCCTCCATGGCCTGTGCTTCAGCTCCTGCCTCCAGGTTCCTGCCCTGAGTTCCTACCCTGGGCTCCCTAAGTGATGAACTGTGACCCAGGAGATGTAAGCTGAATAAACCCTTTCCTCCCCAAGTTGGTGTCTGTCAGAGTGTTTTGTCACAGCAATGGAAGACAAACTACAACACATATGTTCCATGCATATGCATTGTTGTGGTTTGCACTATTTTACCTACTTCCCCCTAATTATTGTTGCAGTCTTGAGAATCCATCTCTGTTCTTCATCTATTGGTCATATAATTGGAAGAGAGCCCCGTACTGTGAAATGCATCACTACGTATATCCGAAGAGCACCCTTGCCGGGCCAGAGACTGAGTGTGGCAGGGGTGCAGAAAGTCTGAGAGAGGACACCTTGGCTTGTGAATGATTGATGGTCTGGCTAAACTTTCTTTGAGCTGCATTACAGTGTAAGATGCTTCTATCTAACCATTCTCCTTTACCTAGAATTGCATCTACCTTCCTTGACTTCCTGTTTTCATCGTAGATATTAATTATCATAAATCTCTATCATAGAGCAACATATTGAAAGATCTTAAAAAGACCCACACAGTATCGTTATCATGGTAACATTTCTTTATTAGTGAGACAGTATGGAAACTAGATCTTTCATACATTGCTGGAAGAAATGTAATGTGTAGACATTCTATCAAATCTTGGCAGTTTCTTAAGAATCAAAGCATGCAATTATCATAGGACTGAGTGATTACATTTATCCTGGAGAAATAAAAACATACTATCACAAAATTGGTGTTTGCTGTGGTTTATAGCTGCTTTCTTTAAAATATCCCCAAAGTGAAAACAACCCATATGTCTTTCAATAGGCAAATGGTTAAAAAAAAAACAAAAAAAACTACAGTATATTCGCTCCCTGGGATACTCAGCAATAAAAAGACATATAAAAAGAATAGAAAACAATTAATGCACACAATAACTTGAATCTCTAGATAATTACAATGGATGAAAAAAAAAGTTCATCACAGGAAGCTAGCTACATGCTGTATTATTCCATCTGTACAACGGCTTGAAATGACACAGTGATTGAAATGGAGAGCAGATTGGTATTTGTGGGCATTAAAATGAGGGATGGACTGATAGGAACCAAGACGGGGCCCTGAGAGGACACCCCAAGGGATCTGGGTGGTGAGGACAGCCTTCTATGTCTTGGCAGCCTGAAGATTTGTAATGTATACACCAGCTCACACAGTGCATTATATCACACAGACTTTTTTCCAACTAGAGAACTGATAATCATGTATATGTTACATATGAAGTTAAACATTCTTCTCATACTTAAAGATAATTTGTGTTTCTTTTTCTCTGAGCTGCTCAAAAATATTTTAAAAACACATGATTATGAGGAAGAGCCATGTAAAAAGGATGATTTCTTCATGTGGTTTTTGTCATGTCTGCATGCACACTCCCCCACATTCTTTCTCTTGATTGTGTAGTGTTTGATTGTTCTTGTCACCTTGACTGGATTTAGAAACATCTGGGAGATGTTTCTAAACACATGGGGGCTAGCGAGACACATCTTGGGGTGTGTTTCCAGAAAGGATTTAAAATGGGGAAAGATGTGCCTGAAAAGGGGTGCTACCATCCCATAGGCTTGGTCTTAGGACCCAATAAAATGAAAACTAGCAAAAGCTGGCAGAGTGCTGGAAACTCGTTTCTCAACTTCCTGGCTGCCATGACGAGTGTGTGCTCTTCCATGCCCTTTCCACTAAGTTGGGCTAAAACCCCTGACAGACAGAGTCCCTACAATGATGGGCTGAACCTTGTCATGATGGGCTGAATCACCTCTTTGCTAGACTGAGTCCCTTCCATGATGGACTGAAGCCCGGCAATGGTGGATGAAATCCCACCGTGATGGACCAAACCCTTCCATAATGAGCCTAACTGGCATCAGGATGACCTGCTTCTCCACTGTCATGGAAAGAACAGGCACCACTCAATATGAGCTGAATCCACTGAAACCTCAACCAGAAACAGTCTATCCTCTTAAGTGACTGTGTCAGGTATTTCATCACAAAGACATAAGAGGAACCATTTGAGATTGTTCTTTGCATTTTATATCTATCTCTATCTCTATTTATCTATCTATCTATCTATCTATCTATCTATCTATCTATCTATCTATCTGAATTTGTGTCCACATCTCCACATGATCAGAGGACAATTTGCAGAAACCAGTTCTCTCCTTCCACCATTGCGTCCTAGGGCTTGAACTTAGGTAGGCAGTCTTGGCATCAGGCACCATTACCCACCCTCTGAGCCATCTCACCAGCCTTGTTCTTGGGTTTATAGTTAAATTTTATCTCTGGTGCCTCTTGGAACCTGTAACCATGTGGCATACTCATTGCTACTAAAGAGTAGATTCTTAAGAATCAAAGGTTCTACGCTGTTCACCTGCTCAATCTTCCTTGTCACACCTGTTGACCTCTAGAGCAGCCCAATCCCAGGTGGATAATGGTCAGTCATTGGCAACCTTCCTCTGTTTCTGTTTTGAAGATACCACATGAGATTGGGCCATTAGGCTCAGTGAGGTCACTCTGTCTGTGACTCCTGAGCCCCACTGTCATTAGTCCTTAGAGGTTTTCCTGTAGCACTGACTCTTAAGGGAGGCCTGAACATGAGTTTAGACCTCCTTGGGAAATGCTTATGGGGACTTTCCATTGTTGTCAGATTGTCTTCCATCTCTTTGCTTGTAGTAAAGATTTGGTAACTCCATTCACACTGAGGTGTGGCTGATGGTTTACTTGTGACTCTCCTGGAAGCCTTTGTCTGCTAGCCTATTCCACGCCAGAGATTGAGGAGGAAAGCTGCAATGCTGACATTTAATGATGAGGACAGTAAGTTGGAGAAGTACGTATCTAGCCAATAGAAGTTTTACAATTTAGGAATATGAGCATAGACATGGTGTCCATTCTCACTGTTCCTCTGTAAGAGCCTGGTCCCTATTAAGAGCTATAGAGGAGGCAAGCCTCCATACAAATTTAGCATGGGTTGATGGGGCTGGGATGCTATTTATATATAGTGGCCCAAATCATGAACAGACACACTAAGGGAAGTTATAACAGTTCATTAAGAGAATTCCCTTTTTAGTTATTATTTTAGTAGTTGATATTCCTCTCCCTTAGTAAAGCATCATTCACTTTGCATTTACATTCTAATTGGCAGGTTCCTGTAATTTTAGAAACCAATATTTTTAGCAAAATTTGCTAGAACCAAGAAAAACTCAAGCAAAATAATAAAGAATACTTCCAGGATAAAGTGCTTTTATCTGAGACTGGGGAGATGGCTTGGCTGGTAAATTGCCTAGTGCCCAAATCATGAAGCCCTGAGTTTGGATCCCTAGCACCCATGTACAAAGCATGCATGGTGTCACGTGCCTGTAATATCAGTCATGGAGAGGTAGAGGCAGATGGTTTTCTGGCTTGCTGGCCAGTCTACCCAATCAGAGTTCCTGATTCAGTCTGAGATCCTGTCTCAAGAAGTAAGGTGGAGCATGATTGTTGCTAGATACATGTGTACATACCTACAGGTTTCTCAGCACACACACATACACATACATACACAGAGAACTACATTTTACTGCAAACATTAGTGGATTTCCAGGCCAATCTATCCACTACATTCTCCCTGCTGAACTCTGTCCAGTGGCTGACAAGGGACAGAAACTCATTTTGCACAGGCCTGGAGTCTGGCAAGTCCAAAGTCATGAAACTGGCATGTTTGATATCTGTTGAGTTCCTGCGACTTGGTTCACAGACATCGCCTACTTGCTCTTTCCTCACAAGGCGGAAGTGGCAATGGGTCTCTCTGGAATCTCTTTTATAAGTGCACTAACCCCACTTGTGATCTAGTCACCTCTCCTAGGCTCCCATCTCCTGATACCAAGACTTTGCGGGTTAGGATTTTGTCATGGGATTTGGGGGGAAATGGGACTGCTCAGGGGAGCATAAATATGAAATCCTTTCATTTAACTTGGGGCTTCTCTTTGTTACGTGCTGAGTCCTCCTCTTGCCACCGACATCTCCTAGTCAGCTTTGGTGGATTTCCTTGACAGCATTTTCCTATTTTGGCTTTTCTTCCATTGTTCCGTTTTCCAGATGTAGTCCTGTTTTTTATTTACTCCCAGCTTTTTTTAAAAGCTGTTTATAAAAATCACATCAATTGTTTCTTGGTCTTTGCCTCCTCCAGAGAAATTGTAATTTGCAAAAGGCTTAATTAGGATCTTTCCGAATTTGATGCACTTTAAGATTTTAATATGTACCATTAGCACAGTATAATCTCCAGATTTCTTAGTTCTTCCAAAGTTTCTTTCTCAAATCTAGTTCCTCCCATATAGTTAAGGTTTCTTAAAATATTTCTTTCTTAGAGAAGTCTGAAAGAAAAGCCAGATAAACATTATTATTACATCAAAGTTGCAAGCTCGTTGCACAACATCATTTACCATTGTGGTTGTATTAAGTTTTTTTTTTTTTTTTTTTTTTGTGGAATGCTGAAACTCATTTGGAGTTGTTTCATAATAAGCCATTTTAATGATCACATATGTTGTTGTTTTAAGGGCCCATTTTATAATTGAAAGAATGCTCTCTGTTATCTTTGGGATTTGATTCATGCAATTCCTTCCTCGTTATGCACTACGCTGTTTATTAATCAGCCTGCCTACACGGTCTGTTTTTGGTTCACTTTGATTTTCTTTTGTGTTTAAAGTTCAGGGTTTAAATTTTTAGTACTAAAAATGAAGATGACTGCTTTTAGTTGTTTGTTTGTTTATTGCTCTAACTAGATATCTAAACATTTCCAGACAGCAAAGGGAAGAAAGAGAAGAAAAAGATGAGAGCGATATCCTGTCAACACATTTGCTTATTGTATGTGGAGTCCTCGGAATGAGCAAATCTGTTTGCGACTGTGTGCACGGCAAAGTAGTTTGCTTGGCGGTAGAGGGTTTCTCTTTTTACGTAAGAAAGAATGGAGCCTCTTATACACTGTGATTGTGCTTCAGAGGAGTTTCTATCCACTGCCTACTCCCAGTTTTACTCAGTCTTTGAGAGTCTCCTGCACCCGTAGTAGGGGAGCAGAGGAAAATTTTATAAGCACCAGATACAAAAAGTCCCCTAGTATTCATTTTATTTAATATAAATTAAAATTTTACCACTTATCTTGCAGATTGGACATGTTTATTAGTTGGTAACATGAGATAATAGTTCAGGAGGCTGGGCTTAAACATTGTAGAACATTTATGAAGGACCTGTGTCCTTCTGTCAAAAAGGTCCTCTGAAAGAGGAAAATAATAAGAAAAGTCACAATTCAGAAATCTGGCAAATTAGTTGCTTAGGCTAATGCTTTGTTCCCTTATTACTATATTACCGGGAAGCAGAAGCTTCGAGGAGATGGGGGGAAGGATGATTCTCCCTTAAGTTCCAAGGACCATTAAGGGAGAGGCCAACACAGATGGATGCATGATTAAGGATAAACGTGGCTGGGTGCTTAGAAGAGGGGACATTGTCCAGTAGAGTCTAAAAACAGAGGGGAGATCACAGAGTGTGATTCTGTCTTTCCTTTTCCTGTCACCCTGGACTTGCCTTGAAAAGAAAGATTTCAGAATGACATCTGTTGGTGGTTGTCACACCCTCCCACCTCCCTTTATTGACATGTATGGTAGGGTTTATTTATCAATTGTCATGTGGGTGTACAAAGAATTTTAAGCCCTTTACTTTTCTTTTCTAATTTTTATTTATTTTGTATGTGTATGAATGTATTGTCTGCATGTATGTTTGTGCACCCGTGTCGTGCAATGCCGCGGAGGTCAGAAGAGGATGTCGGATTCCCCTGGAACTGGAGTTAAAGGCGGTTCTCAGCTGCCATGTGGGTGCTGGGGATCTAACCCGGGTCCTCTGCAAGAGCAGTCGGTGCTTTTAACAGTTAGGCTATCTCTCCAGCCCCAGCCCTTGACTTTTCAATCATTGAGCTTATCTTACTTATCAGTACTTGGTAATAGCATTGCTAGAAGGCAACACGTTTGTAAACATTCAATGTAACCCTTAATCTGATTCCATCATCTCAATTTCTTTGATGTGTTTAACTCTGAATTTTAGTCTTCCTTCTCAACCTTTAAGAGTTAAGCTATATACTTATAGATACAATTTACATGCTATGCATCCATCCATCCATATATATTTTAAATAAAACCTGTAAGGTCTAACTTGTGTCATCCAATATCCTTCAGTGTTCTTCCATCCTCTAGAGCCTAGTTAACCTGCCAAGAGTCTCATCACTATAAGAGACTGTCTCTGCCCCTCCCAGCAGCCATCAGTTGTCACAGTTTCCTTAGGTGGTGTTGGAGCTTCTTACCTGCTTCCTCCTGTCTATGCTGAGTTTTTCTCTGGTGATAACCTTTCTTAAATCACAACAGCCTTATGCACTTTTCCTTTCTTTCAATTTGGAGAAATCTCATTCTGTGACCAAAGTGGCAGTCAGAACTACTGATAAAAAGTTTAAAGTATGAATTTTACCATATGTCCAAAATTTATAATACACACATTCATACTTTTGCATTTTAAAATTATAACTGAGAAAATTACTACAGATTACTCAATTTAGCATATTAATATTATTTCATATATTATTCACAGTTTTGTTCCATACAGTTTATGTAAAGTATTTCTTCTTTTGAATTTTCAATTCTTGGATACTGGATTATTTTAGTACCATGCTGTTACCAACTGAGCTAACCAGCCTGTGGATATTATATTTAAATAAATGAGAACATCTATCCTACTGCTCAATAGGTTCAGCTCTTTTTGTAGTAGAGATTACATCTTGATGCAGAATGGTCAAAGTGGTCTCTGTAGAAGCATTTGGGGAGTAATTCTATAAATCTTATTTCAATGTCATGTTGAATGCATATAGCAGATTTCACATGCAGTTTCTTCCAATTTTGATATTTCACTAAAATAAAAAAATATTTAAAAATAGAATAACCAAAGTTGGGTAGGTTTTGTTTTTGTTTCTCTCATTCTTACAGCAAAACCCAGTTCAAACCATAGACTATGGCTTGAAAAGGAACTTTATTTCCCATGGGAACACAAGTCACTTCAATATTTTGAACATTTTTTCTGTCATGTGTTGATTTACTTAATACTATGTCCAGTAAAGGGGTTGTAAGATCAAAATTAACATGCGTTTCACTGAAATTCTCCTGTTTGGCCCCATACGGAAAGTACTGCATGTATTACATATATGATATATAATATATATCTGAAGAATATAATTCCTATAACACAGTTGAAGTCCTGCCTCCTTTTCACCACACAAAACTGTTATGAATATTAAGCTGGTTCCTGTGCTGGAACCTAGTGAAGAACAAGAAAATGGACACTAAGCCCCTGCAGGACAGTTGTGCTTTTGGTGTTTTTGTTTGTTTGAGACAGGCTCTCAACTGTAGTCCCAGCTTTGCTTGGAACTCATTATGTGGACCAAGCTAGACTTGATCTCACAGAGATCTGCCTGCCTCCACCTACCAGTGCTGGGATTAAAGGCATGCACTACCACATTGGGCTTTGCAGGACAGTTGTTGATTGGATTTTGTGCAGCAAGGGCATCCCCTGCTCAAAGTCTCTCTGCTGTGATGTATTGACCATCTTTATTGCCAGCATCTCCATCCTCCATCTGTCATTGACCAGGAAGCAGGAATTCTATTTTAGAATTACAGGACAAAGGATGTGAGGAATATCTTCAGCCCCCAAACAGTAGTAGTCTCAACCTTTGTGTTGTGGGGCTGCTGTGTCAGCTATGAACCCTGGATGGGAGAGATGCCCACGTCGACTCCTGGCCTGCTTTGATCCTGAGAACTCCTCGTTGGAAGAATTAGGTGCATCATATACTTCAGTTTTCATTCTCATCTTCATACATTTTTGGCTGTGTGAATGATTTTTAATGGCATTTTTCTCTGATTTCACTCTCAATGTTTAACATTTAGCTTTTACTATCCAACAAGTGCCATCTCTCTAGGTTTTTGTGACATACTGTGCCCACTGAAGGATGGGACTTAGGATCACATGCCCTTGTCTAGGTCTAAAGTCAGGACCTGCAACCTTCTCCAGGACTCAGCCTGGGCCTGCCCTTACAGACACCGCAGATCCCTTCCTGCCACTGCTGTTTCCCAGACTAGTGACTCTGCAGTCTCACCTTTCTGTTCTCTACCATAATAGGCTCCATGGAAGAGCCTTGGGCTCTCACTCCAGACTGATGCCTTTGGAAACCAGAGAAGCTGTGAGATGCAAACCAGGCCCTCTGTGCTTGTCCTTCACATTTGAACCTTCATGCTGTTGGCAAGCATGGATCAATAAAAGAAGGGCACTTGGCCTTCAGTCCTCAGACACTTCTGTAGGAAGGCCACGGGGTGATACAGGGGCTTGCATCTTTTTTCTTCTACTAGATTTTTTTTTCCATTCCGTATGAGTGGCAAACGTGATTTTTCTCTTGCTTCCCTAATTAAAAATATCTGTTATTTATTCCCTTGTTTAGTTTTCTTGTAAAATAAGAGAGCTAGTGAAGTTTAGAAAACTTTCTTCTTCAATAAAACCAGTATTTCAAGCCTGAACCCCCCCCCCACACCGCTTAGCTGTGTATGTGACATGTGACACTTGACAGCAGGACTGAGGCTTTGTCTAGACGCTCCTCCCCTCTCTGATTCTTCAGCTCCAGAGCACATCAAGCCTAAGTGAAAGACTCAATAACCCAGAGCACCACGCAGGTTTCATTCTGTGCCTGATTCAGGGCACTAGGTGGAGACAAGGATTCTCATCTAGAAAAGGCTCCAGTGATACGAAGGCCTCTGTTCTTGGGGTCTCTAGTTGAGGACAGTCCACCACACTCCTAAACATGCCTATCTGGCACTTCATTCTCAGCGGATAGACACCTCAGGCTGGCCAGAGAAAAGGTTAATGGATGAAGAACGGTCAAAGGGGAAGGCAGGCAGTGCAGTAAGTTTCCACAGAGTTTGGTCCCTTTATAACTACACACAAAACACTAGACCTAAATACAGTCTTTCCTGGTGTCCTAGGCTAATGTGTCCGAGGATTCCTGCAGATACCAAACTCTGAGGATGCAGAGATTGCTGCTATAAAGTGAGGCAGTGTTTACATATCCCACTGAATATTTTCAGTGATTCCCTAAATGTCTTATGTCTTACTGTGTAAGTTCTCTGTAAATAGCTGCTATGCAAAGAGTGACCTGAAAAAGTCTGAATATTAGTTATTATAGAGGGAACTCCTTTTCAAAAATGTTTCTGATGTGTTTTTGGCTGGATCCAGGGGTTGAAGACCCACAGAGAAGGCGAGTGGACTGTACCAGCTTCCACTGAGCACAGTGTAGCTATGAAATGTGGAGCAATTGACATTGCTGCTTTGTATGGGGGCTCTGCTCTCCTGTGTCAGAGACAGATTCTTTCCTCCTTCGTTGACATTTTGTGGACATACTCTTTCACCACAATGTTTACCAGACGCAATGTCTAAAAAAGAAAATATATGAGCTTTTCCTAAGTTTTGTTTTAAACTCTTGTAACAGAAACTTTGCAGAAACATTCCCTCTCACTCTGGAAGGCCTTAGTCCAGTTTCATATAGCGGCAGAGGGATGCCACTGATCACTCAACGTCGACTCCCTGGAGGGAAAATGTGAATGACAATGCTTGGAAACAAAAAAGCATTTTTTAAAAAATTGAGGCACTGAGTCACACACTGCAGATGATCTATTTGTTTTAAAAATGGAAGTGTGTCCCTTACTGAATCTCCCTCTGGAAGATATTTCAGTGACTCCACTTTTAAATTGATTTCAGCACATCCTTATCAACTTTTTCCTCATAATATACAATTCTAGGACTACAGACTTTGTGAATCATGCAAAACTAGAAATACTGCTAAATTACTTTCATTAATTAAAATCTCATTATTTAGTTTATTTTTTTCAGCTTCCTAATTTAAGTAGGATCTTCTCTGATCTAGTTAGTGGTCAGCACAGACCATCACACCCTCCTAAGACCGAAGGCCCATGCCGCTTTAATGCTTTCTATATGACTAGCCTAGCCAGTAACTGAGAATATGATTAGGAGTCTCTTTCTGTCTCCTAGCCCTCTGCTCCATTTTCTTCTTTATTCTCTGAGCACGTCCTGTGTTAATGTTGTTCTTAAAGGCAGATCATCCTCCCACTGAAGAGGCAGGAGGCTAATTAGCACAGCCACCTCTGCAGTAGTCACCCCTGGGTGCTTGTGAGGACACCTCTGAACCAGAAGTGCCAATCTCCAGAAAGCACTGTGCTCTCAGGAAGCACAAAAGTGCAGCAGAAGAGGAGGCAGGAAGGCAACTCACAGCAGCTGGCCTGAAACTTGGTCAAAGTAAACATCACAGCAAAGATCAGCAAGGAGGGCGGGGATAGCACGGCCCCTTCCTTTCATAAAGAGAGAGGTTAATAGGAGGGCAGGGAGAGAACGTGAAAATGACAATGCATCTGCTCAGGCAGTTAACGCAGGCCGACAGTCAAGCTAAACTCATAATGCCTATGGAGGATAATCTGTAACTTTTGGACATTCCGAAGACATTTTGCATATCTAGGACCAGTCGAGGGAGTTTGGAGGTACAAACAGATAACTTCTTGCCTTCAAAAAGGTTTGCAAGTGTGCAGAATTTCATAGTCCTTTATAAAATGAACATAAAATAGTTGCTTTTTACCCTCCCTCCCTCCCTCCTTCTCCTCTTCACTCCCCCCCCCCATATATTTGGGGTGACTTTTATTTCATAACTTTTGAATGCCTTTAATCTGAACATTCTCATCATTATTACTGTGAATTCAACCACAATGTTTTTATTTGCCACAAATCTTCAGTTACTGAACTGGGATAATTATGAAAATGTTGTGGGGCTGGATAGATGGCTCAGCGGTTAAGAGCACCTACTGCTCTTGCAGAGGACCTGGGTTCGATTCCCAGCACCCACATGGTGGCTAAGAGCTGTCTTTAATTCCAGTTCCGGGGTAATCCAAGGCCCTTTTCTGACCTCTGCGGCATTGCACGACATGGGTGCACCAACCTACATGCAGACAGTACACTCATACACATAAAAAATAATAAAAAAGTAGAAAAAGAAAATGTTGCATATTTTAGTAAAACAAAAACAAAACCCAACTGTCTAGTAATTGTCAGTGCAGAATTTACAGTATTTAACTTTTAAATGGAAGATATAGGTTTATAGGTTCTGTTTTAATTTTTGTGGAAAACTTTTGTTAATTTTGAACTATGTCCCAAATGCTCAACAGAGTGAGGTAAGAAACGGGTAGGAAGGAAGACAGCCACTTAGCCGCCTCAGGGTCCCGCTCCACAGCGGGTGCCCAGCAGGCGAAGGCATCTCCTCTCCCCAGTCCCACTCTAGAGAGAAGTCATATTTGATCTTTTCTAAATGGAGTGAATCTTTCATTCCACTTGAAATGTTAAAAATTAGGGACTTTCTTTTATCCCAAGAAAGATTATTAAGTAAAGGTATGAAATTTAGTATCCCAAGTTAAAAAAAAATGAAGCTTGTAAACCTATTGAATTAAAGTCAGTGTCAAAGATTCAAGAATATTTCCTAGTGGTATAAAAAATGTCGTGGAGGGAAGGTAGCAAGAGATAATAACAAAGCCAGGAAACAGAACGGAGGGCCTTGGCTTCTGTCCAGAGGGACCACCATCTTTTAATACAGTCACTTAAAAATACATGCTTTGGTACATTTTTCATTAGCCTTAATTTTTTCATTCATCATGTTAATTTATACAGAGGGCACTTAATAATAGCTAATTAACACTTATGACTTTTGAAATTAAAAGACCTTTGGAGAGATTGCTGCTGATTGGGGAAAGGATTTTTTTTTTCTGTTCCTCTCTCTTTTAAAAAAGAGAGAGAAATAGCAAGAAGGTATGGGGTCTGGGTGTGTTGAGAAGAAAGCTTTCCTCCTGCCTCACTGACCACATGGCAGATGACAATGGTATAGGTCTGTAAAGGTTTTGAACTACTTTCAGAAAAATGGCCCAACAGAGCATCACTGGTCTTGAAGTTAATAAAAAATACAAATTCTGCATAGTCTTTAAATATACTGGGACTTAAAGGGAATTTATGAAAAAAAAAACTCTTAGTAATGTCATCAGTAAATAAAAAAAATCATGTTTTCAATCTCCTTGAGCAAAATAAATTGTGTTAAAATCATAAGTGAGAAAGTTGATACAAAGTATAATCATTTTATCCATCAACATAAGTTTGTGAATTTTCTCTCTGTGTAAAATTCACCAACTGTTTTTACATCATTTTAAAAACTATTTTACTGTTTTAGTGAATGTTTTCTGTATAACAAAATAGATTAAAAAGTAATCAGGGTGGGGGGCTGGGGAGATAGCTCATTGGTTAAGAGTGAACATTGCTTTACAAAAGCCCCACTTTGATTCCAGTACCCAGGGTGGGTTACTCACAAACACTGGCAACTCCAGCTCCAAGGTCACTTATGCCTCACATGCACAAACCTGCATATCCACACCCACATGCACACCCACAGCCATATCTACACCCACATCCACACCCACACCCACACCCACAACCACACCCACACCCACACCCGCAACCACACCCATACCCATATCCACACTCACACCCACACCCACACCCATATCCACACCTACACCCTCCCCACACCCATATCCACACCCACACGCATATATGTATCCACATATCCACACATAAAATATTGTATACTAATATCACATGCATAATAGTATATACATGCATAGTACATATGGCAGTATATGTACATTTGTATTTATAGATTTATAAAGATATATATGATCTTCCAAATTATTTTTGTTCACCAGTAGATGTCTCCCTTCCCTGACTGAAGGATAGTTCAAGTCTATGACAGTCTCAGGTTTTTACCAAATCTGGCTTTCTTGTTTTGTTTTTGTATGAATGGAGAAATCATGGTTTCAAAAAGGGAGCACATTCAAGCCAAGGCTTCTTTCTTTCATGTCAGTATTTCACTTTATTTAAAAATATTCTATTTATTTTTTTAAGTTATTTTATGCATATGAGTGTACTGCCTGGTTGTATTTAACTGCACCCGTGTCATGCCTTGTGGATTGAAGTCAGAGAGGGAGTCAGATCCCTTGAAACTGGAGTTATAGATGATTGCTACCTGCCCTGTGGGTGCTGGGAACCCAGCCTGGGTTCTCTGCAAGAGCAGCCATTGCTCTTAACTGCTGAACTGTCTTTTCAGCACCCATGTCGATATTTTAAATACCTGTGTCACTGAAGTCTTCAGTGGAAAGTCGTTGCATGGGTTACTTTAAGAGGATTACATAGCCGATTCTCTCTTCTTTCATACTTTTTGAGTGTTTCCATTTTGTCTAGTGGTCTAGGGGCCCAAGATTTAGTAATGACTTTCTCAAAGTATCTATAACAGATTTGGGGTAAAGAGAGGTGTTTCTGGCAGTACTTGCTCATGTTGCATTGTGGGACTTCACTGCTGCTTTGGTTCTGAATATACTACATGCAGACTTTGCACCACACAGACTATCACATCGCATCCCATCCCATCAACAGATGTTCTCTAAAGCACAGACCCAACACTATTGTGTGTGACCAATCATAGTGTTTTTACTGCACATATGAAGTTTTCTCATCTCACCAAACATAATGGTTTCACTAGAGAAAACCAAACAGAATATGTCAAATTAGTACACTGTGAACTCTGGTTTCTGTACAGATTGTATAATTATACTAGTCTGTATAATTAGTATATATTAATTTTTGATATATTTATTTTTTATAAAATGTCAAATTAAACATCCCTCAGTACAAGTTCAATCACTGGGGTCTAGTCATCCTTCCTAGAATCCCTTTCTTTTTTTAAATTTATATTTATTTATTTATTTATTTATTTATTTATTTAATGTGTATGAATGTACTTTATGCATGTATCACATGTGCACCCGTGTCATGCAATGCCGCAGATGTCAGAAGAGGGCGTTGAATTACCCTGGAATTGGAGTTACAGACGGTTTTCAGCCGCCATGTGGGTGCTGGGGATCGAACCCGGGTCCTCTGCAAGAGCAGTCGGTGCTCTTAACTGCTAGGCCATCTCTCCAGCCCTAGAATCCCTTTAAGAAAATTAGCTCTTTCTCAATCAGCAGTAATCAGCTGCCAATAATTCTTCAAATAAGATTGGGGCCTGCTGTCCATTTCCACAGTTCTGTGCTAGGTTTTTGTCTTCTTGAGTTTGCATGGGTCTTGTGCATGCTGACATTATTGCTGTCGATATAAGCAAGGTTCATATAAGCAAGGTCCCAGGAGCCTATAGAACTCTGTTTCCAAATGGTCATGTATCTCCTTCCTGCATCTTACAATCTTTCTACCCCCTTTTCTGCAATGATCCTTGAGCCCTGGGTTGGCGGAGTTTAATATAAGAGTCCTGTCCAAGGACTCACGCTCCACAGATTCTTATTTTCCATATTTTGGCCATCTGTGACTTTTTTTTGTTCCTGGCCCCTGGCAGGGAGTGTCATTGATGAGAATGAGAGATTCACTAGTGTCTTCTTTACCCCTTGTTCTATGTTCTGTGAGCCTTAGGTGCAGAGGTTGCATTGTAGATGTGCCACTTAGGCTTAGGGAATTTATAGACAATCTCTGTGTCTGACCAATTGTGCAACTCTGTGATAATCTCTGTTGAAAAAGAAGCTTCTTTGATGGATGGTTACTGGGATACTTGTCTGTAAATATTAGGATTCATATTTTGCACATATCTCTAGGGATATGAGAACCTTGGGGTTTTCTCTAAGATCTATGACCTCTCAATCCACATGTATCTGTCTATGTTTACAGAACACTTGAGTTTCCTCCCATCGAGTGGGCTTTAAGTCCAATTAGGTAGCTGTTGATTACCCCCAAGATAAAAGTGTCACTACTGTTTGAAAATAAAATTCTTTATGATTTATTATCTGTAAATGTTTGACTTGTGTATCTCTTTTGTGTACATATGTACTTTGAGTTAAAATAAAAATTTCTTGCACAAAAGGGGTCATGAGTGAAAAAAGTCTAGACTCTCTGGATTAAGAGATATATGAAACTGAAAGATCTGAAGTTAGATTAGGAAACAAATTTCTGAATCTAAACATATATTTGGAAATTTCAAAATTTAGCTGTTTAGAAAAATACTGACTCATTTTTCTAGAGATCATTCAGATTACTGAAGGAGAGTCAGCATTCTTTCAAAGGCACTTATGACATTAGTGCTCCCTGCAGCAAATGAATGCTGTGCTCCGGATGAGGATCCTAGCCTGTTGGTTGTATGCTTTTTGTAGTATGCTGCAGCATGCACTATTTTTTTCTTTTCTTTTCTGTCGTACTGGAAGTATTAGTTTTAAGTCATCCACTTTGGTTGCTTATGACAATTGGAACCTTTAGTATTAAGGTGTCTGGGGCTTTTGACTAGTAGACAATAATGTTCTCCAACTAGCCAAACAATCTTTCCCAATGTTACTCACTGTATTGGTCTTTTTAATGTTATATTAAAATAAGCAAGATTGGGAGCTTTAAAAAGGGGATTTATTTGATTTTGAACCTGGTGGCTGGCAGATTAATGAACTCACAACAGCAGGACTCCATGATCCTGGGGAGGGCCCACTTGAGCGCATCCCAACATGGTAGAGATGTAGAAAGAGAAATAGCTCTGTGCAGAAGAGAACAAAGGAGTGGGACAACTGTGCGTCATGGCAACCTGCTCAATGAGAACTTACTAAGTCCTGTGACTCTGTCTTATGATATGAGAAAGGATTCATTCATGGAGGATTTAATCATTTCCCATAGCAATCCACTTCTTTTTTTTAAATTTTATTATTTTTATTATTTTTTTATGTGTTTGAATGTACTGTCTGCATGTAGGTTTGTGCACCCGTGTCGTGCAATGCCACAGAGGTCAGAAGAAGGTGTCGGATTCCCATGGAACTGGAGTTTTAAGATGGTTTTCAGCCACCCTGTGGGTGCTGGGAATCAAATCCAGGTCCTCTGAAAAAGTAGTCGGTGCTCTTAACCACTAGGCCATCTCTTCAGCCCCTGCAATGCACTTCTTAAAGGTTTCTCTGCCTCAACATACCACAGGATCAAGCTTCTGGCACATTAATCTTTGAGAGACAATCCATAGTCAAGCCACGTTTCAGTTGCTGCTCTCCTCTCCTTGAAACACTGGTCCATTTGGTTGCCTTGAAAGAATGGTCTTCTTTCTTTGGTTGAAACAGCAGTTTTTAGCTGCACAGAGGAGACTTGCTGGGAAGAAGGAAGGGATCGTATAGAGTGAGAGAAGGGATAAGAAAGTGTGATGTGACTATCATTACAATGCACTGCATGCATGTATGAAATTGTTAAAGATTAATTAAAAATCCAGTAATGCTGATGAATTAATAGACATCAATTAGTATTTTCATATCTGTGAGTAGAAGACCATGGTGGTGATGTCTTCCTTTGCCATCTCACTAAGATCCAAACTTGCTTTTTTGTCTTCATCCACAGTGAAATCGGAATGGGATCATCCTACATCAAAAACAAAACCAAACTCCCCTACTGACTATCTTGATTTACTAAAATAACTGAAGGCCATTTGTGCCTGGAATTGAATACTTCTCATCAATCCTTAGAGTCAATAGAGATGATCAAAGAGAAATTTCTACAAGGACAGCTATTCACTGTTAGGTGGTGCTATTCAAATAATCTCTGTGTTGTCTAGCATTCAATTATTTTCATTTCACTTTGACCAGTTGAGTCAAGTTAGTACTAATTTAGAGTCACACTAGATGTAGGTTGGGGTAATCTATTTCTGGAATGCTTTCAGGGTCCTCTCTTGCCCAGCTAGTCTTGCCTAACAAATTTGGAATGACTCCTGATAATAACAGGAAACAAAACCTTTTAAAAGCATACTTGTTTGTGACAGAATGGATTCTCCTCCAAGACAGTTGTCATAATAGCAGCCAACACAGCTTGGATTCATTTGGTAAAACATTTTGGCGGTTAATGTACTCAAGGCTGTGTCTGTTTCATAGTTCTACTCCCAGCCAAGTACAGCACATGGCATATGATCATCCAAAATTAATCTGGGTCTGATACTTTTTGAGAATGTCAGGATAATCCTTTAGAGTCTCCAATGCCATAGCTTCTGGACATACATGACTATTTAAATCAATTAGAATGAAATAAAATAAAAATTCAGTTCATTCATTACCCTGGCCGCATGTCAAGAGCTGGATAGTTGCACAGGACCAGTGGATGCTGTATTGAGCAGCATATTAAATGCTCCATCATTGTAAATTCTACTGGATAACATGATTTTTGACAATTTGTGGCAAACTACCTAGAGTTCCGGAAGTGGAATTTTACATCACAGAATGGTTCTTTGAGTCACAGTTCAGAATTCTGGAAAGTGGTCCAGTGGAGCTGGAAGAAACCTTGGAAGATATCTGAGATGAGTTATCTGTTCAAAGATGGATGTGACAGTGGGCTGGGGGGTGCACCAATGACCCATCGCATCTTATAACTAGTTCCTGGTGTCTTTTATAAGTCTTTGTAGTACTTTTCCTCACAAAGGTGGCTTACAAGTTATCTATAATTATTTAAAAAGTTAGTATAATGTTAAAGAGCCTTCTATAGCTTCTCCTCCTCTTCATCAATCTCCTTGAAAGTCTACATTTGTCTCCGCCCATTTCCCATGGACTAGCGTCAGCCCTTATTTCCACTATCATATTTATTCCAAGGCCATCCATAACACCTTAGTCACTACATCCGAGGTCTTCCCTTGTTTTGTGATTTTTTTTAACATCTTTACTCAACACCGAACCATTGAAGAACGGTTAGATGCCTGCCCTTGGTTAATCTTTCTCCTGCCTGTCTTCTGCCCCACCATCTTCTGCTTCCTTGTCTTCTGCGGAGGTTCCCCTTCTTTCCTGAATTCCCTAAATGAGTGTCTTAAGGACTTGCTTTCTTCATCATTGTTCTCTTTATTCAAAGCCCCTCCCCAGATAAACCTGCCTAAGATGTGATCCTCAGGTTCCTTCCTGCTGACTTCCTCTCTCTTGATAATTCTCGGACAGTGTACTGTGGTCTTAGATCACATGACCAGCTGCCACGTGGTAACCTCAACAACATACTTGTTACCTTACCTCTGGGTATCTTCCCTGAGTATTCCTTTGGTCAGAGCCAAAAATCATTCTGCAAGCTTCTCAGAATTAAAATCTTTGCAAATCCAGTTTAGAGGGATGGCTCAGTGGTTAAGAGTATTTGCTGCTCTTGCAGAGGACCTGAGTTTGGTTCCTTGTAGTACATAATGGCTAACAAGCAACCATTAATTCCGTTTCCATCTTTTAGCTTCAATGGGCATTGTACAACACACACACACACACACATCTTCAATACACACACACAAACAAGCACATGCACAGGCAAAACACTCATACACATAAATTAACATTTTATAAATTATAAAATAAATCTTTTTGTATAATTTCTCATTAGGATAGACGAACCATCCTGGTTTGTCTGAGATAGAAAGGGTTTTCAGGTGTGGGACTATTAGCACTAAATCCTGGCATATCATGTTAGCTGGTCTTCTAATTTATTATTCTTTCTCGCTCCTACATATAATCTACCACCATTAAACGAAGAACCTTTCAGTTCTATGATATTTCTCACATTCATCCCTGTTTTTGTTTAAGCCTGCTATCTCTCACCACATCTCTTGTAATGATCTCCTAACTAGTCTCCCTGTTCCCAGTGAACTTGATTTCAGTCCACACCCTGCCACTAAAGTCATACTCCTTCCTTGTCCACAATTTTGCTTTTGGTGGTTTCAGCTATCCACAGCCAACTGCAATCCAAAGATATTAGATGGAAAATTCTACAAATAAGCAATTATGAAATTCAAATTTCCATACAGAATAGTATGGTAAAGCCTCATAACATCCTGCCTGGGATATGAGTCGTCACCTTGTGCAGTGTTTCCACTCTGTATGCACTACCCACTCCCATGGTAGCTAAGAAAGAGGGAGGGAAGGGGGAGGAGAGAGAAAACATTTATATAATTTATAATAACATGCATTGTTGTAGTTGTTTTATTATTGATGGCTACTGATAATTTCTTGCTACTTCTAACCTCTATTGTAGGATAGAAAAAAACAAGTTATGTAAGACTCAGTACCATCTGTGGTTTTGGGTTCCATTGAGGGTCTTGGATCATGGAGAAGGGGACTACTGTACTTGGTAATCTTTCTACAACAGAGCTTATCGTGTCATTTCCCTCCTCAGAAGTATTTGCTAAGGGCTTGGGGAAGGGACAGGAGGTGAATGGAAACCAAGGGCAGATAGCTTCTCTAAAGGGTGAAGCAAAAGTGAGTGTGTCCGGTGGAGGAAGGGTGTTAAGTTTCTTTCTCTTCTGACTCCTGAGAGATGTTAAATGGTCAGGGATGGCAAGTGACTCTGACCTGCAGTCACTGGCAAGGAACAGGGCAAGCACAATTCTTGCTGCTTGTCGCCTGCCACTAGCTGTTTGCCACTTTGCTGGTGTGCTTTCTTCTGCCCCTTTTCCTTCTTCCCTAGAGTCTAATTCCTGGGCATTACTTTGTCTAGAGACTTATTTTCACCATATGCAGAAATATCAAAAGCAATACATAAACACAGGGCCCGGGTCCCAAATGTCTTCTCCCCTTTGGTTTTCTAGGGGCAACATTCTCGTTTTGATCACAGCCAGCCAGCCCCTGAACACGTTTTTCTGTTTCTCTGTCTGTGCTGTCATTCAGGTCACTAGCAGTCTAGCCACTGCATGTAGCTCACCGTCTTCTGTGACCCTCCGCCTTCCACTTACACATGTTTGCACGTGGTCTCTGTGCTTATTTTTATTTTATTTTCATCTCTTTAGGTCCTAATCTCCTCAGGCTTCAAATTTCAGCTTGTTTGCCAACCTCTCTACCAAGTCAATGCCATGGATAATAGGAGCTACCCTCTCTTTTCACAGGGGCTGTATTTTTCTGAAAGTCTAAATGTCAAGACCACATGATTATCTAGTGTGTTTGTTGCCTTCCAGAGATAACAAAGTGCTCAATCCCAGCCTAATGCAGACACATATTTTTAGAAAGATCCTCTTAGTTGTTCCCTAGCATAAATGGGTTCCCCAAATTGTGTCATTCAGTAAGTTAGAACTATTTCTGCAGAATGGCTTCCCATCCAGGAAAGGCCAGACAGAACAGTTACATTTTAAAGGTATTCTTGGAAGCTGGTTGCATAGTTCACATGATTTCTGTCTAAAGCCGTATGATGCTCGAAATGCATGCTTTATGGTGCGTCTCGTTTTCCTTGTCTGCCACTCACATTCTTCTGTCCCCTATGTCTTTGGACAATGTTTCTCTATCTCTTCATGGTTCTTGCTTTCTTTTTTTTTCAAAGCCAATTTTATCGAAGCTTTGTGCATTTCATACCAAATTTCCCAATCAAGTCTAGACCCATTCCCCTTTCCTTGCCCCCCAACCAACCAGAGCTCATGCATTCTGCCAAAAATGTTTTTCATCTTTTTCTCAGTCTCTTTTAAAATTTTCAATGCAGAAGCTTACTATTTCAGGCAGAAGTTCACTGTTTCAGTCAGTTCTTTGACCCAGTCTTTTGTTGTTGTTGTTGTTCCTTACAATTTGAGTTCTCATCTTCTATTCAGTATCTACAGTTGAACTTTCCAGGCTTGGCTCTGAGTCCTTGTTTCATTTGATTCTATGCTTATTCTTTCATTAAACTCATCCTTGCCTACTCATCCCTGCCCATCACTTCAAACAGCTTGTAAATATAATATCCAGATTTATATATTCACCCCAGACCCTTTTATGGTTAGTCATATATCTGTTACTTGCTTAACTTGAATATCAGAGAGTATCCCAAATTTGAAAATTTCAACACTTTGCTGTCCCTTCAGAATTTATAGCTATCCTAGCAACACATCTCAGTTTAAGGGCACTTCAACTTCTCATGCCAGAAGCCTGGGAGTTATCCAGTGTCAATCAAGTTATATGAAATTATATTTCCAACATCATCGCTGCTGCCATCATCTCTCACTTATTCAGAGAGGCCATCTTTGATCATACAATGATACAGAGAATGAGCACTCATGTATGCTATAGGAACTTTGCTGTTCATGTATAGAATTGGTCCTCAAAGGCAGCTTTATACTTACCTATGTGATTATCAGTGTGCTTTCTCTTCAGTGTTGGCCAATAAGTACTGCTCACCTAAGTCTTCCTTGTAACAGCCCCTTGTAAATATTTGTTGAATGAATAACTAAATGAACAAGCCATATACTAACATTCCACATTCCATATTTGCCTATTACTAAAGACATTGTCTTATAACTTTTGTGCCACAGAAAACTAGTAAAAATCTAATTGTGGAGCTAGAGAGATGGCTGATAGGTTAAGAGCATTTTCTGTTCTTCCACATGACTAGGGTTCAGTTCCCAGCACTCACAAGGCCACTCACTACCAACTGTAACTCTAGATCCAGGGAATTTGATGCCCTCTCCTGGCCTCTGTGGGCAACACACACACACACACACACACACACACACACACACACACACACACAGAGTATATATATACATATGTAAGCAAAACACATACACATAAAATAAAAATAAAAATGTCTTTAAAGATATGTGAAATGCAGAGAAGTATTGACGAGGTTAACAGTACACAATCATTTTTGGTTAATAAGTTGTATGGGATGGCATTGAGCTTGAGTCTCTGTTCCAGTTAAATAGTATTGAATGAAGTTGGTTATTAGTCAGAAAACAGCTCACCACATTTTTATCATCATAAATTGGGAGGTGGTAATTAAAAAAAACACAGTTGGAATCTAGAACAATCCACAAAAATAGAGCACCATATCATAGTGACTTATTTCCTGTTTAGATTTCACAGGGAACATACGCTCATGTGTCTCCGTGTTGATTCTCTAGCAGTTGGCTCAGAAGGAGATGCCAGTCATGAGCTGCTGCTTCTCTGGGTAGGACCAAATACAATGGAGGCTAAACAGGTTCTCCTTTCAGAAGAGGTAAATCTAGACAAAGATAATTATTCCCTTTTCTATACATATTATCTGTCCTTACCTCATTCCTTCAGTGTCTACAGATGGACACACACACACACACACACACACACACACACACACCTATATCCATAATTTAACTCCAAGTCTTGAGCTTTAGTCTAATAGTTCTCAAATTTGCAATGAGAAAGTAATATGTCAATCAATTGTAGAGGAAAGAAAATTTGTACAGATATCCAAGTTTTGAGGGTTTTTTTTTTAAATTTTTATTTGTTTATTTATTTCTGTATGTGTATCAATGTACTGTCTGCATGCAGGTCTGTGCACCCGTGTGGTGCAATGCCGCGGAGGTCAGAAGAGGGTCTCGGATCCCCCTGGAGCTGGAGTTCTCCTGGAATTGGAGTCTCAGACGGCTCTCGGCCGCCATGTGGGTGCTGGTGATCGAACCCGGGTCCTCTGCAAGAGTGGTCGGCGCTCTTAACTGCTAGGCCATCTCTCCAGCCCCCCAAGTTTTGAGTTTAGTAGTCTTAAATTCAATATATCTAACTGATCTTAAAAAGTGGAAAAGAAAGCTATTTGTTCTTAGAAAGGGGTCAGAGCTGATTATCTGACAGCAATGTCCTCTAGGTGGCCCATGCTTTCTGGCCCCCAGATTCCTGCTCTTAGTTTTTGGTTCTTCTCCTAATTCAAAAACTATAAACAGCTATTCCAAGATACCTATTTTCCTAGCTAAGGCTAGGCAGTTCATTTCTGTTCCTTACAATGAAAGATCTAACTGAAACAACCAAACAAACTTTGTAATTCATTGTTACTACAATAATAGCTAATAGTAGATGGCTACTGTGTAGTGGATGTTGGTATTTTCTATGTATGATGTAAAATGAAATACATATTCATGTAAATAATGCAGAAATTATATAATTGTTTAGCAATAGGAAATACATGGGATAACAATCTCATAAAGTCACCACTAATCCAGAGCTGGTGACTGATTAAATAAAGTGTAGCTTTAAAAGCATATTTTACGAATTCTTTGAGAATCTTGTATAATTTATTTTGATCATATTTACCTATCTCTTCTCCTTAATGTTTCCCCCCATCTCCCTATTCCTCAAACTTCATGTCCTCTTTTTTTTTTATTTTTATTTCTGTATGTGTATGAATGTACTGTATGCATGCAAGTTTGTGCACCCATGTCGTGCAATGCCGCGGAGGACAGAAGAGGGTCTCGGATTCCCCTGGAACTGGAGTTCTCCTGGAATTGGAGTTTCAGACGGTTCTCGGCCGCCATGTGGGTGCTGGGGATCGAACCCGGGTCCTCTGCAAGAGCGATCGGCACTCTTAACCGCTAGGCCATCTCTCCAGCCCCTCATGTCCTCTTTTTTATATAAATGTGGTAACTCATCAATTCTGGTTTGTGCTGTCCCTGTACTTTCTGGATGTGAGACTGTCCACCAGAGTATGATTGACTTATTTGGAGCCCTGAAGAAAACTGACTCTCCCTCCCCAAGTAGTGTATATAGCTTCTCATGAAATCCTTCCCACTCCATGATCAAATATGAGTGGCTTGACCTTGTTCAGGCAACCACTGCTTCTGTGAGTTCATAAGTGCAGCTGTCCTATTAACATATCTTTTATTTTTAAAGAAGGGATTTGATTAAAGATGAACTGGGAAAGATTGTAGTTGAAAATAGCTAACACAACTAAGGAAGAAATCTGTTCTCTAACTACATTCATAAATTTATTTTTATAGAAAGGACACAGATTACATATTTATTTCTTTTTTATGGAATGCTATGCATTTGGAGTACTGTAAAAATCTACCAGTGAGCACTTCTACCATTAAGGTATTTGAATCTAGCAGATTAGATACATAACCAAATACAAACAATTATAGGAAGAAAGAAAACCATTAAGTAAAACATTCAGTAAATCTTAATCCCATTGTAGAGTGTTCACAACAATTCAAGGTCAATATTTTTAGCCTTCATTTCATTGACTAATATTCTGAGGCTTGGTGAGGAAAGTACATTTCTAAGGTCAGAAAGGTACTTGGTGATAGAGCCAGTATTCCAATATTCACCCATGTTTTGCTGCATAACAATGTGAGTTCTCAGTGTAGCGAGTACAGCAGGTTAGGCCTGGGGTGCTGATGAAGGGAGAGTTGTCTTCAGCCACAGCAGTATAAGAAGGCTTTGCAGGGAGGTAAGAACTGAGCTCAGAACTTGGGAAGAGTTCATTTGCAGATGTAAAGAGGAAGATTTGTCCAGGCTGTGTGAAGAACTTGAACTCATAAGGACTTAAACCAGGAATCCTGAACAAGTATTGTTGTGATTTTATGAAAAAGATAAAGGAGGGGCTGGAGAGATGGCTCAGCAGGAAGAGTGCTGACTGCACTTGCAGAGGACCCGGGTTCAATTCCCAGCACCCACATGGTGGCTAAGAACCATCTTTAACTCCAGTTCCAGAGGAATCCGACACCCTCTTCTGACCTCCATGGCATTGCACGACACGGGTGCACCAACCTACATGCAGACAGTACACTCATACACATAAAAAAATAATAAAAAAGAAAAAATAAAAGAAAAGAAAAAGAAAAAGGAAATTATGACAAAAATAGCTTAGGATAAAATCTTGGACAGCCTTAAATATTAGGATAAAGAAGTGATGTTGTTGTTGTTGTTGTCATTTGAGATAAAGTCTCCTTATAGCCCCAGTTGGCCTAGGACTAGTTAAGTTGACCAGACTGGCCTTGATCTTAGAATTCCACTACCTGTTGCTGCCTCCTGAGTGCTAGGATTAAAGGCATACCCCACTATGCCTAACATAAATGACTATTTTATAGTAGAACAATTTCTTTTTAATTTATTTTTGAAGGGCAGCAAACTTATTTTAAAAATATTTTTATTTCCAGGCAGATGTGGTGTAGCTGGTGCTGATGGAGGAGTCTTGCTTGACTCAAGGAGACCTATATTTGCTTTATTGGTTTAGTGGTCTTTGGTAACACTCTCTGGCATCCCAGAGACCATCTGTATACTTGCAAGTGTGGTCTCCATACATCTTTTCCATGTTTGTATCAGGTCTTCAACAGCAGGGCCTTATCGCCTCCATTCTTGGAGGCATCCCAGTTAGAGGCAAGGAGCCTTTACCATTTGTGGGGGCTTGGATCCCCTGGCCAACATCTCCTTGGTAGAATAATCCATTGTTGATGTCAGAGCTCCTGTACTGTATATTTTGTTTAAGTGTGTAGCTTAAGGAGACTTTAGCATTATATTTGGTTCTGAATAGAAAATAATCCTTTTCACAGTTTCTATGTCCAATTAGTTAATTAAAGAAGGCAGTTTTACTGATTTTACAAGAGAACACTTCTATAACAGCTGGTTCCAATCTACAGCTGGGAAGAATGACCTCGTCATCCTCTTATTTCTCTTATTCTATGGGGGGGGAGTTTAAGAAAGTCTCTTGTATTAAAACCTTTGCAGCACCTAGAAGGTAAGCTTCACTAGGATCATTAAAATAGTTGTTACTAGTGGATCCACAGAGGGGCCTGATGTCTGCAGAATCTGAGGCATTTCTTCCCTTCAATCGCAGAGGAGTCAATCCTTCTGCTGTGCACTTTCTGGTACAATCCTACTCACTGCAAAGCTGCATTTTCTTTCTTAGCCATTAAGTTGGTGATACTCTGGCCTGTTGGAACTACCAATCCTTTCCCATAGTTTAGTTTTAAGATTTGGGTTGCAAGGTTTTTTGACAAAAGTTTTTCATATCTATCTATATCCCCTTTTTTATTAAGGTGTTTAGTTTTGACCCATGAGTCTCAAACAAGCAGTGTTTTATACATACCTATAGGGTGGAATCAAGTCACAGATTTCATCAAGTTCACCCATGCTGTTTTGGGTAACTTATGTGATTAACTTGGGAAACAAAGTTCATTTTTGAGTTAAATCATCCTATAGTTGAAAGATTGCTACCAGGTGATACTATATGACAGCAAATTATAGAGAAAAACATTGTTTATACCAATCCCAAGTAATTGTTATACAGATTTTCAGTTAAAGCTAATGTGAACAACGAGCAATTTATAGATTACCAATTAACATCAGATGCTTACCTTTTTATCCAGTCTTTTCCAAACCAAGTGTTGCCATAGTGCCTCATATGTACCTTTACATAAGTCCTAAATTACACCATGTACTGGTAGAACAGAGTCTTGGCAAAATGGTACTTGTTGAAACTCATGTCAATTAATACAGCACCAATCGAATATACACCCGTGTCCCTCTCCCCAGCCCCTCCCACCCTCCCAATTCACCATTTCAAAGTTCCTTCTGATGCAGTCTTTCCATTGTCTGTTCTTTTACTAAATGCATCCCTACTCCACAAGAAATATTTATACTGGGTTGTTGACTAGCATCCACATATGAGTGATACCATTTGTCGTTTGTTTTTCTGGACGTGTTTACTTCACTAACATGATGTTCTCAAGCTCCATCCACTTTACCTGCAAAGTTCATGAATGTGCTTTTCTGTATCTGTGCATAGAATTCCATTGTGTACATGACCACATTTCTCTATCACTCGTCAGTTGAGGGGCATTTGGGTTGATTCCATTTTTTTGCTAATGAAACAAACAAAACAAAAAAGCAGAGAAAGATTGCAGAAACTTAAGGCAGAATGCACGATCTGCGGATGGGTAGGGGGTGGGTGGGGGGGAAGGGAAGGGATATATGCCTGAACTGAATTGGATAAATGATGTATGAAATACACAAAGCATCAATAAAAATAAATTAAAAAAAAGAAAAAAAAAGAAAATTAACTGATATATGTAAAAAAATATTTTATTGAGTTTGTGCATTTCATACAATAGATCTTAATCAGATTTAGATCCCTATCCCATACCAACCCCATTATGCCCCCCAACCAGATTTCATGCATTCTGTCATTATGTTAAGTCCTATCCAGTCAAGCATTTGTACTCAGATGTCCCTTGGTGCAAGTTCATCCATTGGATTCTAGTCAGCCTATCTAGAGTCACTGCCTTAAAGAAGATCTATTCTCCCTTATCTAGCAGTAATCTGTTGCCAATAGTTCCTTGGCTAGGGTTGGAGACTGCTGCCCATTTCCCCAGTTCTATGCTGGGCTTTTGTCTGACCGAGTCAGGATGGAACGTGTGCATGCTGTCACCATCATGGCAAGTTCATATGAGGAATTTCCCAGCCCTGAAAGGCCTCTGTTTCCTTATGCCCCACCCTGGTCCTGACCATCTTTCCATCCCTTCTTTCTTAATGGTCCCTTTATGTGAATGCACAGCTGTATTAACAGCAGAAGCGGAAAATGAAAGGAAGCAGAGGTAAAAGGAAAGAAAGAGCCTGAGAGAGGGGGGTGGCCAGAAACAGATTGCCAAGAAGGAAATGGGGAAATTGGGAGGACTCAAATGGGAAGGGAGGAGGGAAGGAAATACTTGGAACCACGGGGTAGAGTGGAAGAGGGAACTCAAGGGAGAGGGGTAATAGGAGAAAATGGGGATACTTAAACTAGGTTGTGAGGAGGCAGATTAGGCAAGGAGGGAGGAGAGATAACTAAAGCTTAAGTGGCATAAGAAAAACAGAGGGAAATGTATTAACTCAAAAAAATCCCCTGAAAAATACACATACATATCTGAGCATGAGTGTATATATATAATAATATATATATATATATTATATAATAGATATATATATACTGAAGGATTAGAAAACAAGGAACACAGTACAAGACAGGAGAAACCTCCCTTCAAGTTTGGTCAGGGTAGTCTAAGAGATTTCCAAAATAACACAGGCTATTACAAACCACCGATTGATTACCTCTCAGAACTTGATGGTAAGATCTTATTGCTGAAGACAAGACATAATTTGGATACAACAATGAAGCTGGAACTGACCTGGAAACCTTCTCCCTGAAGATGAGCTCTCATAGTTCTAGAGGATACTGTGCAAGCTGCTAAGGGAGAACATCAATCAATGGCTCCGCCCAGCTGCAAAGACTAATGAGCACAGTGACTGGCACAGCAAACTATCTCTATTTTAGTAGTGGCACTTTTACCTAGGAGATAATTGACAGCTATTAATTGGACTTAAAGCCCTCTCAATGGGAGGGAACTCATGGGGTGCACTGTAAATATAGACAAATTCACATGGCTGGAGAGGTCATAGATCCTAGAGAAACCCCATTTCTGTCATATCTCTAGACAAATGAATTTCTTAGTGTATGCTACAATGAATCTTATATTTTCAATATCAGACACCACTCATAAGAAGCTTCTTTTTTTTTTTTTTTTTTTTTTTTGGTCTTTTCGAGACAGGGTCTCCCTGTAGCCCCAGCTGTCCTGGAACTTACTCTGTAGACCAGGCTGGCTTTGAACTCACAAAGATCCACCTGCCTCTGCCTCCCAAGTGCTAGGATTAAAGGCGTGAGCCTTTTTGTAACAGATGGAAGCTACTGAAGAGGTCTACAACTGGTCAGACACAGAGAACGTACATCTGAGAGATGCCTAGCCCTAAGTGACACAATGGAACCTCGACACCTAAGGCTCACAGAATGGAGGTAGAGAGAGAATACTAGTATATCCCTCAACTGTCACTAGTGAGATTCCTCAAACTACAGAGTGTGATTCACATAGAAGGCCACAATTGGCCACGTTTTAGAGATTAAGAGGCTGCAGAGTGTGTGTCCCTGGATAGAAGTGACTCTTATTGCAAATGTTTGAGAGCATCTACTTGCCTCTTACCAATATTGAAACTGAAGTTACTGTACAATAATACTACGGTATTTTAAAATACCCCACTAACTTTGAATCGTTGTGAATTTATGCTGACCTTCTCTTAGTAACCACATTTGATTCAGTTAAACTTAAAATTGCCTTGCTCATTAATTCCTGTCTTCATGACATGGTAAACAAACACCTACTATGTAGCTGATATTGAAATTGATCCTATTGTTAGAGTAGCAAACAGTCCCCATAACATGTGCCTGGTAAACACTGTAAAATCTGTAGTCTATCTGTTGAAAAATCTACCTTTCCAGTTTCACTGGTCAACCATCAACTGGGACCATCCATCATCTGGTCATGGGACTGCCCCTGAGAAGGCATGTTCACCTTAAGTCATGCTGAGTAGATGGTTGGAATCCCTAGTCTGTTAATGAGGTGGTGAACTTTTCCTGCCTGGAGTCCCACCTCTTAGAGCAGTGTTTCTGAATTAGGCCACAGACATGTAGAACTCTAAGTCTGCCCACTTTTCTGAATTCTCTCCTTTCCTTCTTCTCACCCCCTTTCTAAACATGTTTTCTTTAAGGCTTTGGGCTGCCCTAGCATCTAGTATTTTTTTTACTCTTTTTCTAAGGCTTCCTTCTCCTTGCCATGTGGCTACCAGTTGGCCTTGTGTCTGTTTTCCTTTTCTCATCCATTCTTCTACTCAAGGCAGGTGCTGAGATTCCCAGCTTGCTTGCCCTGAGTATTTTTCTTTAAACTCCTAATAAAATTGTCCTAAAGCCACCGCTTGGCTCCATTCTTAAATTCTTTTATGAATGAGACTAAGAACACTCTAGGGGCTGCTCTTTCTCCCTATTTCACTATGGTTGTGGCCAAACAGACCCTACTGTAGGTGAGGTGGGGAGAACTATGTGGAATGTGGCTGATGCTGAAATAGAGATGAGGATCAGACTTCGTGGATAGAGACACAGACCACACACCTACCAACAAGCCTAGTTAAACAGCTATCCAGTCCAGGCAGCCAAAGTGCCCAAGCTTGTGACTAAAAAAACTTAGTCTTAAATGCAACATTGACTCTTATTATTATATTCATTTGTACCTGTTGGTATTCTCTAGTATTTTTGGATAGGTCCAGTAGTGTGATGGGAAAGGCCAGGCTGTGCCAGTGAGGCCACAGTGGCCAGACTGTACAGGTCTTGGGAATACACATGGTATTTATATCATCTGTTCTTTCAGAACTTGTTGCCAGGTTGAGTCTATCAGTGAGAAGTTCAGTGTGGAGCTTTTGTTAGAAAAGATTCCTGGTGTCCTTGTTCCTAGGACCGCCCTCTGGTCCTGTTTTCATCTGTTTCCCAACATAGTTGCTTTTGACAGATACAGTAGTAGAACATAACTTATTTTGAATTCAAGAAATTTTGATTTCAACCTCTGGTGGGGAGATAAAGTTTTGTGATTGACTTTAATATAGCTATTCTTTTTTTAATATTTTGAAAATTTTTATTTTATTTTTAGATTTTCATTTTTTTATTGATGCTTTGTGTATTTTATATATCATTTTCCAATTCAGTTCAGGCATATTTCCCTTTCCCTTCCCCCACCACACCCCACCCCATCCCAGAGCATGCATTCTGCCATAACTATCCTGCATCTTTCTCTCAGTTTTTTCCATTTTTTAAGAATAAGTGATAATATATGAGTACAAGCATCCTTCATGTAAAACCAGTTTGCAAGCAGTTTTGCCCAAACCCACACAGCCCATGGGTCCCACCATCCAGCAGCGGGGCTTGTATGTTCAATCAAGTTGATCAAATGAGTGTCCAGACTATATTGCCATAGTTTCACCGTTCACCATAATCACAGCCCTTACATTCTACCATGCCCCCTCTTCCACAGATTGTTCCCTAGGCTTAGAAAAGGGGCACAGGTGGATGAGAAGCAAAACAGTCTACTTTCTCTGGAGCTGTTGTCTTGGACTCTGGTCACTTCTGGCTGTTTCCTTTCATGGGCTGACAGTTTGTCCAGGAATAACCTTTTAATCCTACTAATGAAGCACAAGCAATTAGATATATAGGTATTTAAACAGTACTAATTGTTATGGTAGGTTACTTTGGTATAGACCCAGATGTTTGGATGGTATGTTAATCCATGAATTACATTTTTTTCTGTTAAATATGACAGGGTCTTACTGTGGCTTATAACATCTCCTAACCATTAGAGGATGTAGGCTTGTGGCATCAGCCGTGGGTTATTTCTCCTATTCTTAAGAGCTGCGGATATGGTATTTTTATTTTATTATTTTTATCCCTTAGTTTTCTTTTTATTTAAATGGAAGTACTGACTCTACCTTATGAAGTATCTAAATGCAGAACTGTCAGAAGATTATTCCATACATCACACATATACTTACCAAGTATTAGAATGACAAAAGAAATTCAACCCCCTGAAGAATATTTCCTCCAAACAGCTGGTCTCCATGTCAGACGGGCTTGCAGCACAATAGGAGAGTCTATGTTGAGCATCTCTCATTCTCCCTTGAAATGCCTTCCAGTGCTCACCATTCCTCAAGTCCTCATCCGCTCCCTCTGCCTCTTGCTTGCCATGGACAAACTTAGAAGCCTGTGCTATGGGTGATATTTCAGCTTCTATTATCACCTCAGCTTTAGACTGTAACTTCAGCCCCCCTGAGCACTTTTCTGTGGGCTCAGAGGAGCAGTGTCTTTGATACTCAGAGATAGCTTATCTGCTTGTGGTCTCAATTCCTCCTCTTTCTGACTTTCCTTGTCATAGAGTCTCACTGATTTCTCCCAACCTTTTCTCTGGCGTTTTTTTATTTATTTATTTATTTATTTATTTATTTATTTATTTATTTATTTTTTATTTTTTTATTGATGCTTTGTGTATTTCATACATCATTTTCCAATTGCATTCATAGCATAAAATTTTCCTTTTCCTTCACCCCCATCCCACCCCACCCATCCAGATCAATTCATTTTGGCCATAACGTCCTCATCTTTCTCTCATTTTTTTCATTTTTAAACAATAAGTGATAATTTATGAATACAAGCATCCTTCATGTAAAACCAGTTTGCAAGCAGTTGTGCCCAAACCCACACAGCCCATGGGTCACACCATCCAGCAGGGGGGCTTGTATATTCAATCAAGTTGATTAAATGAGTGTCCAGACTATATTGTTGTAGTTTCACTATTCACCCCAATCGCAGCCCTTACATTTTACCATGCCCCCTCTTCCACAGATTGTTCCCTAGACTTAGAAAAGGGGCACAGGTGGATGAGAAGCAAAACAGTCTACTTTCTCTGGAGCTGTTGTCTTGGACTCTGGTCACTTCTGGCTGTTTCCTTTCATGGGCTGACAGTTTGTCCAGGAATTACCTTTCAATCCTACTAATGAAGCACAAGCAATTAGATATATAGGTATTTAAACAGTACTAATTGTTATGATAGGTTATTTTGGTATAGACATAGATGTTTGTATGGTATGTTAATCCATGAATTACACTTTTTTTTCTGTAAAATATGACAGGGTCTTACTGTGGCTTATAACATCTCCTAACCATTAGAGGATGTAAACTTGTGGCATCAGCCGTGGGTTATTCCTCCAAGGAGAGAGCTAATAGCCAATTAGATTTGGGCTATACAGGTGTTTTCAGCCTATAAACATGCTCGGCTCTCCCTTTTATCTACTTGTCTTGATCTTGACTCTCCCTTTTATCTATTTGTCTTGATCTGCCTATAAGAAAGGTGCCACCTTTATGAAAGACACACACACACACACACACACACATATATATATATATATATATATATATATGCATTCAGATTTCTATGTAGGTATGCAGATAGAGACATAAATGAATGCATGGGAGGATAGATAGATCTATCTAACTGGTTCTCTTTCTTGAACATTCAGCACATCCAGTACGTAGTTCCCCCTTCTCCTCTCTCCTTCACCTCACTCTAATTGCTCTCTGTCTGTATGACTCCTTTGGAAACAGCTTTGACATTTGACAACTCCCAAACTGACAAATCTAATGAAGATATTTTTAGTTTTCATCTTGATCAATTGTACCTCCTTTTATTGTTTAAAAAAGCATTGCTAATGGTCAAAGTCTTTTCAGGTAGGCACTGACCCAAGTTAAACCACTTTAGTGGTTAGTTGTTAAATATATAGATTTTGATATTGTAATGCCTGGGTTTAAATACAAACTCTGGCACAGGCCTGTGGGATATGAAGTGAATTTGTTCCCTTTTCTATAGCGTAGCTTTGTCACTTGTATAGAACTCATAGATCTTAAAAAAAAGTAATAGCCTATATTATAGACTCATAAAGATTTCTAACTCTTTTCAATCAAAACAAAATAGCACTTTGATTATAATTCTGAATAGTATTCTGTGAGATTTATAAAATTCATGAGAAGTATCAATAATAACTACATTTCTAAATGTTTCAAATTTGGGAATGTTTAAGCATTGGCAACTTAAATATTCATATCTTGGCAGTTCCTACTGCCAAGTAGACTCTCACACAGATTCTGTGCATGTGTATGCAAGTATGTGCAAGTTTCTTCATAGTCATTTCTTTAAAACTCAAATATAGGCACACCAGATGTGAAGGCAAATGTCTTTAGTTCCAAAGAAGGCAAGAAGCAGGCACATTACTGTGAGATCGAGGCCACCCTGGTCTACAGTAAGTTCCATGGAAACTGGAGCTACATGGAGACCTCAAAAAAAAAAAAAAAAAAAAAAACAACAACAACAACAAAAAAAAACAAAACAAAACTCATAGATCTTAAATGTGTTAGTAAAATACCTTGCACAGTTTTGTGCTAAATAAGTATGTTATTTTTGTATATTTATTGTTTTTTGAAAATAGAGATGATTCAAAGTTTTAGCCATTTTTGTTCATTTATTTTTTCTGAAAAAATATTCAGTCACCTATCATTACCTAGATTTGAGAAAGTGTGTATGTACACATATATTGTGGTGGGTTGAAGGGGAAATATCCTCTATCGGCTCATGCATTTGAACACTTGATCACAAATTCGTGGCACTATTTGGGAAGGTTATGGGACCTTTAAGACAGGGAGACTTTTCTGGAGAAAGTACATTTCTGGGTGTGGCCTTTGAGCCTCCCCTCCCTCAGGTATTGCCTTGATTTCCACATCATGGTGGACTCTTTTACTTTGGAACCACAAGGCAAAATAAACCCTTTTCTTCCCTAAGTTGGTTTTTGTCAGGGTGTTTTATCACAGCAATAGAAAAGTGATTAATACGGACGTTGGTACCAGAGCACAAGAGGTGTTGCTGAGATAAGTCTGACCAGGTGGCTTTTATGCCTTCAGCCTATTTTGTGGGAGAGTTTGGAACTTTGGGCTGAAAAATCTGTTCAGTGTTGGAAGAAGAGCTTAATGGGCCACTCTTCTAGGAATTTGGAGAGTAAGAATGCTGAAAGAAATGCATCAAGTATCGGCCTGACTCAGGAGGTATCAGAAGGGAATGAGCACTTTATTGGAATTGGGCTATAGGTCATTCCTGTGATATTTCATCAAAGAATCTGGCTGCATTCTGTCTGAGAACTTGTGTGAGGCACAATTAAAAACTAATGGACAAAATTATTTGTCAGAGAAGATTTATAAATAGCATGATGTTGAGTTTGTGCCACAGTTGGTTACTGGTTTTTCTTTTTTTTGGTCTTTTCGAGACAGTGTCTCCCTGTAGCCCCAGCTGACCTGGAACTCACTCTGTAGACCAGGCTGGCCTTGAACTCACAAAGATCCACCTGCCTCTGCCTCCTGAGTGCTAGGATTAAAGGCGTGCGCCACCACGCCCGGCTGGTTACTGGTTTTTCTTACGAAGGTCTACAATGAAAAAGAACCACAAGTGAAGCAGAAAGAAAAAATGTACAGCCTGGAAATGTGAAAAGCATTAGGAAGCTTGAGATTTCAGTCAAGTCATATGCTGAAAAGAGGCTGTAATTGTTGAAGAGATTAGCACCATTAAAGAGAAACCTCTGATAGGAAAAGTGCTCTGAGGGCAAAGACCCCATCCAAGTAAGCTTCTGACTTCTGAAAGAATATGACCTCCCAGGTTTCCTGCTCCTGCAAGAAAATACCTAGGGGAATTTTTCACCAGCTTCAACATACAGAAGCTACTGCAACTGCAGTCCAAAGGGACAGGCTTCATCTCAAGCCTGAGGCAGAGCTTGGCAGTGTGTCCACTTGGTACCAATTTTGAAAACAAGAAAGATGTAAGATTGATGAAGTCATAGATTCTTCCTTCAAGGTTTCAGAGAAAAGGCTGAGGCCAGGTAATGTGTGGCAATCAGTCTCTAAGAGGAGGCCCCCAAAAGCCATTGTAAGAAGGTGTGAAGGTGAAGCTTTGATGGTGGTGGAGACATCAACATTTTGGAGATCCTGGAGCCCTGAGATTTTCCAAGAAGAGTTGGTTACAAGGAGTAGGACCAGCAAAAGAGGGAGAGAGAGAGAGAGAGAGAGAGAGAGAGAGAGAGAGAGAGAGAGAGAGAGGTTTGGAACAGAAAAGCTTGAGAGGAGTCATCTAAGCCCTTTGAAACTGAAGCTGTAGATACTCTTGCGGGGTTTGGATCTTGCTTTGGTCTACTTTTTCCTCATTATCACCCTATTCTTTTCTTTTGGAATGGGAATGCATATTTTGTGCCTATGTTGGAAGTGTGTAAAAATTTTTTTTATAAGGACTCAAGTTAAGAGATTGTACAGTATTGAGACTTTTAAAAGCTATGGGGACTTTTGAAGTCAGATTAAATGTATTTTGCATCCTGAGATGGCTATGGTGATTCAAGGCAGAATGTGGTGGCTTAAATGAGGAATGCCCCCATAGGCTTATGTATCTGAACATTTTAACCCTAGTTTGCAACAATATTTGGGAAGATTATGCAATGTCTAGGAGGAGGAGACTTGCTTGGAAAAAAGGTATGTCACTAGGGGTGGGCTTTGAGGGTTTAAAATCTTACCCCACTTCCTGTTTGTTCCTGCTGCTTCCTGTGTGTGATGATTGTGTAATCAGCTAACTTCCCGCACCTGCCTTTCCCTACCTGTTGTCATCTTCTCCACGATGATGGACTAGATCTATCCCTCAGGAACCATAAGCCCCAATAAACCCTATGCTTCCCTAAGTTGCTGGTGTCAGAGAATTTTATCACAGCCACAGAAAAAATAACCAATATACAATAAATAATTGTAACATACACATACATATATAGATGTGTGCACATACATATATATGCTATTTTGTACATGAAAAATAAATATATTCAGAAAAACACACTTAATATAACTCTAAAATTTAAGATAATACAAAGTAATTCCTTAATATATATATATATATATATTCCTTTACTAATATATATATTATATATTATATATATTCTATATATAATATATAAAGAAATATATATATATATATATATATATATATTCCTTTACTAAGACAGATTTTCCAAGATAGTCAATAATATCCTGTCACTTATTTTTTAATTAATTTTTAGGATATAAAACACCAGGTTTCAGTATGACATTTCTATTTCCATGTATGATGTCACTTTCCTCATATTCCAGTCACTTATTATGCTTTGGGTTTTTGTATAGTGCCCATAAGCTGTATTGGTGTAAAGGCCTGGAGAGAATATAGAATTTGCTCAAGAAATTTCAAAGGCAGAAAGAAATAGGTTTTAAAATTTTTTGTCTTCATTGCTTGGTTTCATCCACACATCCCTTCTTTTTTATTATGTTCAGGGGTTCAGATTTTTTCTTTTAATTTTACATTACTCTAAAATATGAATATATACCTTCTGCCCATGTACATTAATTACCATGCCTGAAAATAAGTGGTAAGTTAATTCTAGGGCTCATTAAGATATTCACATTATAACATCACAATTGCTTTCAGATAGAAAGAAATATAACAATAACATTGCTCAGCTTTTCTTTCAGTTGGGGGATTTGGTACTAGCATCCAAGTTGGTTCCATACAGCATGATGTTTTGATGTACAATTTTATAGTAGGATCAATATAGATGTGATATTCTATGCATTTCAAAAGCCTCAGTTCTTCTTTCAAAAGAAAGAACTGTGTAATTTTGTTCATAACTGTGGAATTTTTAACCACAAAGAAATTATACATGTTTAATGACCTAGACATGTTCAGCATTTTTAAGTTTTAAACAATGTATATATGCGTGAAACATCATGTGACCCTATAAATATGTACAACTTTATATTTGTATATGACAGCCAAAATAAATTAAATTAAAAAAATAAAAAATAAAAATAGAAACTCCCCACCCCCCAATTTTTTGTCTTTCTGTGTGGTGTATTTGATCATTTGATGTGTGTGCACTTTTGTGTGTGTGAATGCAGATGCATGCACACATACCACTGTGCATGTGTGGATGTCAGAGGACAATGTCACATGTCAGTCTTTGCTTTCACCTTGTTTGAGACAGGGCCTCTGGTGCACTGCACTTTACTCCAGGCTAGCTGTCTAAAGGCTTCTGGGGACTCTCCTCCACCTCCCATCTTGTTAGGAATGCCAGGATTACACATGCAATACTGTTTGTTTCTGGCTTTATGTAGTTTCTCAGGCTCCATCTTTGTGTGGCAAGCACAAGTGAGCCATCTCCCCTCCCCAAGGAGAAATAGGTTTATAACACATGGGAAACAATCTAATCTCAGACCAACACCATGCACCTGAAAAAAAATCTTCCTGTTTGATCCTTCCTCTGTATCTTCATTCTTCTTTTTTAGCAGAGATGCTAGAGGCTCATTTCCTCTTCAGTGAGCTCACCAGAAACACCTATTGACAAGGTTGCTGTGCCTTCCCTGGATAATGTGTTAAGAATATATATATATATATATATATATATATATATATATAGAGAGAGAGAGAGAGATTGTCAGGAAATAAAGCAACAAAATTACACATGTATTATATGTACACATCATGCACACACATACATGGAAAGATGGAAAACCACACAATGTGAGTGCTGGTTGACTTTGGGTGGTAAGATTACATACAATGAATGTTTTCTGTAATTTTTTGAAATTGCTCCAAGTTTTCTGTGATGAATGTACTTTTAATCCTAAGAAGATTTTCAGATTTAAAACCTGCTGTAAATATATTTGACACACCACATCCCCATAGAAATGTCCCATTGTTCTCCATGGCCTGCAGGATGACCCCTGACTCTGATCATCGGTGTTTCTTCCTGCCTCTCTTTCCACCTCTCCCTGACTTGTAGTTCATGAAATGCTGCTACTAAACAGGCTGTTTCCTGTGTATTCCCTTGGCTCCCTGTCTTTGCCCACTGGCCATCTGGGTGTCTGCTCCCCCTCCATGATGCCCTTCTTTCCTAGGTATCCAAGTGCAGCCTTCCTAAGTGTACTTTACCCTGTGAAATTAAGTGAGTTGTGCCTCATTCCCCTTTTAGAGTGTAAGGGAAGAGCAGGAGCCCTATTTTTCTCATGCTTATCTTAATAGCTTATAGAATGTTCTTCCAACATGATCTAAGCAGGAGTATAAAACTGAAGTCAGCCTCCAGCCTAGAAGACCTTCATCCCTATTCCCTGCATGTTCAAGTAACTATTTTGGCTAAATAGTCACATAGTTGAGGACTCAAGTGCAGAAGCCTACAACACTTTTCCTTTTCAGCAATGGAATAGTGGTGGTTTGAATGAGAATGGCTCCACTAGGCTCCAAGTATTTAGACTTTTCTTTTTTTTTCTTGGTCTTTTCAAGACAAGGTCTCCCTATAGCCCCAGCTGGCCTGGAACTCACTCTGTAGGCCAGGCTGGCCTTGAACTCACAAAGATCCGCCTGCCTCTGCCTCCTGAGTGCTAGGATTAAAGGCATGTGCCACCACGCCCGGCTTATTTAGACATTTTGTCTCCAGTAGGTGGTGCTGAGGTTTTAGGAGGCATGGTCATGCTAGAGGAAGCACATCACTGGGGACTGGACTTGAGAGATGCCAGTCTCCCTCAGCTTCCTGTGCCTGCTTTAGAATGTGAGCACTAGGCTTTCTACCCTGGCCACTTCCTGCCACCATGCCTCCTGGCCATGAGAGACTCTAATCTTTCTGGAACATGGAACAGTAAGCTCAAACAAACTCTTCCTTTTATAAGTTCCCTGGGTGTTATGGTGTTTTATCACATCAACAGGAAAGTAACTAATACACACTGGTTGAAAATGCATCCTGTACCTTTTGTACAAGAGTTATTCTATGAATGACCAGCACAGGGAGAGCTGGGATGAATGAAATAAGTGGAAGAGTGGAATTTTAAAGTTCTCTTCCTGGTAAGTTTGGGAGAATATCTTTAGCCAAAACTGCTGAGTACAGATAAAATACTTTGCTGTTCTTTAAATCACCCTAATCTTGAAAGCAATTAACCGTGCTTTGATAATTGAATTGATTTTTCCTTCCTTGTTGAGGAGCACTGACATCGACTGGGGAACGGAAGAAAAATCTCTTGAATATCATTAAAAATTAGTTTTATTGAACAGCTTAGCATATATTTCAAATATTATTTTAGGGGGAGACTTACGACACTGAGTAAAAATTAAGTAAAAATATTAAACGCAATCAAGTGTGCAGCCATATTATAATGCCATAATTAAAAGGAAATGGATAATTCTAGATGCTTTTGTTTTTAATAAAGGAAAAACATAGGGTATTTATTGTTAGCCTTCATGTGTAACTCCAAAGTAGCTTGATTAGTTTGTTTCAAACTTTCCTTCACCATTAGATTTGAACTAGTGAAAACACAAGTTTTGACAGAATGGCATTTATGGCTCGATAGATGTGAGTAGTTGAAATGGATGCTGATGATCTACCCAATATCACTGAGCAGAGACTTCCCCAGTGAGGAAGTAAAGATGGCTGAGAAACATCTTAAAAAGTGTTCAACATTGTTAATAATTAACGAAATGCAAATTATCACCACTCTAAGATATCATCTCACTCCTATAAGACTGGCTAAGATCAAGAAAACAAAAGACACCAAATGCTGGAGAGGTTGTGGGGAAAGGGGAACACTCATCCACTCTTGGTAGGAATGTAAACTTGTACAACCATTATGGATAGCAGGTGGAGAACCCTTAAAAGATTCAAAATGAGCCTACCACCTGACCCAGTCATACCATTCCTGGGTATATAACCACAAGACTCATCCTACCACAAAGATACATGCACATCTATGTGCATGAATCAAACTCCATAGCTATTCAGTATAAAAATATACATTAAGGACTCAAAACAGTCTACTTTCTCTGGAGCTGTTGTCTTGGTCTCTAGTCAATTCTGGCTGTTTTCTTTCATGGGCTGCCAGCTTGTCCAGGCATAACCTTTCAATCCTGCTAATGAAGCACATGCAATTAGATATATAGGTATTTAAACAGTATAATATATAGCTTTTCGGTCCTCCTAATGAAGCACTCGCAATTGGATATATAGGTATTTAAACATTACTAGTTGTTATGGTAGGTTACATTGGTATAGACACAGATGTTTGGATGGTATGTTAATCCATGAATTACATTTTCTTCTGTTAAGTATGACAGGGTCATCGTGTGGTTATAGAACATCCTCCCTAACCATTTAAAGGATGTAGCTTGTGGCATCAGCCATGGGTTATATTCGCTCCAAGGAGAGAGCCCAATAGCCAATGAAATTGGGATATACAGACAAGAAGGCGAGCCACTAGCTGCTCAGTAATTTCCAGGCAGAGAGTGTAGCTGGTGGCTGAATGGAGGGGTTTTTTTGACTCAGGGAGACCCATATTGCTTTATTGGTTTAGAGGACTTTGGTATCACTCTCTGGCTCTAATTTAAGTTACTCATATTAAGGGATAATTTTCTCAATTAAATTTTATAAATGAAAGACATGGTCTAGGGGAAATCTTAGTAGAAGGGTATCTTTCAAGAATAAGGTCGAAGTTGAATACTCATTCATTTTTAAAAGAACTGTTTGTCTTTATTGAAAAAAGTCATTTAGCAATTTTGGGGAATAGTAGGCATTCACTCTATAAAGTACACTATAATTACATAGGAAGGAAAGATATTCAACACACCATAGGATGTGCCAGGCACTAGGCAGAGTCTATGGAGAGAGGCAGACCTGACCATCTGCTCTACTCTATGTTATCTGGATGACCTTGGGCACATTATCTGATCTGTTTAGCCTCAGGATAGCATCTGGATGATAGGCATGAGAATGCTTTAACTTAGAATAAAATGGGATGATACATGTAAAGTATTTTACTTTATGTGGTGGTTTGGATGAGTGTCCCCCATAGGCGCTAGTTATTGCAGACATTTGTCTCCAGTGTAGGTGGCGCTGTTTTTGGGACGGTCCTTGGAGGGTGTGTCTATCGCCTTGGGTGCCTATGTACAGGAAGTTGCGTTGCTAAGGAAGTGCAGTGCTTAAAGTTTGAGTTTTAACACAGCCTATGGTCTCCGTTTGCCCTCTCGTTTTCCTGTTGCTCTTATGTGTCGTGTGACCCTCTGTTTGCTGTCTCCGATCCAGCCGCCAGAGCCTCCCACGCCCACTGGACTCTAATTCCCCTGGAACTGCCCACTCGTAAGCTCAAATCTAAATAAACTCTTCCTTTTATAAGTCCTTGGTCAATGGTGCTTTATATCACAGCAAGAGAAAAGTGAATAATACAGTTATTAGGTACCAAGAGTCACTACATGATGAGTTCGGTGTGGTTGTGTGAAAACCGTGACCATGGTGTATGTTTTGGACGACGTGTGGAGCACGTTGGACTCGTTGGGCTGGGAGGCTGTACTTCAATGTAAGCAGCTGTACAGGGCCTTCTCAGGGCGGCCTGGAGGAAAGGCCATGGCTGCACAAGATGTGGTTTCCAGGGGGAAAATAAAGACTGTAGGCAGCAACTGGGGATAATTTTTGTTAAAGATCTGGCCGCAGCCCAGTTTGCCCACAGCCCAGATGCTTCCTGATGCTAAGTTAAAGCGGGTGGACTGATGTCTTTGGCGAGCAGGATATTTCAAGACAGTCAATGTGAAATGGTGGTGGCTTTTAATGTGAACATTGTGAGCCTACTACAGTGAGAAGAGCAAATTGGGTAAACGAAATGAAATCGCAGGAACTGTACAGTTTGGACTGATAATTGCACTGGAAGCCATTCAAGGCGGGCCATAGGCTTGTGAAGGAGAGTCCTTCTTTTGATAAGGAGAATTTAACAGCAATTAAAGGACGAGCCTCGAATTTACAAGTAAACAATGGAAAATTGTGATTAAGGAGGGGCCTCTAAATTTACTATTAAACAACAGAAATAGTACCCAGCTAATCCTCCAGCAAGTCCAGGGCAGAGAAAAATTACAAATGTGGTTAAAGTAGGAGAGAGTCCATCCCGAACTTGTAGCCAAACTCAGCAGTTTCATTCACGTGGTGCTGGCTTTAGAGGCATGAAGTTTGCAAGAGTGAAGGGGTCATCAGTTCTTCCTCCATGGTTTTAGAGAGCTGCCAAGGTCAGGAAGAGTGTAGCAGGGGTGTCCCTGCATAAAGTAGGCCCTGATGGGCCATTGTGTGAAGCTGTGAATGTGAAGCTTGGTTGGCAGCGGAGACCCCAGGAGGACATTTGAGATACCAGACCTGTGAGATATTTGCCAAGGAGAGCTGCATACAGGGAGTGGTACCAGCCTAAGAAAGAGATGTATATTGCAAGCAAAGCTGGAAGAGCTGAGCCATCTAAGCCTTTTGAAGTCAAGTCCCAGAAGTTGCATGTGGAGCTACTGGACTTGGTTTTTGCCCTGCTGGTTTTCAGTCTTGTTTTGGTCCAGTATTTCCTCACTATGCCTCTATTCCTCCCTTTTGGGATGGGAATGTGTATTCGGTTCCACTGTACATTTGGAGTATGTAATTTGTCTTTTGATTTTACAGGAGCTTACAGTTTAAGAGATTGGCCTGAGTCTCAGAAGAGACTTTGGACTGTGGAATTTTGAATGGCATTGAAACTGGTAAAGACTATGGGGACTTTTAAGGTTGGACTAAATGCATTTTGCATTTTATATGGTCAGGAGCCTATGGGGGCCAGGGAGTGGAATGTGTTGGTTTGGATGAGTGTCCCCCATAGGCTCTAGGTATTCAGACATTTGTCTCCAGTTGGCGCTGTTTTTGGAGGTCTTGAAGGGTGTGGCCGTGCTAGAGGAAGTGTGTTGCTGGGGGCAGGCTTAGTGAGTTTTAACAAGCCTCATGGTCTACAGTTGCCCTCTCTGTTTCCTGTGCTCTTTGCGAGATGTGCTCCAGCTCCAGCCGCCACGCCTCCCATCACAATGGACTCTAATTCCCTGGAACCGCCAATCGTAAGCTCAAATAAACTCTTCCTTTTATAAGTTCCTTGGTCATGGTGCTTTATCACAGCAACAGAAAAGTAGCTAATACACTTTATGCTATGTCTAAGACTTGGGACTTAATGAACTAAAGTTAATTACCATACTCACCATAACAATTGATGTTCTTCTTTCTCTCCCTTGCCTCATTATTTTCTACCACACACTAATTCAACCTTTCAATACCTTCTTTTCCCATCTGAAGGACAGATTGCTTTGACCCCACTTTTCCTGGTAGCTACTTTCTCATTCCTCAGCTCCCCATTGCAACAAACTCTTCTCAAGAGCAGATATGCTCCAGGGGTAATCAGAAATTGGGCTAAGAGAAGCAATCTCAGCCTTCACAGAAAGAAGTAGAGAATCTTGGATCAGCAGAAGGGACTAGACACACATAAGAACTCACCATTCTATGATTCAGATCTGAACTATTGGCCACTGGCCTATAGTGCTGTTAGGAGATGGTAGAACCTTCCAGATGTTGATATTAGTGTGAGAAAGGTCATTAGGAACTGTCCTTGGAGAGGATATTGAGATCATAGAAACTTTTGCTCTCTTTCATCTGCTGCTGTGTCTCTCTGTCTTTCTGTTTCTGTCTCTCTCTGCCTCTCTCTGTCTCTCCACCAGCATGAACAACCTCCTTGCCACACAAAGCCTAGAACAGTGTGTTATACTGTACTGCTAGAGCCCAAAAGAACAGAATCGAACAAGCATGGCCTGGAACCTCTGAAACTGTGAGCCAACATAAACCTTTCCTCTTAGTAAGTCTTTTGTCTCTGGTAATCTGACTACCATACCCAGACAATATGCATATGTGAACTGATGAATTAGGTGAAGGTGAACTAGTTAGCATGTTAAAGGCTATAAAAAGGTCAAGATGTTTAAGCCATTCAAAGAAGCCTCTGGGTTTGTGAATTAGGAGATATTAGCCTCTAAAAAAAAAATCTCAGTAAAGAGAGAATTAGAGAATTTGAAAGAAAATTTCACCATATAGGCAATTAGTATTTCTCTATTTTTCAAGTTTAGTACACTCAGGTGATTGATCCTTACATCCTCTCACCAAATCTGTTCTTAACAAGGTCACAGGCAGTTTTATGGGAAGTTAATAGCTTTGTCACAAAGCAGCCCATGGAAAAAATCCATGTGACAAGGCCCTGAGGCTTCCTGTCCACAGCCATATGGGTAAGCCACCACAGAAGTCTATCATACAACCCCAGGCAAGTTTCAGATGGCACTGGCCTGGACACCATTTCAATGGCCTCCTAGTGTGATATGCTGAACCAGAATGACTACCTCAGATTCCTGACCCACAAAAATTAGGAGCTAATGAGTTCTTCTTTCATTCCATTATATTTTGGGGGCTATAGTTTCTCAGGCACAGATAATGAATATAAACCCACATCCAGTCCATTAGCAAAGTCATTTGTCTCTACCTTCAAAATATGGCCAGAATTCAACTACCTCCATTGACACTCATCAAATATTTGTTCTCATATTTCAACTATGTTTTTAATCCCATTTAATTCTACCTTTCACCCTTCACAGTCTGCTCTCTGTACAGCAATATGTGATCCTCTACAAGTACTCTGATCAGATAACTTCTTCACATTCAAAGGACAAATCCTCCTGACTTCTCTACTGCTTTCATCATCATCAGTCTTGGTGCACTGGAGGATGCTCCTGGATCATGTCAGGTGCCCATTGTCACCTGGCCCTTTACACCTGGACACTCTATCACATACCCTATTATATAGTTATTTCCTCTGAATTTAAATATTCCGTGTTGGAATGAGCAGGAAGTTCATAAAAGTGAGATAGCTAACAAAACTTAGAAAGCTCAGAATGTTGCAAGATCTACATGGCCCATTCCCAAGGTTTTATAAGCAGCAAACAAATTCCTGACAGACAGGAGACTCTTCAATGGATCTGCCTGAAACTTCTGTGGTTTTGTTTTGATATAGGGTCTTACTTCTCTCTGGCCTGGAACTTGCTATATAAAATGGGTTGGCCTCAGTCTCACAGACACCCGCCTGCTTATGCCTCCTGAGTTCTGGGATTCAAGGTGTGTGCCACCATGCCTGGCACTTTTGTGGTTTTGTTTTTAAAAGATGAACAGGATGTTAATTTCAAACAGTCACATGTCTATGCTTTTTGATTGTATAATGCAAACTCAGTTTTCCCTAACTTAACTCTGATGTTCATTTATTTGTGACACATGTAGGACTCATTTGTTGCCTTTTCAAAAGAAATGTAATTGAAAGAAAAATAATTTTTTATCATATGAAGACTGTAGTAAATTTGTGCTATCAAAAATTTGAGTGACATTAATTCCACACACAGCAGTGATTGCTGAATTAATTAAAAGCACAGACTAGATAACCACTTACTTGTGGATTGTCCCATTTATTCCCCTGGTTAGCCATGTAGAAAACACATGCAGGAAAGCACAGCACATGGCACATTGTACTGTATCCAAATACAGAGAGAGATTTAATAAAAAATGGCTGGGTTTTATAGCCAGTGTGACTCATCTCCCAGGGCCAAATCCTAGACCTTTGTGTCACCACATCCCATCCTATGGGTGTGGCCAGGGAGGTCCCATGACTCCAGTTTGTGCACTAGGGACACTGGTTAGAATGCTAGACTTTAGGATTGAAAGGTTATTCCTGGATAAACTGCCAACCCATGAAGGGAAACAGCCTGAGCTCATCAGAGTTCAAAACAACATCTCCAGAGAAAATAGACTGTTTTGCTTCTAGACCACTTGTGCCCCTTTTCTAAAGCCTAGGGAACAATCTACGGAAGAAGGGGCATGGTAGAATGTAAGGGCTTTGATTGGGGTGAATTGTGAGACTACAGCAATATAGACTGGACACTTATTTGATCAACATGATGGTACATACAAGCCCCTCCAGCTGGATGATGGGAGCCTTGGGCTGTGTGGGTTTGGGCATAGCTGCTTGCAAGTTGGTTTTACATGAAGGATGCTTGTATTCATTACTTATCACCTATTGTTTAAAAAAAGTCAAATAAATTTTTAAAAATTTAAAAATCTTTAAACAATGCAGCTAAATAAAATGCAAATGAGAAAAAAAAGAATGCTAGCTTTAACTGAATTTTCCCACATTTGCTGATGATAATGTAGAGAGAGGACTGATACTGTTGCTGTACACAGTTGACCAGGTGACCTACTCATCATCCCTTCTAGTGCTGACATAATTTTCTGGCTAACCAATTAGAAGCCAGTGCACAAACATTACATGCCCAGATGAACAAAAGAAGGGCTGGAATCTGATCGTCAGCAGTCCTGGGAGCTGCTTAGCTCTCCCAGGCAGGCATTTGTCAGTGGTATGTACAGGGATGCCGAGCTTTGCTTCTGGCATTTTAAACTTTAGGAGCATATACATGGATATACTAGAAGACAGGATGAGCCATGCCCTTCTCCTTCCTCCAGGAGTGGAGTGTGTAAAGAATGGAGACATGGGTTGAGCTCATTCTCAACACAATTTAACTCCATTGATACAAAGAAAATTGCGTCTTTAAAGACAACAGACCTTGGGAGTGTTTTAAACAGTCCCTTGATCAGGGACACATCTAGAATGAGCTGGGCATTGCCAATAGAGAAATAGAATTGAATCTTCATTTTCTCACCAGGATATGTAGAGCAGCATTGGCAGCCTTGACCTGGACACTTTGAGTGGGTGGGCTATTCTGAAACATACATACATACTTTAAATAAGACTGACCACGGCTGAGCTAGCAGAAGATTCTTCCCAGAGGGGCTCTGAGAGTCAAGTGTTGATTGCACAACTATCCTGGAGGGAGACAGAGTGCAGGACTAAAGTCCATGTACATGGGGAAGGTCCATTATGGAACTGTAGTCTCCAAAGCCGGCATAGCACACACTATATGCTTGGATTACCTAATTTGAAAAAGAAATGAAAAATGCAGCTCTCCTCCCCATGTGCCTTATATTCCTTCTGCTTTTTATAACAATGGAAGTGTCAAAATGAATGATGTTCAGGTGGTTATTGGAAAAGTGCCATGTATTACATTTGTGTGGTATTGTTAAAATGTAAATCAAGTCAACTTCATTAGAATGGTTATAGTGGCTTCCAAATCAGGCAAGACTCCTTTTCCAGGCTCAGGTCCCTCTTGGAAGTGCAGTTTCCTTGAACAGCTGTCCCCGTTCTGACTGTTCAGGGCAAGATGGCATTTGAATAGCGATGTGAATATATTTGAGCAGCTGACAACTATTCTCAGTACTTGTTTCATGTCAGCTTTCCATGGTAAGAAAATAAATTTTGTGCACTCAACTGACCTTGATAAGACTATCAACTCCTGCAACATGGGGTGCCATGGTAACATGTTGTTGCTGTTCTCAGCAGTTATGACTGTGCAGCTCCTGGATTTGGACAGAACTGTGGGCACCTGGTCAGGCAACCTTAGATGCAGTCCATGCCTCAGAGGGAGGCAGTGCTGTTGTTCTTCATTTGCAGAAGTGGCACAGATTGAGATAGTTTATCTGTGGAGCAGTTGGGGTCAGCATTGCTGGACTGCATCTTGGTTAAAAAAAAAAAGTAAAAATCCATCTCCAGCTTGATCGATAGCAGGTCCAAAAGCAACTTGGGTCGGCATCTGGGGGCATGTTTGAGAGAGAGAGAGAGAGAGAGAGAGAGAGAGAGAGAGAGAGAGAGAGAGAGAGAACAGAGAGACAGAGGGAGAGAGAGGAGAGACAGACACAGAGAGAGAGAGAGATGAGAGACAGAGACAGAGAAGAGAAGAGAATAGGGAAGAAATGGAATAGAGGTGAACTAACCAAGATGGTTTAATTACATGAAAGCCAAGCTTAATAAGGCAACTTGATCACTAGAATTAAGGATACAAAAATGTCAAAGTGAAGTACACACCCAAACATTCAAAACAGAATCTTGAATTTGTCAACTGTAGATCATCGCTGACTTTAAAACAGCAAGGTAAACCATGCTGCTGCCTGTGCTTTTATGACACATAAGTTAAGAGCAGCTTGTATGCTTCTAAGTATAAAATATCAATAGCCAGAATAGTTGGTGGAATCATTGGTGTCTATTTATTCCTCTTGGCTTGGAAGTCTAAAATCTCATTGTCTGACTGGAGGATATTTTAGAAGAAGGGAATTTGAAGAACAGGTATCGTTAAGTATCACTGCAAAACATGGTCCCTTCATTACTTGCGGGAACTCACCTCTGTACCCATGCTGTACATGAAAATTTCTTGGGGAGTTTTTGCATATAGATATCTTGGTTCCAATATCAATAGACATCAAGATGTTACTGTTGAATAATTGGGTGGGTTAGGATGGAATCTGGGATTGACTGATACTTTGGTAAAGCAAACGGTTGAATATAAGTATATTATTCTTCTCCTGGAAAGTGGTTACCAGGGCATTTAGAGTTGAATGGAAAGACTTTGGGGCAATGCTGATTAGTGTCAATAAAGGCACTTTTACTATTTTCTCCATCGTGGCTATGTTATTAGAGTTGTCAGAGTCAAAGTCTAGTCCCTAAGCAGCACTAACAATTAGTGTTGGCCACCTGTCCTTAACAGAGAGTCAAGTAATAGTGAGGAGTCAAGTCTTAGTGAAAAGAGTCAAGTAATAGTGAAAATAGAAAAAGGATATTTATTCAATGTGACCACATTGGGAAGAGGCACAAATAAAGAAGTTCACCCCTTAAGTCAACTTTCAGAGTTCTGACAAGAAGTTTAGGCTTAAATAGAGGGCAAGAGATATGCATGACTAAGAAACCTGGTCAAAGTATGGTCTAGCAATCATTGACCAATGACCACTGACCATTTTGTCCTGGTCTGTTCTGTATGTTTATTGCAGTTAGCATGTTATCACTCTAGTCTTAAACATGAGTTACTTTTCTCAGCCAATAAAGAATTAAAAGGCCTAAAATTCTCAGACCAGTGGAGAGCAACAGGCAAACAAAATGAAAGATAAAGATTCACATCCATACACATAAACAGACACAGATACACAGACACACACAGAGACACACACAGACACACACATAGATACACACACAGACAGGCACACACAGACAGACACATACAGATACACACGCACAGACACACACACACACACACACACACACACACACACAAACTCCATACAAGTAGAGAAGTGACTTGAAAGTCAAAATTCAACATCCACGGGGGTGGGGGCAAGGGGTGGGGATGGGATCTGGGTTTTAAGGGATTTAGTGGTTTCCCCTCCCCTAATTTTAGATTGCTCAACTTAAACAGAGAAGGCTGATAGATCACATCTCCAAGTTGAGATATGGCTATGTGACTCTAAGCAGATCAGTTGAATGGCCCTGTTGGAGTTAAAAATAAGACCTTCCTGCCAGAGACCAAGACAATGAAAGTTGTCTTTATTACTTCTCCATGACCCTATTTTACTTATTTGGGACTTTTCTTTTACAGGCTGTCAGCACTGTGTGGACTATTTCCAGGAGGCAAGCTCCTCCAGCAGCTGGGACCAGGACCATGGCCTTTCTTCTTCTCCCCACTTGAGAGTCCTGAGTAGCATGTGTGGCACTTAGTGAACATTAAGTGAACAACATAAGCAGCAGTCATTACCTTTTTCATGTCCAGTACAAAAGTGACAGGAACGTTCCTGTGGTACCTGAGGTTCTAACTACCAACAGATGGAACTGACAATAACTACAGTTCCTTAAAGATGACACTTCCTCCCCTGTAAAAACCTCAGCATTTGTTTAGGTTTAGTATTTCACAATGATAAAACATTTTGTCATTTTTCATTCATTCAACAATTATGAGTGTTTCAGTTGTATCCAGTTTTGGTTTACTATGAATAATCTTTAATATATAATCTATGATGTTTTTTGCTCAGGATTGTTCTTTCTGTATGAGGTATTTTATGCTTCCTAGTGAGTCTTTTTAAAAATATTTTATATTATTTTTATTTTATGTGTATGAGTGTATTGCCTGCGTATGTGTAAGAGCACCCATGTCATGCAGTGCCTGTGGAGGTCAGAAGAAGGCATCAAATCCCCAGGAACTGGAGTTACAGACAGTTGTTAGCTGCCATTTGGATGCTGAGAACCAAACCAGGTCCTCTGTAAGATCAGCCAGTGTTCTTAACTACCGAGCCATCTTTCCAGCCCTCAAATAAATCTTGAAGGTATTTTTTTTCTATTTCTGTGTAGAACAATGTTTGAATCTTCAAGAGGATTGCATTCAATCTGTGCATTGTCTTGTTTTTAAAGGTTTTTATTAGCCACACACTAACAATTATAATGAGTTTCATTGTGATGGTTTTATACATGTTTATAATGTGTCCTGATCATATTTGCTGTCTATTAGCTTCTCTAATCTCCTTTCCACTCCTGCTGAGCCACTTCCTCTTCCTAAGTCGGCCCCTTTCAATTATAATGTCTCTTTTTGAGAAGGAGGCATAGAGTTTAGTTAGGGTTACTTACCAGAGCATAGGTGACAGATTATTTACAACAGCATGAGCAGCTTCAGTGGCCACAACACTGAAGGAAATGTCTCTCCCTTAGCAATCATTAACTGCCCATAGATCACTGGGGCGCAGTGGGATTTCATGAGTGTCTCCCTCCAGCAACTTATGTTTTCACTTATTTAGGGATGGGCATTTACAATTAGAAGGGTTGACCATATAATAAATTTATATTTGATTAAATACGTTCTTTTATATGGATATAATGTCAACATGAATTTTCTTTATTTTTTGAATGATAAAGAACATCATAAATTGAACATAATTTTAAACAACTTCATTAAAACACTCATATAGTCAAATCTCCCCATTTTAAGTGCGTAATTAAATGTTTTTAGTGTATTCACTGTCATGCACCCATCATCACAAGCCAGTTTATGAACATCATGCTAGTAAGATAGCACATGCCAGCTTACAGTTAGTCCAGGTCCACCCACATTCTAGGCACATTGCTCTGCTCTCTGCTTCTATGGCTGCATTTTCTGGATGCTACCTTTTAATGGGCCACACATTATAATCTTGTGTGTATCTAGATTCTTTCAGTAGGTGGACTATTTTAAGGCTTCACCCTCATTATAGCATCTGTCAGTATTTGTTCTTTTGTACTAATGTACTACTGTGTGGATTTACCATACAGTAGAGAGCAAAAGGTTCAACAATTGATGGCTATTTGGATTTTATATTGTATTGGTCACTTTTCTGTTGCTGTGATAAAACCACCATGAGCAAGGGAACTTAAAAAAGGAAGAGTTTATTTGAGCTTACAATTGACAGTCCCAGAGAATTAGAGTCCATTGTGGTGGGAGGCATGGTGGCCGGGGCTGGAGCAGCAAGCCAAGGGTCACATCTCACAATGAGCACAGGAAGCAGAGAGAGACTGGAGATCACAAGGTTTGTTAACTCCTTAAGCCTGTCCCCAGTGACGTACTTCCTCCAGCATGGCCACACCTTCTAAGACCTCCAAGAACAGTGCCACCGACTGGAGACAAAATGTCTGAATACTTAAAACCTATGGGGGACACTCACTCAAACCACCACGTTCCACTCCCTGGCTCCCATAGGCTCCTGACCATATAAAATGCAAAATGCATTTAGTCCAACCTTAAAAGTCCCCATAGTCTTTACCAGTCTTAATTCTATTCAAAAGTCTATAGTCCAAAATCTCTTCTGAGTCACAGGCCAATCTCTTAACTGTAAGCTCCTATAAAATCAAAAGGCAAATTACATACTCCCAACATACAGTGGAACTAAATATACATTCCCATTCCAAAAGGGAGGAATAGAGGCATAGTGAGGAAATACTGGACCAAAACAAGACCAAAAACCAGCAGGGCAAACACCAAGTCTAGTAGCTCCATGTGCGACTTCTGGGACTTTACTTCCAAAGGGCTTAGATGGTTCAGCTCTTCCAGGTTTGCTTGCAACATACATCTCTTCCTTAGGCTGGTATCACTCCCTGTATGCAGCTCTCCTTGGTAAATATCTCACAGGTCTGGCATCTCGAATGTCTTCTTGGGGTCTCCACTGCCAGCCAGGCTTCACATTCACAGCTTCACACAATGGCTTATTAGGGCCTTCTTTATTCAGGGACCCCCCTGCTGCACTCTGCCTGGCATCTGTGGCTCTCTGGAACCACGGAGGAAGAACTGATGACCCCTTCACTCTTGCAAACTTCATGCCTCTAAAGCCAGCACCATGTGAATGAAACTGCGAAGTTTGGCTGCAAGTTTGGGATGGACCCTGGCCTATTTCAACCACATTTGCAACTTTTCTCTGCCCTGAACTTGTTGGAGCAGATAAACCTTTCAGTATTTCCCTTTCAAAAGTTTGAGGATTAGCTGGGCGTGGTCTTGCCCTGAAGGTACTTTTTATGTTGTTTACTTGTAAATCTCCAGGCCCCTCCTTAATCACTTTAATCTCACTTTTTCCACTGTTTACTTGTAAATAGCTAGGCCTCTCCCTAATCACTTTAATCTCCTTATCAAAAGCAACCTCTCCTTCACAGGCCTTGGCCCCACCTTTAATCTTCCTAATGCACTTTTCAGATCCAAATAGTATATTCTGCATTTCTTTCTGCCCCATCTGCTCCTCTTCACCGTAGATCTGCACAATATTCACCATTAATAGCCACACCACCATTTCTACATTAGGCTGTCCTGAAATATCTTCCACCAAAGACATTAGTCCATTGCTTTTCTTTTTTCTTTTTTTCCATTGCTTTTCAACTTAGCATCAGGCAAGCATTTGGGCTGTTGGCAAACTACTGCCAGATTCTTTAGCAAAATATCCCAGTTGCTGTCTAAGTCTTTGTTTTCCTCTGGAACTACATTTTTTGCAGCAATGCTTTCTTCCAGGCTTCTACTAGAATTGCCCCTTAAGCTCTGCTTATAGTAGTCAACAGCTTTTCTAGTGCAAAGTTCTAAACGCTTCCACAATCTTTACCCAAAACACCAAGGTCAGGTCTGTCACAGCAATAGCCCACACTCTGGTACCAATTTCTGTATTAACCACTTTTCTGTTGCTGTGATAAAACCACCATGAGCAAGGGAACTAATCAAAGGAAGAATTTATTTGAGCTTATGATTGATGGTTCCAGGATATCAGAGTCCATTGTGGCAGGAAGCATGGTGGCCAGGGCTGGAGCAGCAAGCCGAGGGTCACATCTCGGGGTCACATCTCACAATGAACACAGAAAGCAGAGAGAGAGAGACTGGAGACTGCAAGGCTTGTTAAACTCACTAAGTCTGCCCCCAATGATGTACTTCCTCCAGCACAGCCACACCTTCTAAGACCTCCAAGAACAGTGCCACCAACTGGAGACAAAAACATCTGAATACTTAAAGCCTATGGGGTACACTGATTCAAACCACCACATATATGTAGGAAGCTTTCTTTTTTATGCTGAACAGGGACCACCTGGCCCTGCTAAGGGGAATGGAGGACACAGTGCCCACTTTAAGGACACAGTGGGGAGCTGAGCCCTCAGTGTAGAGGCCAGTTAGCCCGGCCTGGATACTTTCAACTCAGGCCCTTAGCCTGGACCCATGAGACACGTGTTTCAATCTTGGCTGTGGCTTCTCACCTGCCCAGAGCCTGGACAGGAATTTCAGGCTGATGGCTGATCAACTCTCTTCAGCCAATACCCACTCACAACACCAGGTACTCAGATTGGTGATCCACAAAGGAATCTCCAACCCACTGGCCACCCAAACGAAATGCAGGCCTACCCTTAGCCTGTATGCATGCTATGATTAATAAAAATAACGGCCGGGAATTCCGTGATGATGTTATTATGAAATTCAAAATTGCTCCTTGTTACAGCTTGCTTTTATAAACTAAATGACGTCAGTTCTCAGAGCCAATCATTAGTCCCCCAATTCTGCACCACTGCACACATTGCCCCACCCAGCATCATGCATCTAGGCCATGCTGCTTGCTCTTCCTTGGGGTGGGGTCAGACCCTCAGCCATGAGGTGCCCCAAGGCATGCTACATTTATCTTGTTTTCATTACTATGAGTAATATTCTATAAACATATATGTATACATTTTTGAGTGGACTTTATTTTCATCTCTCTTAAATGGATATATAGGAGTGGAAGTGTTGGTCATATGCTAAATTTGTACTTAGTTAACATCAAGCATTTTTATTTTAATTGATACATAGTAATTATTCATGCTTATGTGGTACAGTGTGGTGTTTTGATTTACATATTTATCATAGAAATAATAGACCAAATTAATGAGCCATATATTCCTTAAAAATTTATCATTTTTTCATGATGAATGCACTCAAAATCCATCCTTTTAGCTATTTCAAGATGTATCATGTGTTGCTGGTAATTCAGAGCTTATTACCTGGGGGGAGAAATGGACAGGATAACCACAGGTATAACAATACAGTTATATTTCGCTTTTTAAAATAAACTGCTAACCTGTTTTCCAAAATGACTGCATGGTTTCATATTTCTACCAGCAATGTGTGAATGTTCTACAGACATAATTTTAGAAGGTCAAAGAGAAAAATATACAAATTTAAATGCTGAATTTCCATTCTCCGGCATTAATTATCTTCTATGACTCCCCTCTAATGAAAGGTCAGGGGGAAACTTTTCAAATACCAAGATTCCCATATTTGACTGTTTGGCAGGAAGGGGGCTCTCTTGCCAGGTTTAGCTTGTTTGATCCAGCTCAGTCAGAGAGACTACAATCTTGTTTCCCCCATTCCTGGCTGCCCTCAGAGACCCTCTAAAGTGCATAGACCATTTCACAAATGCACAGGTACTCCTGAGATCTGGCAAGAAAGGGGTTAATGCAGTTTATAACAGTTATTGACTACAAGATCTGCAAATGATTGCATAAAATTTCTAAAATATGCCTGCAAGCTCTCTTATTGATGCAGTGCCCCATGGGTACACATATGGGTTTAAGTGTCTAAACTGTTTTATTAATTAAATTGCTATGATTTACGTCTCCCATGTTAGCATTTACAGTTTATGAAACAGCCCTGTAATTAGAAAATGACGGACCACTTTTGCTTGTTTACTTTGTGGGTGAAATATTATACACAAACATACATAGATATTTATACATACACATATACATTGGAACTGTATTTTCCCTGATCAACCCTCACAGGCTACTTTATTTCTAGTCCAATTAATAGGCAACCTCCAGTGGTGCATTAAATTGCTTTTTAGGGGGAAGGGATGATGGCTCATTGTTCCTGCTGAGGTGTATGATGGCTTCCGTGTGTGTTTGTTTATAAGTTTTCTCTCTATAGACAGAAAATTAAAACTGTAAGATTTTATTATTAAAAATCCTTGCCTACAACAACGCTAAGATTCCTAGTAAGTCCTAAAATTGTAGCTCTATTTTACTTGTACAGTGTCTTATAATCTCCACTCTCTATCTTGAAGTTATATCAAAGAATACATAACATAAACTACTCACATTGAGTAACAAACTGTTGTTGCTGTGAAGTTCCTTTTGGCTAACATTAGTTTTATAATTTTAATTTTTTTTTTAGATTTATTTGTTCTTTTTATGTGTGTGTGTGTGCCTGAGTGTATGTGTGTTTGCCTGAGTGCATGTATATATACAACACTAAACATACAGAGTCTGGGAGGGGGCAGTGGATCCCCTGTAACTGGAATTACCAGTGGTTGTGAGCCGCCCAATGTGGGTGCTGGGAACTGAACCCCAGGTCCTCTGCAAGAGCAGCCAGTGCTCTTAGCTGTTGAGCCAGCTCTCTCTTGCTTATTTTTATTTTAGATTTCTACAACTCCCCAACAAAGCATATACTGGTGCTAATTCCAGAATTGTATTTTTTTTTGTATTGTCTTAGTTGTGGGTAGTATTTGATTTTAAGTATATGTAATTGACAAGTCTCACACATATCAAAAGCTTATTGAAATTTAGATAGAAAAACCTTTATACTCACACTTTCTCTGTTTGCATAACATCTCCGGGCTCTGTGCGAATCACCTGAGTTGCTATTTAAATTGCTTTACACAGAGGTAATGAATTCAGGAATCTCCCCTTATCTGTGGTGCATACATTCCAAAACCACCACTGGATGCCAGGACCATGGGTAGAGCTATTACTAAGTAAACCAACATTTTCCTATGCATACACACCTAGCATAACATTTAATTTATAAATTAGGTACACTAGGAAGTAACTAATATTGTAATAGCTAACACAATCATACCAGCTAGAACATTCATAATAATAGTCTAATAAAAGTGATTTAAATTGAGTTTTTTTATTCCCATAATTTTCCATTTAATATTCTTAGACTCTGACCATTTGTTAGTGAAACTGTAGAAAATGAGACTGCGGATGGCTGAAGACTGGTGTAATTAAAAGATTTTAATTTAACATAGTTAAAAATCTATCATGGGGCTGGAGAGATGGCTCAGTGGTTAAGAGCACTCACTGTTTTTGCAGGAGATCAGGGCTCGAATCCCAGTACCCACATGACAGTTAACAACCATCCATAACTCCAGTTCTAGGGAATCTGAGACCCTCTTCTGACCTCTGCTCACATGGCATGACAGAGGTCCACTTGCATGCATGCATGCACTACAAGCATACACATAAAATAAAAAGCACTAATTTTTTTTAAAATTTATTTCTTAGAGACATTGTTGGGTAAAACAAAATAATTTGTGTGTTGTGTGTGGGGATGTGTGTGTCTTGGCTCCAGAGCAGAGGTAGGAAGACATTTTTAGGTGTGGTCTTCATCTTCCACCTTGTTTGAGAAGGGATCTCTTGGGGCTGGAGAGATGGCTGAGCAGTTAGATCACTGGCTGTTCCTGTAGAAGACCATGTTAGATTTCCAGCTCCCACATAGTAGCTAACAACTGTCTGAAACTCCAGTTCCAGGGGATCAAATGCCCTCTTCTGTTTTTTTGTGGGCACTGCATGACACAGGTGCACTTACATGCATGCAGGCATAACACTCATACACATAAAACAAAAATAAAAATTTTTTAGAAGGAGAGAAGAGATCTCTCAGTGTTTACTCCTGTGCTCTCCAGGCTAGCTGGCCCACGAACTTCTGGATGATCCTGTGTCTGTCTCCCATTTTGCTGTAGGAGTGCTGGGATTTCAGAGGCTTGCTACCTTGTGAGTGGGTTCTGGCAACTCCAGTTCAGTTCCTCACACTTCTACGCAAGTGTTTTACACCCTGCCTGAGCTATATCCCTTGCCCAACATAATTATCTTTAAAATTAGTTTGGCCCACAGGAAAGGTTTTCTCTGCATACAAAATATCAATTTGGCTAACAATCTATGATGCAGGGAGTGGTGGTTTGAATGAGAGTGTCCCCCCATAGGCTTTAAGTATTCAGATATTTTGTCTCCAGTTGGTGGCACTGTTCTTGGAGGTCTTAGAAGGTGTGGCCATGTTGGAGGAAGTACGTCACTGGGGGCAGGCTTAGTGAGTTCAACAAGCTTGCAGTCTCCAGTCTCTCTCTCTGCTTTCTGTGCTCATTGTGAGATGTGACCCTCAGCTTGCTGTTCCAGTCTCCACCACCATGCTTCCTGCCACAATGGACTCTGATTCCCTGGAACCATCAATGGTAAGCTCAAATAAACTCTTCCTTTTATAAGTTCCCTTGTTCATGGTAGTTTTATCACAGCAACTGATAAGTGACTAATACACAGGGATTTGTGGGAATGTAGCTGTGATGTATCTTGATTGCAGAGGCCTGGAACATATGCACTGTGCAGAACAGGGCGGGGGAGAATACAAAATTTCACACAGGGCTATCTATGTGAGTCAGCTGCTTTTCATGCTTTCATCTCCTTAAAGATTTTTCAAAAACCTAATCTGTATTGGCAGTATACTACATTCTTAAGCAGGTGGAAAGTTTTTTTTTTTTTTTTAAAGACACAGTCTCTGATACCAGAATCCACAATTCTATAAAGAGAATGCTCTGCTCACAAATATTAAACATAATGTGTGGAATGTCAGAAAGATTGTCCACAAACAAAACATGAGATGTTCAGTAGGCAGAGGAAACCCTTCTGCTTGGGGTGTTCAGTCCTAGAAAACTTTGTGTTAGAATGGAGTTCAGTAATTGGGAATCTTTAAAGATAGGTCGATGTAATGAGGGAGTGGCCTGAAATGCAGGAAGGAGCAGAAGCTAGAAAATCCATCTTTGATGATCATATACATGAAAAAAAGCAGTTTTCAGTTCTATTCTGTGTAGACATGAAATACGAGTAATTATTTGTTTATTGTTTTTTGAGATCAAGTTCCCAGTGGGTAGGACTTGTATTGGTGTTTCTGGTTTTATATTAAAAGCAAGCCATGGATGGGGGCAGTGGCTTGACCAGTCATCGTGCAATATTATGAGGTAGGTAATCGAGGTGAGCGGGCAAGGATGCCTTGCAGCAATCGGTCATCAAGGCTGGCAGATATGTGCAGAGTGAAGAAAAGAGTTGCTTAAGAGCGCCGACCGCTCTTGCAGAAGACCCGGGTTCGATCCCCAGCACCCACATGGCGGCTGAGAACCGTCTGAAACTCCAACTCCAGGAGAACTCCAGCTCCAGGGGAATCCGACGCCCACTTCTGACCTCCGCGGCATTGCACGACACGGGTGCACAGACTTGCATGCAGACAATACATTCGTACACATACAGAAATAAAAAAAATTAATAAAAAAAAAAAAGAGTGAGTCAGCGACAGTGGGAATGTAAGGTTTTAAAAACCTTGTCTTTAAACATGAAAAGCAGAGTGGTGAATTCTTTAAGCATAATTTTGGTAAATTGAAAATGCAAAATTGATCTCAGTGTGTAACAGTAATATATCTTTATGAATACATGTAGACAGACCTTTGTATTTGTAATAGCCATTCACTATATCTGCTGGGCATTCCAGGACCCCTATGGCTATTAAAACCCACAGACAATGAAGTCCTTTATAAAACATGGCATAGTCTTTGTATAGAACCAATGCATGCATACCTTATAGTTTAAGTCATCTCTAGATAACTAAGAGTAGTTAGTACAGTGTAAATGCTATGCAAATCATCAGTATACTGCATCACTGAGGAAGAGGAGGAACAAACTGGAACAATTGAAACAAATGGAGCTAATTATTGACAGCTACCCAATCTTGATACTGCGCACATTGGAGTTAATTAGTTCTATTTTGTTTAAAAATTTTTCAAATCAAATTTCTTTCTCTCCTTCCTCTCCCTTCTCTCTTTTTGACTATTCTTCATTCCTTCCATACATTCTTCTCTCCCTCCTTCATTCCTTTCTTGACAACGTCTGACTATGCAGCCCAGGCTAGCCTTGAACTCATGATCCTCTTAACCTTGCCTTCCAAGTACTGTTATTATACATCTACCTTGGAAACTTGTTTATGATTTCTGTTTCTAGTTCACAAAAATGATCTCTTGAAGGTTCTTAATGGCCCTCATTCTGGGAAATCCAGATTAAAAATGTTGTTTTCATTTTACCAGACTTTCAAGCAGCCTCTAACACTATGGACCATTTGTTTCAAAACACACTTCCATCTGGTCTTCTAGTCACTCCATTGATTGCTTCTGTTTCTCCTTGTAGGATCCTTTGCATCTCTGCTGTAGCAGGTCACCCTCTACTGGAATCTATGAGTCCTACACTTAGCTTCATGTCCTTTTGAGTGCACCCTCATTGATCTTACAGACTGTGGTGATCTGAATGAGAATGTCCCTTCTAGGGTTCAAGTATTCAGATGTTTTTGTCCCCAGTTGGTGGCATTGTTTTTGGAGGTCTTAGAAGGTGTGGCCTTGCTGGAAGAAGCATATCACTGAGGGCTGGCTTAGATAGTGCTTAAAGTGTTGCCAACCTCTAGTTGCTCTCTCTGCTTTCTGTGCCTGCTGGAAGGATCCTCTGCTTTCTGTTCCTGCTCTGGCACCTTCTATGACCAGAACTCCCCGCCACGATGGACTCTAATTCACCTGGAACCTTAAGCTCAAAAAACTCTTCCTTTTCTATGTTCCCTTGGTTGTGGTGTTTCTATCACAGCAACAGACAATTGACTAATACACTGACATTCTGCCCTCTGAGGACGCCTCTGTGTGTCTTCAGCCTAGATTTCCCCAGTGATCAGCACCTCCACACACAGACTAAAAATCCTGCATAGCCAAAAAAGAACTCCCAGTGTTTTCCTTGAGTCTGTTCTCTTTGGCACTCTTGCCTCTGTGAATGCACTACCACTGTTTTTCAGTCTGTTTCCTGTGGTTAATGTTGCAGTTGGCATCGTTCAGCCTAGAGGTATTGTTGAGTTCATTGTCTCAGCCAATTGAATAATTAAAGGCAGGAAAAATCTCAGACCAGTAGAGAGAAATAGTCAAACTTTTATTAAAAAAATAATCACATCCATATACATAAAGAATCACACTTACATACACACATTTGTACAGAAAGATGAAGCTCTCCTCAAGTGTAGAGGGGACCTGGAAACCCAGAATCCAGTGTCCCTTGAGAAGGTTTTTTTCTGGGTTTGAATGGTTTCCCCTCCCCTAATTTTGGAATGGTCAACGTAAGCAAAAACAAGAAGGATGATAGATTACATCTCCAAGCTGAGCTATCCAGGTCTGTGTGCCTTGAAACAGGTCAGCTGAAGGAGCATTGATGGACTTAAAATAAGGCATGTGTCACCCTCTGGGACCTGTCCTCCTCTTCCTGAGAGTTCAGAACACTCATCCTTACTGTTGGCATCCTTCATCAGAAATGAGCTAGAGGATGGGGGGATGGTTCAGAGTATTTTGCTTTCCTGACTAAAGGCCACATATTACAAGCCAGATGGTCTGACATAAAGTTTAAAGCATCGAATAGTTTGAGAGTCATTTGAAAACAAGCAATTTTCTTTCTAGCACTAAACTTAGCCTATTTAAGACCTTGCAATACGTTTGCCTGGGGTGATGTCCCCAGTGAGGGCATTTCTGTCTTAGCAAATTGGGGATTGAGCAAATAGATTTTTCCAAGTGGCCAGTGTGTAAGCTTATTTCCATTTTCACTTCCTTAAATCACAAGATGTCAGCAAAATCAGATGTCAAGTTCCTGGTCTCAGTTTTGCATTCTGAAAGGAAGATGAAAGTTTAATTACAACTATCAAAACAGCAAAAGTGTTCAGGAAAATGCAGTTTTAGTAAAGTGATGAATGCAAATTGCTGAGAAATAAAAGTTGCAACTTTTAAAAACATCCCAAAATTTCCCTGGCCTGAGGTTGTCCTGTGGCTCATGACACCACCTGGCACAGTGGACACAGATGCCTTAGTCACACAGGTTTGCCTGATTTTGCTTGGCAATCCTTGTCAAATATGCACAAGTTGGTTTTGAAAATATTGCAAATAATTGCTGGGCGTGGTGGCGCACACCTTTAATCCTAGCACTTGGGAGGCAGGGATCTTTGTGAGTTCAAGGCCAGCCTGGTCTACACAGTGAGTTCCAGGACAGCTGGGGCTACAGGGGGACCCTGTCTCGAAAAGAAAAAAAATATTGCAAAGAACTGATCTACAACAGAAAGTTCATTAAGTGCATCTTACATTACATTACATTTAAGTACATGTGGCTCCTTTGCCCTACTGAGAAAGTCATGCAATTGAGAGAAATAAACCCACAAGAGCTCTTTGCTGGGGTCTTAAATACTTTCTCAACCTGGAGAGATGGCTCAGCTGGTCAAGTGACCTGAGCTTGGATCCTCAGTATCCATATATAAAACCCAGTCACAATAGCTGATGTCTGTAATCTCAGTGCTGTGGAGACAGGGATAGGCAGATCCTGGTACTCACTAGCCAGCCAGCCTAGACAAATCAATGAGCTCCAGGATCAGTGAGAGACCCTGTCTCAAAAAAAATGTGGAGAGCAAGTGAGGAAGATACCTGATATCGACCTCTGGCCTCCACACTCATGTGCGGACTGGTGCACATGTACCTGCATGCATATAGGCACACACACACACACACACACACACACACACACACTCAAAATTCTTTTTTCAGGTTCTATTTGTAGATGTTGTTAGATGATTAGTTAAAGATTATAACTGTCTTCTGTCCGTCTCTGAGGCTCAGATTAGCATATTTAAATTACTTCTGCAAACCACACTGCAAATTGAGTTCTATGCTTACTATGTAGACAACTAATGAAATATGTGAATGCACACAACTGAAATTCACAGGTTAAGGTATTAATGGAGGAACCCAGGCAGTGATGTTTTCTGAAGTACTTGAAAGGGCCTGTTTCAGTGAGAAAAATTCCCCAGACCCTCACCCATGTGCTGGGGAATCTCACAACCAAGCTGGCTAGACACACAGCTGAAGCAGGAGAAGAGGAGCCTCTTCTGTTACCTAGGAAAGTGTTGTTGGCTGAGTTGGACACACAAAAAAATCTGTTTTTCTCCAAATTAGTTTACATTCTTGTATGAACTCTGCCCTTTTTGTTAATGATTGAATGCTGATGGTCCAACCCATCACTGTTCCTGCTGGGTTCTTCAGGTAGCTTTCCTGACTCTCACAATATAACTTCTGCTTTTTAAATTTGTAATTGCTCTGAAAACATGAAACTGAAGAAAAACCTAAATAAGTCCTCTGATTTCACTTGGTTTTTAGCTATTTGACTTTAGTTGGTATTTAAAAATTACTAATCCTAAAAAAATTTACTAATTCTGAGGTCATAGGTTATACACATAATATATTTTTAGACTCCCACTATCTCTGTTGTAGGTAAGAACTGTGATGTGTGAGTAATGGTGACAGCAGTTGCTTGGGTTGCTTTCCAGTGACGTAGATCGCTTTTGTCAAAAATATCAGTCCTTTATTTGTCCCAGGGCAGGAGTTCTGCTGGTGTGTAGACAATCCCCCAGGCCTGCTGGGGAATTTTGGGGTCCAACCAGAGGAGTGGGGGAGAGAGGCGCAGGGTCAAAACACAGACCCTGGGAGTCAGGTGAACACAGAGGACGAGCTGTCCTGGACTCGTTTATTGGGGGCAGGGTTAGGGGTTCTGTACTGTTCACATTCCCGCTCTCTTCTTGTCGTCTTCTGATTGGCCCAGGTCTGCAACGTTGCTTGTATGGTCTCAGCTGCCTAGGGCAGGCTAGGTTGATGAGGGACAAGCTCTGCACATGCGTAATTCTCAGCGTACTGGCTATAATACATCTCCGCTCTTTGTATTTAATTTTTTTTAATTTTTTAAAATTTATTTCCGTATGTGTATGAATGTATTGTCTGCATGCAAGTTTGTGCACCCGTGATGTGCAATGCCACGGAGGTCAGAAGAGGGTGTCGGATTCCCCTGGAACTGGAGTTCTCCTGGAATTGAGTTTCAGACGGTTCTCGGCCGCCATGTGGGTGCTGGGGATCGAACCTGGGTCCTCTGCAAGAGTGGTCGGCACTCTTAACTGCTAGGCCATCTCTCCAAACCTGTATTTAATTTTGTGTGAGGAGCGGTCCAGTGGGAGCTCGGGTGCTAATCCCGAACCTTGTTGACCCCACATCTGGCATATAGACATTTGATTGTGTCTGGCTTAGGTTGCCCTGGTTTTGCAGAGTCTTACCTGTCTTTGACTGGCCAGCCACCGAGGGAAGAAGCCAGGAGCAGTACCACAGAGGGGAGAGACAAGCTCATTCCCGTGAATTGTGGATGGATGAGAGCCAGAAGCAAATCACCTCATCAGGAGGGGTTCGTGCAGAGTCCCTATTGACCATTGCTGAGAGGACCTGGGCCACTGTTTTGTTGACTTGGTGTTGGCTGTGGACAAAGTGAAACAGACACCTGAAGAGAAAAAGGCAGAGAAGGGCCAGGAGGCAGAGGACGCCCCAGGGGACCAGTGTAGCAGGGTCAAAAATGGACTGTAGCTTAGACTGCACCTGTGAAACATAGCTAGTACCAAAGGCTATGACTTCTGGGCCAGTAGAGTTAAGGGAGACAACTTGAGAACCACGGGTCAAGGTGTAGTTAATAAACGGTTGTGACCAAGGGCTTTTAATAATGTCACCAAGTTCATGACGTAGAAGTGTAATATTGAGGTCAGGCAGAATGAGGAAAACCTGGGGTCGCAACTCATCTCTCCCTCTCTTTATGTGGCCTTCAAATCCTTGAAGGAAGTTCACAAGAGTGAACCACAGTTGGAGTCTCCAAGATGGAATGATCTCTGCTTGGGGGGTTGTATTGGGTCCTTAGCACCATGATTTTAATGGAATTTACCTACTGGTCAATAAATCTGACAAATGAGTTAGGGATGCCTGAGCCATGAGTCAGAGCAACCAAAAGTCCACTGGCAGATCCAGGGAGTCCTCAGCTCTCGGCTGAGAAAGAAATCGGCTCTTTTTTGGGGGGAGGTCTTGACCCTAAACAGCCTACCCAATTTCTAGTTCCTACTTTTATCACATTACCCTCTGAGGAGGTTACTCCAATTACTGAGAGGGAATCGGGGTGCCAACCACTGATTTCTTCCAGGCTGAATAGGGGAATAAGGGGTGGTGACTAGGGTACCCCTGCTCAGTGGATCTATCTAAAAGACCCCAAAAAGTAAAGTTACAGAGAGAACAAAATCTTTGACTAGTGCCTGTGAAGGCAGAGAGTAGCCAGGTACATTTTCTAGGCTGGGAACCGAGAGAGGAACAGAGTGAAAAAAAAAAAAAACTTAAAATTCTGTTAGAATTTCTCAACCAGGGGGTCCGAAGCATCTATTATTGGGCTTCTTCTTTTGTTCATTTGTCCATGTGGTGTCTGGACTCAGCATCTGCTTTCCAGGAAATTTAAATAGTCATGGTGGGTGTGAGTTTTCCCTTAAGTAGTTGCTTAAATAGCGAGAAGAAACTTTGTTATTTGGTAACAGCAAATCTCATATGACTTTAAATGACTTAAAATCTAGTGTTTAGAGGCACAATCTCTTAGACTTTAAAGGAAATATAATGATTACTTATCTTTTGGTTATGCTTTTCTCTTGGTCCATACAGTTAGCCCAGATTAATTTTGTTTTCGGCCAAATTGGTGTGGGCATTATGTATGGTGGTTATCCAGAAAAGCTAAGTTACACCAGCCTAACACCTTTAATTACTGTATAATATTCTGGATAGGGCTTGGACAAAAGTTCAAGCAGCCTTGTATAATACTGACTGGAGGAGGGAGGAGGGACTTAACACTATACATTGAGCAGGCATAACCTGCAAGATCGAATTAAACAATTTCAGGCTTAATTTAAATGTAAAAGTGTTCACTACAATTACTACAAATGGAAACAATCTTTTTTTCTTTTTCAGACCCTTTATCCTGATTTATAGTTTTCCCAGAAAGACAGGAATTGTAACACATACCAGAAGACAGGAAATAAACTGATAAGGATTACCAAGCCCAACCAGACTGCCTTCTTTTGGACTGCATGCAGCTGGTTCAGGAAGATAGAATCTAGCCTTTTGAGCCAAATTATCTGGTTAGGTCAAACGAAATATCAAAAGCAACTCTTGTAAGAAACATAAAGTACATTTTCAGTAGCCATAGGTAACCCAACATTTTCCTGTGCCCATTTAATCCAAACCTGTAACAGGGAGTCAGGTTCAAGCCAGGAGAGGACTGAAAATGAACAAGTCTGTATATTTACAATCCTATTCAGGCCACTAATAAACTAGCTTCAGTGTTTAGGCCAATTTAATTTAATACAGGTATCTTATCATTTTTCTATACCTTGAAAGGTTGGACAAAAACTGAACACTCTTAAACAAACCTTGACTAGATATACATTTTGATTTTTAAGCTAGTTTACTGAACCTTACAAATTTAAGTTTATTTATGTAGTGTCCTTTTTACCTGTCACAACAAACCTCCTCAGATTTTTATCACTTGCATAAACTTTTTCATCATCTTCACATAAATCCTTACTAAAAATACCTTTTTAACATTTTCCACCTTTTTATGTCCTTTTGTTACCTTGAGGCATAGCATTTATAAACAGATTAACCCTTAATTGTGCAGATTTACTAAGTAATTAATACTTATTTTCCATGTAATGAGATGGGACAGTTATCTCAAATACACTAGTATAAACTGTGAGATATTCATGACAGCTTGGGAGCAGGATTGTTTTTTTTTGGGGGCGGTCTTTTTGAGACAGGTTCTCCCTGTAGTCCCAGCTGTCCTGGAACTCACTCTGTAGACCAAGCAGGCCTTGAACTCACAAAGATCCACCTGCCTCTGCCTCCCAAGTGCTAGGATTAAAGGCATGTGCCACCATGCCTGGCTAGGAGACTAAAAGCATGGAGTGAAGTACAGTTTTTATGAATTTGATTCACCCAGTTCTCTGAGACCAACTCTTCTGTTATGCCCTGAATCCAAGACCCTCACAGACCACTAGGAGACAGACACTGATGCAAGGGCAGAGAATCTTTTTATTAACTAGCTTAAGCCAGGGCTGTTCCCGTACCTGGCGCAGAAGGACTGGGAAGATCCCAGAGGCTCCATACAAGCACTCAATTTAAAGGGAAAGATAGCAAGCAGGGGGGTTTCCAAGCCTTGGCGTTACAGGATTAGTTGGCTTGTAAGAGCCCTGAGGGTGGGGGGGGGAGGGGGGACAGGATTCATGGTATTTTCCCAGGATTGTTGGGTTGTCAAAGACATATAGTTCCTGGGATTGTTGGGTTGTGAGAACATACTTGTCTGGCCTTTGCATTGACTACCTGCAACAGTTATTTCAAAAAACATCTGATCTATCCTGATCCCTACACAGTCTTCCTGCAGCTTGTGGGAACATGTTTATCTGGTCCCTGTGACAGTTATCTCAAAAGCCTGATCCTTACACGGTCTTCCTGCAGCTTGTGGGAACATGCTTATCTGGTCCCTGTGACAATTATCTCAAAAGCTTGAACCTTACACGGTCTTCCTGCAGCTTGTGGGAAGATGCTTATCTGGTCCCTGTAACAGTTATCTCAGAAGCCTACTCCTTACACAGTCTTCCTACAGAACTTTTATGGCATAGGTGGCAGTTCTCCCTTTTGTCTAGGATGGAGACACTGGTATGGTCAGCAAAATAGGTTTTTAACTCACTCGTTGTCCTTCACTTCCTCAACACAAACACACAGCCTGCCTGCGAGATCAGCAAGGAGGGCATAGACCCAGAGAGGTCCCTTTTCCTCCCATGAGGAAGAAGGGAGGGAGGGAAACAGGCTGGAAAATTGTTGCAGAAACTTAACAGAGCCCAAAGGTTGTTCCAGACTGCTCTCCCTTGCTCCTTGGAGGCAAGAGCCTATAACACGCCCCTGGAAGCCATGTAGCACCCCACTGATCCAGGTGCCAGACCCCAAAATTGGTCTTTAGCAAAGACGGAAAAGTGGGCACTCCAGAGAGCTCAGAAATTCTCCAAGCTCTAAAAACCTCCTCCCAAGGCAGACCAGAATTCTTAACTGCTGATGCAAATTTTACTAGTTTGTAAGAGGCAGATTATCTTTGGTCCATTGAGATAGCAACTGGGTGGAGGAAACTCACCAAACCAGACCAGATGGCTGACCTTGAGAATTTCGGGGTCTGACCAGAGGAATGGGGGTGAGAGGCACAGAGTCAAAACACAGACCCCAGGAGTTAGGTGAACATAGACAGAGGGCGAGCTGTCGTGGACTCGTTTATTGGGGGCAGAGTTAGGGGTTATGTACTATTCACATTCCCACTCTCTTATCATCTTCTGATTGGCCCAGGTCTGTAACACTGCTTCTATGTTCTCACCTGCCTAGGGCAGGTTAGGTTGATGAGGGACAAGCTCTGCGCATGTGTAATTCTCAGCATACTGGCTATACTACACTGGTGATCTTGTGACCTCAGAGGAATGAAAACTCCAATCCAGATGATGCTATCTATGGTCACCATTTTCTGATGATATGTCTCTGGAAAGCCCCAAGATTGATGTCACATGCATAGACTGCTGTGGTTGGCATTATCAGTATTATTGCTGGGTTGGTTTTCTCAGCCAATTAAAGGATTAAAATTCAGGAAAAGTCTCAGACAAGCAGAATTCTAGAAACAAACTTTATTAAAGGCTAAAGAATAACATCCACACACATAAAGAATCACACACACATATACTAAAATAGGAAGATAAAGCTTTCCACAAGTATAGAGAAAAATCAGAAACCCCATATCCAAAGCCTCCCAGGGAGGGCCTGGTTTTTAATAGTTCCCCATTACCTAATTTTGGAATGGTTAAATTAAACAAAGAAGAGAAGGTTGGTAGGTCACATTTCCAAGCTGAGATAGCCAGGGCTATATGACTCTAAGCAGGTCATTGAAAGGCACTTGCTGGGAGGCTGGAGAGATAGCCTAGCGGTTAAGAGCACCGACTGCTCTTGCAGAGGGCCGGGGTTCAGATCCCCAGCACCCACATGGCGGCTGAGAACCGTCTTTAACTCCAGTTCCAGGGGAATCTGATGCCCTCTTCTGACCTCCGCGGCATTGCACGACATGGGTGCACCAACCTACATGCAGACAGTACATTCATACACATACAAAAATAAATAAAATTAAAAAAAAAGAAAGGCACTTGCTGGAATTAAAAAATAGGGCCTTCCTGCCAGAGACCAAAAAAATGTATGCATGCTATCTCTATTATTCATCACTGATGTGTTTGCTTATTAGGGATTTAATCCCTTAAAAGACCATTGATCATTTATCTGTAGTCACCATAAATTACCTTACTTCTTTATTCAATAAATAACCATAAAATGATGCTCCTGGAGATAAGCTTGAGACCCAGGGTTCTTGTCTCCTTATGCTTGATTGTCTTACTATAAATAAGCAAGTTCTTTCCTTTTGGCAAAACCCATTGTTTCAGTGATTGACAAACTGTGAAGTGGGGAAATGGGCCCGGTTTAGTAATAAGCTCTCCACTGACTTCCTCTCTTCTAAACTCAATGGTTTCACCTCTTCATTCTTGTTGACCTTTCCTATGTGTGTTTCTGGAGATTTTTTTCTTAGTCAGCTTGCTGTAGAAGGAATGTTGGTGAACACTCAAGATTCATACATTGAAATGTAAGGCTCAAGGTGATGGCTTTAGGAAGTGGGGTATTTGATTATGATTGAATATGATTAAAACTATAGATGGAGCTCTGATGATTCGAGGTAATAGCCTCATAAAAAAAGAGGCCTCAAAGATCCCTTTTGCCCTTTGGGGACACAGAGAGTAGGTGATGTCTACAAACCAGAAAATAGTCCTCATCTGTGTTAGTTACTTTGTCGTTGTTGTGATAAAATACCATAACCAAAAGCAACTAAAAGAAGAAAGGGTTTATTTAGCTTACAGTTCTAGAGGGTTAGAACCCATAATGGAGGGGAAGGCGTGACAGCAGGCAGGAGTAAACAGGTTGATCACATTTGCATCCACACAGGAAGCAGAGAGATATAACAGGAACCTGGGTGAAGCTATAAACCCTCAAAGCCCTCCCCTAGTGATGCACTTCCACTAGCAAAGCTTCAAGTTGTATAACCTCCCCAAACAGCATCACCAACTGGGGACCTAGTGTTCAAATACATGAGCCTATGGGGGCATTTCTCATTTAAACCATGTCAGCTACTTTTCTAGTTTTCTCATCAGTGTCAAACACTCAACAGAAACAATTTAATGGAGTGCTAATTCATTTTGGCTCACTGTCTGAAGATACACAGTCCATCTCTATTAGGGTTCTCTAAAGAGACACATATACATATATATTCTTTTTATTAGTTTTTATATATGGATTTATTAGCTTAGTTTACAAGATAGAGTCTGGGTAGTCCAGCAATGGCTGCACTACACTGGAGAGGCTGAGAATCTGGTAGTTGCTCAGTCCATGAGGCTGGATGTCTCAATAGTCCCAATGTGGCACTGAACACCTGATGGATTCTGGGAGATCTGCTAGTCTTTAGTCAACTTCAGAATTGGAATAAGTTAGAGCAGCATGAGATAAACTCACCGGTAAGAGAGAAGGCAAGCAGAAAAAAACCACAGCTCCCTTCTGCCATGGGTTTTTATGCGAGCCACCATCAGAATGTAAAGGCCACATTTTGGGTGAATCTTCCAGCTTCAAATGACCAGTCAAAAAGGTGTCTTTCATTTTGGTTGATCCCAGATTCAGTCAAGTTGACACCCAGGATTAGCTACCACATCATCATAGTAGTGAAGGCCTGGTGATAGGTGGCTGCATGGTGGGAGTGTGTGACAGCTGCTTGTTACATGGGGCAGACTGGAAAGGAGAGTGAGAGAGAGAGAGAGAGAGAGAGAGAGAGAGAGAGAGAGAAGACCACAGCATACAACCCCTACCCCATGACCCACTTCTTTCAGGTGACTCCACCTCCTAATAATCACACAACCTCCCAGAGTAGTCAGAGTAGTAGGACAGGCTAGAGACTAACTGTTCAAATACACAAACCTACAGGGACGTTTCTCAGTCAGACCATAACGTCATCAAACACAGAACCCACTGGGTCCTTGGTTTTTGGACTTCTTTCTTGTTAGAACTGTGGGGGAATAAATTACTGTGATTTATAAGCTGCCTAGTTTGTGTCATTTTATTCTAGTACACTGGATATGCCAAGGCATGATTTATTGTTTACACAATATTTCCCATGAATCCGGCCTCCCTATTGCTCCTCCTCAGCTTCTTACCTCACATTTCATTGACCTGTCAGCTCCTTCCACTTCATGATTTCTGCCCCATGTCTCTGTGTTGAAATAGGCCAGGTATCCATCCTCTCCTTGGGTAAGGATGATCCACAGTATCGGAGTCTAAGAGGCACAGTGCACCCACTCTTTAATCCATGCCTCCCTTAGTCAAGTCATTCTAGAAACCATCATGATGCACTGTTCCTGTGACTCAAGCACTGTGATAGAGATTTGGAAACAAATAATTCATCTGATAAGTCTGAGAATGAAACATTATTTTATTTCATTATTTTTATATTTTTGGTCTTTTGAACTCACATGTAAACCAGGATAGTCTCAGTCTTACAGCGATCTGCCTGCCTCTGCCCCCTGAGTGCTGGGATTAAAGACATGCTCCACCACGTCTGGCAGAATGAGGTATGATTATTCCATTGTGCAAGAGGGTGGTGGGAAATGGAAGTTATCTCTTGGATACTCAGAACAGTTTAGCAATTTGACCCAAATCCCACAGCAGTAAAGAAGAGAGATACAAGTTCAGATTTCTTCATAAGCCAAGTCTATGCTTCATACCAGAGGGATACAGCCCAGTGGCCACTCTATATCCTTATATGAATGGACTATCTCAGGTTTAAGGGCTGGCTTCTTAGATTTATGACTTGACCTCATCAAAAGTTATATATATATATATATATATATATATATATATATAGCTCTTAGCTATACAGTGGAGGTTAACAGTACATCTGCAGGGCTGGAGAGATGGCTCAGCAGTTAAGAACACTGACTGCTCTTGCAGAGAACCCAAGTTTGATTCTCAGCACGCACATGGCGGCTAAAAACCGTCTTTAACTCAAGTTCCAGGGGAATCTGATGCCCTCTTCTGACCTCCGTGGCATTGCAAGACATGGGTGCACCAACCTACATGCAGACAGTACACTCATACACATAAAAATAATAAATAAATAATAAAATATTAACACTCAAATACATAATAAAAATAATAAAATATTTTAAAAAACAATACCATCTGCACAACGAGGAAAAGAAAACTATAGGCCCATATCCATAATGAATATAGATGCAAAGATACTCAACAAAATACTCACAAACTGCATATACATGCATGTCAAAAAGATCATCCACCATGGTCAGGTAGGCTTTGTTCCAGAGATGCAGGGATGGTTCAACATACGTAAGTCAATAAATGCCATAAAATATATAAATGGATTTGAAGACAAAAATCACATGATCATATCAATAGATGAAGAAAAGGCCTTTGACAAAAATCCAACATGAATTCATGTTAAAAGTTCTAGAAGGAATAGGTCTGAGGGAACATACCTCAATATCATTAAAGCTATATATAACAAACCCACAACCAACATCATTCTAAATGGAGAAAATCAGGAAGCATTCCCATTAAAATCAGGAACCAGATGAGGTTGCCCTCTGTCTCCACTCCTTTTTCATGCAGTGCTTGAAACCCTTGCAAGAGCAATAAGACAAGAGAAGGAAATTAAAGAGTAGTAATTGGAAAAGAAACAGAATTAACCCTATTTGCAGATGATATGATATTATACATGAGAGATCCAAAACATTCCACTAGAAAACTAGTACAAATGATTAATACTTTCAGTAAAGTGGCAGGTTTACTTTCAGTAAAGTGACAAAATCAACTTACAAAAATCAGTAGCATTTCAATATACAAAAAAGAAGTAATCAGAAAAAAAGCATACAAGAAAACCCTCTCATTCACATTAACTTAAAAAATAAACTTAGGAATAAACCTAACCAAAAACATAAAAGACCTCTACAATGAAAACTTCAAAATTAAAGAAAGAGATAGAGGAAGACATTAGGAAACGGAAAAATCTACCATGCTCATGGATTGGTAGAGTCAATATTGTGAAAAATGACCATCTTACCAATAGCAATCTATAGATTCAATGCAATGCCAATCAAAATACCCACAACGTTCTTCACAGAGCTAGAAAAGTTCATCCAAAAATTCATATGGAACCGCAAAAGACCCTAGATAGCCAAAACTATTTTGAGCAGAAAGAACAATGCAAGAGGCATTACCATACCAGATCTCAGGTTACATTACAGAGCTGTAGTTATAAAAACAGCATGCTACTGGCACAAAAATAGACATGTAGGTCAATGGAACAGAATAGAGGACTTAAACATGAGTACATACAATTTCAGCCACTTGATATTTGGCAAAGGTACCAAGAATACACGATGGGAGAAAAACAGCATCTTCAACAAATTTTGCTGCTGGCAGACCTGGATCACCACCTGTGGAAGAATGAAATTGGACACTAATCTTTCTCCCTGCACAAAAGTCAATTCCAATTGGACCAAAGACCTCAATATAAAATTTGAAACTCTGAAACTTCTAGAAGAACACATAGGCAGTGCCATCCAGGATGTAGGCCTAGGAAGGGACTTTCTTAATGGGACATCAGCTGCTTAGGAATTAAGGGTAACGATAAGTAACTGGGACCTCATTAAGCTGCAAAGCTTCTGTGCGGAGAAAGAAACAATCAAGGAAGTGAAGAGGAAATCCACTGAATGGGAAAAATCTTTACCAGTGACACATCTGACAGAGAATTAATATCCAGAATATGCAAAGAACTCAAAAAAACAAAGGAGCAAGAAAATAAATGACTCAATAAAAAGATGGGCTATGGATATGAACAGAGAATTCTCAAATGAAGAAATAAAATTGGCTAAGAAACACCTTAAACACAGCTCAACATCCTTAGTAATTCAACAAATGCAGATAAAAGCCTCTATAAAATTCCATCTTACCCAATCACACTGGCTAAGATCATGAAGAGGAAGGACAGAAGATGCTGGCAAGGGTGTGGAGAAAGGGGAACACTCATTCACTGTTGGTGGGAATGCAGACTAATGCAGCCACTGTGGAAGGGAGTGTGGGGAACTCTCAAAAGACTAAAAATGAACCTACCATATGACCCAGTTATACCACTCCATGGCATATACCCAAAGGATTCATCATACTGTAAGGATACCATGTTTGTGCTGCTCTCTTCATAATAGTGAAGAAATGGAAACAGCCTAAATGTCCCACAACCAAAGAATGGATAATGGAAATGTGGTACCTCTACACAATGGAGTACTACTCAGCAGTAAGAAAAGATGGAATTATGACATTCACAGGTAAATGGATGGAACTAGAGAGTGTTATTCTGAGTGAAGTAACACAAAGACAGAAAACCAGACAATGTATGCTCTCCCTCATTTGTGTATTGCAGCACCAATCCTGTTACATGAGTATATACCCTGATATGCCAAGAAATGGGAAAGGATACACGGAGGTAAAGGAAAAGAAAAATCCTGAAACAGGGGGACAGTAAGGAACAGCTGTTACTAGTAGGGAAGTTGGGAGAGTGGGGTGTTGGGTTGGGAGGGGAGGAGGGGGAGATAAATGAGGGTATCATGGGAAGTAGGAGAGGTCAGGAGAGGGGGAGGGGGAGGACGATGGGGGTGCTGGAGCTGGGGAGTGAAGAGGGGGGTGGTAAGGGAAGATGAAAGAATAGAAATGATTGGAACTTTAGAGTCTAAGAAACCCAGAGTGTAATGTGTATAACCCCAGGACCCCATGAGAAATTCACATACATTGTCTGAACATTAGTGCATGGGTTGTGCAATCTGGTGGCTGTGTGGCAGGGAACACAGTGTGTTGGCAGCCTACCACACAATGTGTGCTGTACCACGCCCTAAGATGGTGCCGACTTCCTGAGTCACTACAAGCCGCTTCCCGCCGTTGCCTTTACAAACTGTGCATGACTACTACTCTCTGGGCCCGCGCCTTGGGCATGCTAATGAGGCATCAGACGGTGCACCAATCCAGAGCATACCCGAACCCTCTGGACTGCTATATAAGCGGTGCTTCTGCCCCATTTTGGGGTCCTTCTCACAAAAGAGCTGTGCACAATAAATATTACCACAGAAGAATCCTGTTGTCCGCGTGAAGTTCTTGCCGGCGAGACTACAGCGCACGGGACAACAGTGAAAGACAGAGGACACCTCCTTTTGAATGGTTGGTGAGAGTGATCCAAATGACTCTCAGAACAAAGCAGGCTATCTCCAAATTTCTTGATTATCTACCAGAAATAAAAAAATAAGACCCTACTGTTCAGAACAGGACATGCTTCAGGGATAGGACTTGGGATAATGGAACATTTCTATCTAAAGTTAAGTGCTCATTAATGCTAGACAATGTGCATACTGCTATGAGAGAAAATCAGTCAATGATACAACCAGTGCCAAACCAACAACCATGATGAGCTGCCCAGCAAACTGCCTGTAATACTGCAGTAGAGGCACTGTTGTCTGGGGAATGGACTTGGAACCCTCTCAATGGGAGTGAACCCATGAGAGCCACTATAAACTCAGCCAAATGCACAGGACTGGAAAGGACATAGAGCATAGAGAAAAGCCCATCAGGGTCATATCTCTAGACAAATGAGATTTCTTACCACACACTAAATATGGAATCTTATATTTACAGACAAGCATATTGTGCACACTCATCAGAAAAGCTACTCTGTGCAAAATATGGAGGCTACTCCAAGAATCCGACAACTGGTCAGACAAAGAACACATACATCTGAAAAATCCCCATTCCTAGGAGACACATCTACAATAAAACCTCTCAAAGCAGAATGAGGGGCAGAGAGAAAACAAGAACAGCCCTCAATTCTCACCAGTAAAGCTTCCTTAGCCAATAGACTGTGATGCAAACATAAAGCCACAACCACTTAAGTTTCAAAGAATGGGATCCCCCAGAGTGTGTATCCCTGGATGGGGCCCCTATATTAAAGCTCGCCTACCCATAGCTCAGGGATCATTGTGGAATATGGGGTGGAAAGGTTGTAAGAGCCAGGGCAGGTGCATGAATGTAGAGAAACAGTGACTCACAATCCATTGTAAGCTTTCACTTGTCAACTTGTGGCAATGTAGGCATCAGACACAGGACACATGCCAACTGGGACGAGATCTCAAAGTGGAGTGGGAGAAATGGATGGGGCACTGACTCTAGACTGAGAACTACAAGAGACTGAGTACTGTTGGGTGAGGAAGAATATGCCTTACCTAGGATTCCTAGATGTGCTGACTAGACTCCAGCAGACCTATTTGCACAGAAGGATATTTGGGTTTGGGATCTTGTCTGGATAGGGTTTATCTTGGATGTCATAATGCATGAATTCTGATGGGAGGGTTGGAGCATGGTGGGGGACTGGGTTTGATTGGGAACCATTCATTGTATGAGTTGTACAAATGCTTAATAAAAATTTAAACATTTTTAAAAATTTATTCTTGTATGTGTATGAATGCACTGTCTGCATGCAGGTTTGTGCACCTGTGTAATGCAATGCTGCGGAGGTCAGAAGAGGGCATCAGATTCCCCTGGAACTGGAGTTAAAGATGGTTCTCAGCTGCCATGTGGGTGCTGAGGATTGAACCCGGGTCCTCTGCAAGAGCAGTCGGCACTCTTAACTGCTAGGCCATCTCTCCAGCCCCAATAAAAAATTTTAAAAAAGAAAAAAATAGCATCTGCCTCACAGAACTAATGGTTATGAAAGAGCTTGGTACCATGCCTGGAATATAGTTCTCAAATGAATTTTGTCATAATTATTGTTATTACTCAGATTCTAATAATAAGTCACATTTATCATCTTCCATGATTATTCGAAACCTGATTATCCTTTGGGGAACTTTTGTTGTACTTATAGCAAAGTACCAAAGTACATATGGTTCTGTGTGCACCATATCACTGAATTTTTGTTACTGTCTTATTTTTCCATAGGGTTATTGTGAAGATAGTGATTCTTTAGACTCTTTAGACTCTTTTATCATGATTCTACACTGTAGAACAGGGTGTAATCAGTCTCATGTAGGTTCTGCTGACCTCATTCAATGGGAACAGGAAATTAGACACTGGATACTTACTCTGACAGGACACCAGCAGGTACTTGTCAGGATGTGCAAGACTTTTAAAAGCATCAAGGTAGTTTGAAAAAGGTAGCCAGGTCCTTACAGCCTTACAGACATAAAACATAGACCACCCTCTTCTTTAGCTACTAGAGAAATTAAGAAGGCTCTAACAGAAATGCTTTCATGTTGGAAATTTAAAAAAGTAAATTTCTCAAGGACTGTAAAATGATTCCTGTCTCCCATATTGATATTTTCCTCTGAAAGATAAATGTGTTTTTGCATTATTTAAATAGCACATAATTAAGCACCGAGGGCTCTGTTCCTTGCACCCAGAGCAGAGACAGCAAGGTATCCAGGCCTACAGGGCTGGAGAAAGACACCGCTCTCAGAGTGAGAGGGAAGAAAAACAATAGAGAGAAACACACAGACACCCAGGGCCGCGGAAGAGAAAGCGAGTGTTTAACATTCAGAATTTGTCCACAGCCGATAATTTATTGGAACTCATCTGTAACAAGGCCTGGCACTGATTTATAAGTTGATTTGAAAAATAAATAAAAGTGATAGAAACCTGCATTTGGTTTTAATGATAGACTGTTGCAGCGTGAAAAGTAAGGATATGAAACATTGCAAGGAAATTAGATATTATGCCCTGCAGACAACTGCAGCTACCAGCCCATTAATTGTTAGATATTTATTATTAAAAATTTCTTTTCATGAGTGACTTCAGAATATTTGTGCTACTCAAACTGTTGAATTCTGACATGAATGAAGGGTGGGGAGTCTCTCTCTCTCTCTCTCTCTCTCTCTCTCTCTGTCTCTCTCTGTGTGTGTGTGTGTGTGTGTGTAAAACTGACAAAGCAGCTGACCAAAATAGAAGGGGCTCTTTACAGCAAAAACACAAACAATAAAGCAGCTGTCTCTTAGACAGCTCAGCACAGAGCAAGGGTATTGGCATACCTGCCATTTCTTAAGCCACCACTACCACGGTCACCACCACTACCATCATCACCAGCATCACCATAATTGCTACTACTACCACTTCCACCACCATCATTTTTTATTTTGACACAAATCTAGCTATAGCACAAGTAAGATCTTCCTACTTTGTTAAAAGTCACTAAAAAAAAAAACAGTTTAAAAGTCCCTGCCAGTCATTTGGGGAGGACCCCCACATAAGTCTAAGAAGCTGCATTATCTTATCTGAATTTAATTTACCATGTTACAGTTTGGTCTGGAAAGACCCAGAATATTGCCAATTGAGCATATAGTCATTTTGATTATCATGCACAATGGATGTGTCCAAGTTGATAGTTTTAGGAAGAAGATACTTTTTAGACAGATCTCTATTTTTAATATGTAATTAAATGGACCAGATAACATGTGCATAGATACATATTACATGTATGTTACAAACACATTCACATATATATGGGTATAAATTTACTACAACCAATCTTAATTCATTATTTACTCAGAGCTACTTTCCCTTTAAAATTTCTCTTGTGCACACAGAAATGTATTTCAGTCTAGAAGATCAGGATAATGAGAATAAGATTGTTTATGCCAATGGTATATTTCAAAATAACCACGGGTAGGCTGCAATTTAAATCAATATACTTAACTTGCCATTATTAACATCAAATTAAAACATAGCCTAGACAGAGTAATTAGTGATATCCAGCTTTTCCATCAGCTGCTGTGCCCAAACCATATTTCTATGTATTCAGTGTTGTGGATGTGTCTGGTGAAATGAATTCTGTGATGAACTAATGAAGACTGACTGGAGCAAAGGACTGGACTTAAATCTTGGATGGATTTCAAGATTTCTAAGGGGGAGATATGTTTTATGTCCATCTTTGGTGCTTTACAGCTTAGCCTGGTACACTCTGTGAATTCATTGCATATGCAATTCTAAATCTGCTGGAACCTCCCAGAACAAAATGAAACATTATTAATTAAATGTTAGTGAGATCACAAAACTGCCTTTCCTATTCCTAAACTGGGTCTTCCTAAAGATATATTTGCTATTAATTTTTATTTATCTGTGCTTTTATTTTGAGACAGAGACGACAATGTAGCCTAGGCTGGCCCCAAGTTTCTGGTAATCCTCCTGCCTCACCCTACTGACTGCTAGGATTACAGGGCTGAGGCTCCACATCTGGCTTACATCAATGACTTAAAATTTGTTTTCTGATGAAAAAACGATGTGTTGTCCTTAACTTTGGGTTTGCACTTGAGTTTAAAATAGCAGTGGTGATGATTGTGATGATGGTGGTGGGTGATTGTGGTGGTTTGAATGAGTTTCCCCCATAGGCTTTAAGTATTCAGACATTTGTCTCCAGTTGGTGGCACTGTTTTTAGAGGTCTTAGAAGGTGTGGCCGTGCTGGAGGAAGTGCGTTATTGGGGGCAGGCTTAGTGAATTTTAACAAGCCTCGTGGTCTACAGTTGCTCTCTGCTTCCTGTGCTCTTTGCGAGATGTGACCCTCGGCTTGCTGCTCCAGCTCCAGCTGCCATGCCTCCCACCACAATGGACTCTAATTCCCTGGAACCGTCAATCGTAAGGCTCAAATAAACTCTTCCTTTTATAAATTTCTTTGGTCATGGTGTTTTATCACAGCAACAGAAAAGTGACTAATCCAGTGATGTTATCAGGAACGACAGGGGCTCCAGCTTTTCTTGCTCTGAGTCAGTGACTGGTTAGTTTGCTGACTCTAAATGGTTCATGGTTCAGTATACAGAAAACTAATCCATGAGGATTTGCTGGGTCCTGTCTCTCTTCCTTCTCTGAAGAGGAAATTGCTTAGGGACTGATGTACAAATGCTGTGTACCAGGCTTGCATCCATAATGGATGACACTGCGTGGGAGCACTCATGGTTCTGCAGTCACTTTTCCAGGTTTTCTGCTCTTTCCATTCAGTTCAGTCTTCAAACCCCAGCTCTCACAGCTCTACACTTTTAATTTCTTTGATAACATGTGGCCATTCCTAAACCTAATCTCTCCACTTCCAGACTTTAAACATGACTTCCTGTCTCTTATTTTCTTTCTCCTACCTTGGAAGAAGCATTCGCCTTCCAAAATTCACTCATCCCTCTAGGTTTTGACCTATTTCCAATTTTCTCGCCCTTTGTCTCCTTTCTCTTCTGTCTCCATGTCTTTTTAGTAAAATGTTTCCTATCTCCCTTCAGACTTCAATCCAACTCAGGCATCACCACAATTTAATGTAGATGTGAACTTACCTTCTCCTCCAAGCTATTTGTTATTTGTCCACTTCTTGGAAAAAAATAGCTTATTATGCCTATGGCCCTCCCTCCATCGTTCCTTAGCTGCCTTAAATATGGCTCAAAACACAAAGCCAAAAAATTGTTTTACTCTTCTTCCTCTAAATATTTCTCATCTATTGATGTAAGAGAAAAAGTTTCTCTGTGTCCTTTTACGTATCTTCAACTAAGTCCCCAAGTGTTAGTATGACTTAAAGCTGCTTTCTCAGAGTCTCTCATCTCATGCTTCTTCAGCTGCTCCCTCTGGGTAGGTGGTGCCGAAATGGGTATTTCTGGGCTCAGATGCTCCATCTTTACACACACACACACACACACACACACACACACACACACACACACACAGACACAGCATCCTTGTTCCTGGGGCAGTTCATCCTTTTCACTTCTCGATGTGTCTATGGAATTGCCATATGTCTTCATTCCTTTCCTTGTCTATGTGATCAATTACTTGATATAAAGCTGCTTAAGAAAGCAAAGGTTTATTTTGGCTCACGGCCTAAAGATATGTAAACGCATGGAGATTTAAATACTAGGGATGGGACATTCTTTTCATAGTCCAGAAACAGAAAAATCGAGTGCTAGTGTTATTAGTGTTATTTGGTTTCTCCTTTTTCTTTTTCTTTTTTTTAAAAACATTTCTTTTTTTATTTTTTATGTATATGAATGTACTGTCTGCATGCAGGTTCGTGCACCTGTGTCGTGCAATGCCACGGAGGTCAGAAGAGGGTGTTGGATTCCCCTGGAACTGGAGTTAAAGACGGTTCTCAGCTGCCATGTGGGTGCTGAGGATCAAACCCAGGTCCTCTGCAAGAGCAGTCAGTGCTCTTAACCACTAGGCCATCTCTCCAGCCCTTTTTTTCTTTTTTATTCAGTCTAGGACCCCAACCTGTGGGACAGTGCCAGTCAAATTCAGGCTGGGTCATTCTTTCTCAAATAGACCTCTTTGGAAACATCTTTCCATGATGTCCAGAGGAGCATCTCCTACATGATTCTAAATCCAGTCCAATTGACGGATGAATGTTAATCATCACAAGTCTATTTGGTATCAACTTGGCAACTTAAGCAAATTATTTTATATCATAATATCCCTCTTCAGGCACATCAAGTTTCATGTTCATCTCATAAGGAAAAAAATAGTTTTCATTCATCTCTAAGAGTTTCCCAAGTCTTAACAATTCTAATGTTCATATGTCTCAAACTCAAGATTTCTAAAACTCAAGGCAATATCTAAATGATGAACCACTATAAAACAAAAGAATAAATGTATCTATTCCCAAAGAGAAGAACAGAGGGAAATTTAAAACAAAACAAGATCTAAGCCAGGTGAGTCAAATCCAGGTGTATGTCTGGTGTCCGGGGTTTGCGATAGAATCTCCAACAGATCTGTCTAATGCACCACCCCCAACCCTGCTGCCCACAGCACATATAAACTTTCTCAGGACAGCACCACTCCATGCTTGAAGTTTTCCTTGGTGGAGGACCATGCTCAGTGGGCTTAGCCTCTCCATCATCCTGATCATTTCCATTGTAACTTAGACTTCACCTTCTCATATTCATGCAATGGCTTCTCATGGCCTCCTTGTAAAGAATCAACCCTGATGCACTGGCCTCAGTGGACAGCTGGAATCTTGGTGCAATCCTGTGACCTTGCACTCTTGCAACTTTCATGTCTGCAAAACAAGTATTCTTCCACCATCCTGGCCCGTGGCAAGTCTGTGAGGCATTTTCTTAATTTCTGATTAACGTACAATGGCCCAGCCCACTGTAGCAGGTGCCATCCCTGGGTAGGTGGGCCTGAGCTGTATAAGAAAGAGCTGAGAAAGCCAGGGGGAAGCAAACCAGTTGTCACTGTCCTCCATACTTATGTTCCCAAGAGCTCCTGTCTTGGCTTCCCTAGAAGATGGACGGTGAGCTGTAGGGGAAATAAACTCTTTCCTTCCCTAAATTAGTTTTGGTTAGTGCTTTATCACAGAAATAGAAACCAAACTAGAATAAGCCTGGGCCCATGGCCATAGTTATAGCAGCCTCTGTGTCCCTTTAAGCCTGGCTCTTGGTAAACATGTTTTGTTTGGTAGGCATTCTCAGTCGAAGCTCTCTTTTTTTCCAAATCGGTTTGCATTTTCACAGATTGGGACCTTTGATGAATGGGGTCATGTGGTCTTGCTCTTAGGACACATCTCCCATTGTCCCAGTACAGAGGGTGGTATTTTCCTTTAATGGTACTAATCCTTTGACATTTGTAGTTGCTTTCTCTACTGAAGAATTGCCTGAAATTTTTTTTTAGCAGTATGTTAGGTAAGAATTGTCTGAATTCTTAAAATCCTTCCTGCCACTTTCCACTTTTTTCTGCTCTTTCTCACTGTAAATATGAGTGAGAGTAGTGAGCAGTAACCATTCCACAGCCTGAATATTAAGCTGTTTTGATGTCTGCTCAGCCAAACAGCTTAGTCTATTACTTTTTAAACCAGTCTCATAGAAATTCTCTGGTCATAGGCTGAAACCAGCCAAATTTTCTTTTGTACAAAATATCACATGAATGGCTTCTAGCCCACATCCCACTAGAGTCTTTCCCCTCTGAACTCTCATGAATCTCGTCCCTATCATCCATATGTCATTCTAGTCTTCTAGACTCCTATGATAATAGCCTAATAAGCTCTGCTTATAGTACTTGAGTCCTTTTCTAACCCACAGCTTTAAATTCTTCCACATTCCTCCCACAAACAATTTCCAAAGACTTAGAAATAACATGGTTGGGTTGGTTACAACAGTTGTTCCACTCAGTACCAATTTTCTGCATTAGTTACTTTTCTCATTGTTCTGATTCAAATGGCTGACAAAAGGAACTCATGAGTAAAAGCATTTATTTTGTCTCATGGTACAGTCCATGATAGTAGGGAAGGCATGAGGTTCATGAGTTAACTATTCACATTGTATTCACAGAAGCAGAAAGAGATGGATGCTACTACTTACTAGCACATTTTGTCCTTTTTCCCCTTTGTATTCAGGCTGGGGTCCCAGCACATGGGATGCATGGTATTACCCATATTGAAAGTGCTCACTTCTCCTCACTAATTGAAACTTCTCCATAAATGCCCTACAGGCATGCCCAGACATGTGTCTCCAGGTGACTATAAAGCCAGTCAAACTGACAGTTAAGATTAGCCACCAAACCACATTGTTCCTAACATTTGTCCTAGAAATAAATCTTCAAGAGCACCTCCCAATAATGTTCTAGAACATGTCTCCTATCCTGTCCTTAGGAGGGTATCACCTTAAAATACCTAGGAAAATAAAATTATAAGTAAAAATGGCTTATTTTGTCTCATGATTTTGGAACCTCTAGTCCATAATTGATTAATTTTGCTCTTGTTGGGCCTGTGTTAAGAGAGTACATCATGGTAGGATCAAAATTTCCAGGAATCAGAAGAGGAAGAGGAAGGGATAAATGTCCCACAATGCTTTCAGGGCCATTTTCCTATGATCAAAAGACCTTCCAGTAAGCACCTCCTCTTAAAATCTCTACTACCTCCCAAAGAGCCCTACTGTAGGAGTAAGCCTTTAACACCAAGGCCCTTAGAGAAGACCTATCATCCAAATGCAGCTATGTTCTGGTGTATGGTATAAATTAGAGGTTGATAAAAACATTTTTTTTAGAAGGGTCTCATCATATAACCCCGAATGGCCCAGAATTTGTTAAGTTGTCTCTAAGTGCTGGGATTAAAGGCATGTGCTACCACACTTGGCTGATAAACTTTTACTGTAAAGGACAAAATAATAAACATTTCAGGCTTCCAGGAACAGTCTCTCTTGCCATTATTTAGCTGTCCTAGGTGAAAGTAGCCACAGACAATATAGAAGTGACTGTGTCAATCTCTAAAGAGAGCCTTGGTATCCTACATATTTCCAATTTAGTTGGTTAAGGATGCGCTTAAATTCTCTAAATATCTCTTGTGAACTTGGTCTTAGGACATCTAGGGAAATGGTGATGTGGAAAAGTTTCTTTACAACTTATGAGGATATTTAATATATACCTTTCCTAGGTTAATTCTAAGTACCTTTATATCTTCTGAGGCCACTTTTCTCAATATCAGTTTCTTAACAAGAAGCTGGACTTACTGTTACCTGTTTTAATTACTTATTTATTTTATTTTTCCAATTTTCTTAAAAAATTTTTATTTTATGTGTATGACTGTTATGCTGCATGTGTGTAAGTTTACCCATGTTGTGCAGTGCTGGAGGAGGAGAGAAGAGGGTGTCAGATCTCCTGGAACTGGAGTTAAGAATGATTGTTAGCTCCGTGTAGGTACTAGGATTAGAACCTTGGTCTTCTGCAAGAACACCCAGTGCTCTTAACTGCTGAGCCATCTCTCTAGCCCTACTTTTGCAATTTTCATATAATTGGATGCTATTTAAATCCCTTCCTTATCTCCACTTTCCTTAATTGACTCTGCTCAATTTAATGTTCTTTCTTGCCCTCTCTCTCCTGTATCTATCTATCTATCTATCTATCTATCTATCTATCTATCATCTATCTATCTATCTATCATCTATCTATTTATCTATCTATCATCTATCATATCTATCTATCTATCATCTTCTATTATCTCTATCTATCTATCTATCTATCTATCTATCTATCTATCTATCTATCATCTATCTATCTATCTACTATGTATCATATCTATCTATTATCTATCTATCTATTTATCTATCTCTATCTCTATCTCTCTATGTATTCTATAGAGTCAATGACCTTCAGTGTGAGTCCATCCACCAGAGCCCAGTTAACTTAGCAAAAGTTCTATCCTTGAAAGAGACTGTCTCTTTTCTCCCAACAACCATCAGTTGCTACAATGTGCTTAAGTTGGGTGGGGGTTTCTTACTTCCCCAAGTCTATGCTGAGATTTTTGTCTTATTTGATCCTGCATGGGATTTGTGTATGTTGTCACCATTCCTGTGCATTCATATAAGTAACTTCTTGGCTGCCTGGAAAGCTCTCTTTCCCTGTGGCCATCTACCACTTCTGACTCTTACTATCTTTCCACCCCCTTTTCAGCAATGATACATGAGCCTTGAGAGACAGAAGTTTGATATAAGTGTTCTAGTCAGGGATAAGCATTCTGTTACCTCTTGTTCTCTGCACACTGGTCAATTGTGGGTTTCTGTGTTAATCGCCATCTGGTACACAAGGAAACTATTCTGATGAGAGTTTAAAGATGCATTGGGTATAACAATAAGACATTAGGAATCACTTTAAGATGAAAAATATTTAGTAGAAAGCTAGTATTAGGCTCTCCCCAGTGTCCTGTGATCTGCGAGGCTCAGCTTCCTAAGCCTGATACAAGTGTCAGGTATGGGTCCCATCCTATGCAATGGACCTTAGATGCAATTAAGGAATGGTTGATTACTCCTATAATATTTGTGTCACTGTGGTACAAGTGGGCATATCTTGCCAGGCCGGTGGTTATTGTTGTTCACCAGAGTCCCAGCTGGATATGTTTGACAATTGTATTTTCCTTCTGGTAGCATATATCAGATCTGCCAGCACTGTAGACTCTGCCCAGTAGAGATGAAGTTCTGAAGTCAGTTCCAGCTGGGTTCTCCTTGTTTGTCTTCAACAACAGCGTCTTACCATGCAGTTCTGGTGGGCAACCAAGAGCGGGGCAATGGCCAGTGCTATGTGAGGGTCTATGCGACCCCTGGCCAACAGTTGCTGGTAGAAAGTCCATTCTGGGCACTGAGGTTTTATTTATTTTTTTCATTAATGCAATGTCCTCTGGTTGTAAGGCAACTCCATTTAATCTCATTTTATAATGCTTATGTATATACTTTAGGGCTTCTAGAGTGATAGGTTTCTCTATTGACTTTTCTACAGGCCTCTAGTGTTAGCTCTCCCTTCCCACACTCCCTCCTCAGCCCTCACATTCCCCATCCCACTTAACCCTCCCTACTCTAATATTCCCCTTTCCTCCTTCACAACACTGCATTGTATCACCCCTCCTGGGAAGCCTCCCCAACATGGTAGTTTATTATTTTCTTGACCTGAGTTTTCAAATTGAAACATGCATATCTAAGATTGCAGAGCTAGCATCTAGTTATGAGAGAGAAGCTGTGACATTTGTCTTTCCGAGCCCAAGTTACTTCACTCAGAATGATTGTTTCTATTTCCATCCATTTACCTTTGAATTTCATAATTTTGTCTTTTTTAAGAGCTGAATAGTATTCCAATGTGTATTATGCATTCATCAGTTGATGGACATTATTAAGGGCTGAAATTTGCACTAATCTATTACCGTTACTTCTTAGTGGTAAGTGTGACTGTTCATGCCTTTGAATACAAACACTGGAATGCTGAGCTCAGAATAATAAGCACAGGCTTCCAAGATGAACAAATGAGTCTCATCCTTTGCCTGATGTTGCCACTCTTTCCCAGAGCTTCCTAACCACATACCAAATACTGTTATCCTCACACATCTTTTCCCTCTTACTCATTCTGAATAATATTCCACCCTCAGCCTCTCCAAACATTGTTTTTATCAAATGGTTCTCTTTTTCCTACTGAGTCAATTCCAGCTGATTCCTCTGGAAATCTTGATGCTATCTGACCAAACACTATGGCATAATGTTCTATTTAATTTGATTAAACTCTGTAAGAATCATATTGCAGCAGGAAATGTTTCCATCATATCTAAAACAAAAGTCTTAGACATAGTTCATTTTTTAATGAACACGCTTCCACCAGGTTCGTTCGTTCTTTCTTTTTTCTTTCTTCCATCCCATTCCATTCCAGTCCATTTTGTTTATTTCTTTACTTCTGAGAAGGGGTCATGCTATGTCTGGCTTCAAACTCTGGATCCTCTTGCCCAAATTCTCAAGGGCTGGGATGCGCACCAGAAATTTCATTTATTTCCAGATCTTTTAAAAAATGTCTTCCCACTTGGGTTTTCTTTTTCATTACATGCATAATTTTTAAAAGAGAAAAATTATAATTGAGACAACTGCACTGGATTCATGAGTTTATTTTTCTATAAATTGGGAAAGCAACACTATTGTTTGTTTGGTTTTTGTAAGATGATGCCTAGTCTAACTCAGAATCTATGGCAATGCCACAGATTCAAGTCTGATCTCATAGCCTATTCTGGTGATATTCTTTTAAAAAACACAGAATTATATCTTGTGATGCTGCCCTTAAATCTAGGCAGGCAGTTGTTGGTTATTTCCATAACATTCATACCACTATTGCATCAGTTGGCATACCTTACCAAGCCAGTTGTAGCTTGTAGGGGTCATTATATGTCATACCCCTCCCCCAAAGGCTCAGGGATCTTTGCAGAAGAGAGGGAAGAAAGATTGTAAACTCTAGAGGCAGTGGACATCTTCAACACAACAGTATTTGCTAGGCATGACAGGGATATTGCATTCACAAAATCACAGTGGTTGTGACTACATGCTCAGGACCTGTGCAAGATCAAATCACCATAGAAGGGGGAAAGCTCCTGAAGCCCGAAACCTTGACTGAGGAGCTACTGGCAGTTGCTGGCTGCTGGCAGGGAGTTAGTTTTCTTCAGGGATATGGGCCCTGAGAGGCTACCCATGCTCCAGTAGATAGTCCTATGCCCTCTCCATCTGGGAAGCACTAAGAGGACTTGGTAGGTTTAAAAACAAAGCACAGGAAGTTGGGAAGGAAAAGTAGTGCCAGGGTAGAGGAGGAATTGGGGAGAAGGATTAGGGAGTGGATTTGATAAAAATGTATTACATGGATTTATGGAATTCTCAAAGAATAAATTTTGAAAAATATAGTCTCCCTCATCCCCTCTCCTCTACCTGCCTCTTATATCTTTCCTAGTTGGAGTGTGGTTAAGGACCAGGGGCATCAGCATCACCTAAAGAGTTTCTGTGAAATGCTACTGTGTAGGCCCTGATCCAAACCTGATGTCCTATTTAGCATTAACTGTCAACTTGACTTATTCTACAGTCATCTGGCCAGACAGCCTCAATTTCTTAGACCAGATTAGCTCATGTGCATATCTGTAGGGGATTGTCTTGATTATTAATTGATCTAGGAGAGCCGAGGTCACTGTTGGCAGCACTATCCCTAGGCAGGTGGTCCTGGTTTGTGTAAGAAATCTAACAAAGCATGAGCCTAGAAGCCAGCCACACAATGAGCCAGCAAACAGCATTCCTGCAAGGATTCTGCTTCAGGCCTGAACTTCCCTCAGGGATGGATTGTGACCTGGAAGTCTAAGCCAAATGAATCTTTTCCTTATCTAAGTCGCTTTGATTATGGTATTTGTTATAGCAACAAGAATAGGAAGGTAGATTCTGGGTTTGAATAATGTATTAGTGACTTTTCTCATCACCATGACTGAATACTTGACAATAAGCAACTTTAATAGAAGAAGGAGTTGGCCTGGTTCACAGTATGAGGGAATCTGGTCCTCTGTGGTGAGCAAAGCGTGGTGGCAGGCAGCTAGCTCCATGGCGACAGGAGCTCCCAGCTGGATCCCTCACTTCCTCATATCTAAGAGAATGGGAAGCAGAGAGAAGAGAGGCTATGAACCTGTCTAAGCCTGCTCTTAGACAGCTACTTCCTCCAGGCAGGCCCCTTCCCAAGGTTCCGCCCCCTTCCTGAACAACACCACAGCCCTGGAGTAAGTGTTCAAACACGTGAGCTTTTTACGTGAGCCGAGCTGTTTACATTTAAACCATAGCAGACACCATCCTCTGATCAATACCTTCCTAAAACACTGATAACAAGTAAGTTATTTAAAGCTCTGTTTTTTGTCTGTCTTACACACACACACACACACACACACACACACACACACACACACACACTGAAAAGATCACATGAAGCTCAGAGGAAAGGCAGTTAACTATAAGATAAGGAGCGAGGAGTCAGAAGAAATCAGCCCCAATTTAAACTTAGACTTCTAGCTCCCAGCACTGTGAGGGAATGAACTGCAGTTGTTCAAGCCCCAAGCCTGTGGCACTTTGCTCACTGGGAAATAGTTGTGTTCTTTGTTGTCTTCTCCTGACTCAGCCCATGTGTCCCGACCTTCAGCACCCTGAGTCCCACCGCCCTGACTGCACACAACACAGTGGATGGCCATGTTTTCAAATATGCATTATGATTCCAGAGACTGAGGAAATTTTATTCCTCAGGGAGGAAGCGAGGGAGGGAAGGAGGGAAGTAAGGAAGACCATTAATTAATCATTAATTCTTTGTGGATCAATTGTTTGCAAAAAAGAGTACTATTTAGGATCTCATGCCCTCAAATAAGGCACCAGCTTGTGGAAGGGCAGTTCTCCTGACTCTAGATGAGCAAAGGCAAGTTTGCTTTCAATCCACACTAAGGATCTTTAAAATATTTTAGTTATTTTTATTTTATGTGTATTAGTGTATTGCCTGCATGTATGTAAATGCAACCATGTAGTACAATATCTGTGGAAATCAGAAGAGGGCATCAGATCCCCTGGAACTGGAGTTAGGGACAGTTGTTAACTGCTGTGTGGGTGCTGGGAATTGCATCTGTGTCCTCTATAAGAGCAGTCAGTGCTCTTAACTGTTGAAACATCTCTCCAGCCTCCACACTAAGCATTTATAGTGACTGGACCCATAACTTGACACAGGGGTTCTACAGCATTCCAATCTGCGAATTTCCACACTGTGGAAGCAAATCTTAATAATTGCCTTTCCATATGAAAATTTTTAATGGCATGCATATGGCCTCCTATACCTACTCTCCCCCTTAACTGTGTGAACAAAGCAAAGAAGACATTGTGGTTCTTATTTGAAAGATGAAAAATCCAACCTTAAAAACATTCAGCAAAGGGTTGTCAAGATGGTTCAATAGGCAAAGGCACCTGCCACCAAACCTGGGGACTTGAGTTCAGTCCCCAGAACATATGATGGAAGAAGAGTAGTATCTTTTCACAAGTTGTCCTCTGTCTTCTACAGCCCTCCTCAAAATAAATGAAAAAAATGTAATTTAAGAAGATTTTAAGGGCTGGAGAGATGGCCTAGCGGTTAAGAGCGCCGACCGCTCTTACAGAGGACCCGGGTTCGATCCCCAGCACCCACATGGCGGCTGAGAACCGTCTGAAGCTCCAATTCCAGGAGAACTCCAGTTCCAGGGGAATCCGAGACCCTCTTCTGACCTCCGCGGCGTTGCACGACACGGGTGCACAGACTTGCATGCAGACAGTACATTCATACACATACAGAAATAAATAAAAAAAAAATTAATAAAAAAAAAGAAGATTTTAAAAATAAAGTGAAGGAGACTAATAAGGTAACTGTAGTTAATACAATTCATTATAAATTTGCAAATGTTGAAAGAGTAGTTTTCAAGTACTCTGCCTATTAATAAAAGTATCTAAGGTTGAGGGCTGGAGATGGCCTAGCAGTTAAGAGCGCCGACCGCTCTTGCAGAGGACCTGGGTTCGATCCCCAGCACCCACATGGCAGCTGAAAACCGTCTGAAACTCCAATTCCAGGAGAACTCCAGTTCCGGGGGAATCCGAGACCCTCTTCTGACCTCTGCGGCATTGCACGACACGGGTGCACAGACCTGCATGCAGACAGTACATTCATACACATACAGAAATAAATAAAATAAAATAAAAGTATCTAAGACCATGTATATATTGAATAGCTTTATAATGTATTAGAGAAATGATGTATGACTTATGGAACAAGTTTAATACAATTAAAAATTAAAAAAAGAAAAAAGAATTCTCTCTCTCTCTCTCTCTCTCTCTCTCTCTCTCTTTCTCTCTCTCTCTTCCCCCTCTGTCCCTCCCTCTGTAGATCATCTTTCCCTCAAGGTAGTTCTGAAGTGGATTTTGCCGACTACTCTCAAGGCAATGAAGTTTGGAAATATTGGCAGAGTGAGATGGTGACTCATGCCTCACTTCAATTAATAAAATTTGAGAAAACAAAACAAAAAATATGTATATATGTGTACATATATAATATGTATATGCACATTATAAACATATGCAACTTTTATTTTTCAATTAAAAAGAAAGAAAAAGTCAAGAGGCTTCTTCAAAGGTGGTGACTAGCTAGCCCTCTAGCAGAACAAATAGGAGGCTTTGTTTTTTATTAACGAGCCATTCCCAGGATGATTTCAGCGTGAGTTTCCATAGTGAGAAAGAGAAAGGTCCTTTGCACCCCTCCCCACCTACCTTTAAATCAGAAAAAAGAAAAATAGGAAGGAAGGAAGGAAGGAAAGAAGGAAGGGAGGAAGGAAGGAAGGGAAGAAAGGAAGGAAAGAAAGGAAGGAAAGAAAGGAAGGCAAGAAGGAAGGAAGGACCTGAACACCCAGAATGCAGGTCTTGCATAGGAATAAGTAAGAAACTGATTTTTCTAACTCGCTGTGCTTCAACTTCTTAGATTTAAAATCAGAAATTGAAAGCAATCTCCATAGACTCTCTCTCAGGAGAAATGACCTACTTCAGCTCACATTTCTCCTTGTAGTTGCCTTGGGAATTACCTTGTCCATGTATTTTCATTCAGAATGGATGTTTTAATATATTTCTTTAATCATCTGTTGCATCTGAGAATATTGTTTCATGCATATTAAAAACCCGACCATGTAAACGACTGGTGTTCTGACTAATAAATGCACTCAATGCATGTCCTGGTCTTATTGCTTTTCTTAGCTTCAGGATAGATGTGTTTTATTTGGCAAATAATAATAATAATATTAATGAGGATGACAGTACTTCTGTTAAACAAAGAGAAGTGTTTTATTTTTAAAAAATGGTGCTGTGGCCTTGCATATATCATTGTCCTTTTGAAAGGAGTCAATTCTGTACCTTCTTTTATTCTTATTTAGGAAGATCAGTCACCAAAAGCTAGCAAGGCTATCTATGCCCAGTGTGAGGCTATGTGAAAATATTAAGAGGCAACTTCTACTTAGAAGGTCTGCTACTCTGATTCAAGTATATGGCACTTGCAAAAAATACATGTTAATAGGTCCAGATCACATTCTCCAGAAAAAGATTGAAGGAAAAGGGAATCAGAGAGATACAGGTTAAGTTGAGTTTAGACAAAAGAGAAAAACTGGGATGCATGGGGGAAGAATTCCAGGACTAGAAGAGTATGAACAGAGGCAGGAATTGAGTTCCAGTCCAGTCAGCAATTACTCTTGCATTCAGTACTCTGCCAGGTGATGTTACAAAGTGAAGAACACAGTCCTTGTTTTAAAGCTGAAGGCAGAACTGACTAGCAAGGAAACATTTTTTCTTTTTTTGAGACAGGGTCTCCCAGCAGCCTTGGTTGGCCTGGAATTCACTATGTAGGCCAGGCTGGCCTTGAACTCAAAAGAGATCCACCTGCCTCTGCTTTCCAAGTGCTGCGATTAAAGGCACGTGCCACCTTGCTCCACTTGCAAGGAATATATTTATACTGTGAAATGAGAGCCATGTTAAACCAGGTGTCTTGTTGTACCCGACATCCACAGAGGGCAATGTACCCAGAGCAATGAGGAGGGAGAAGTGGTTAGAGCACAGGCCTGTGATAAGTCCTTGAAAAAGAATAAAAGAGAAGAGGAGGAGAAAGGACGGCTTGAAACCACTTTCTCAAGATGTTGGGGGTTGCACTGGAAGGTCACCAGCATGCATATTCTCGTTCTGGTGTTTTCTTTGGTAAGGCCCAGGTGAAGCTAGTCTCATGTGTTTGATAACATGTTGGAAGAAGGACTGAACCAGAGTGTGTGAATGGAGCATCAAAACCATCCACTCAGTGTTAGCCAACATCACACAAGTGAAAAAACGAATATTTGCCTTATTGATCTCAATGAATGCCAACATTTCTCAGATAATTAGCTCTGCCCCCATTTTTGAGGTACTTCACTTCCTTGTACCCTTCAACCTGATTTGTAATCTAATGAATCCGAACTTCATAACTATAGTTTTCTAAAATTTAAATTCCTTCAAAATTTTATTTATTGGGGCTGGAGAAATAGCCTAGCAGTTAAGAGCACCGACCGTTCTTGCAGAGGACCCGGGTTCGATCCCCAGCACCCACATGGCGGCCGAGAACCGTCTGAAACTCCAATTCCAGGAGAACTCCAGTTCCAGGGGAATCTGAGACCCTCTTCTGACCTCCGTGGCATTGCACGACACGGGTGCACAAACCTGCATGCAGACAGTACATTCATACACATACAGAAATAAATAAAATTTAAAAAAATTAAAAAAAATAAAGTTTTATTTATTTTTATTTTACGTGTATGAGTGTATTCCTTGGATGTGTTTAAGTGCATTCCTGTCATGCAATGCCCAAGGAGGTCAGAAGAAGTTGTCAAGATTTCCCTGGAGCTGGAGTTAAGGATGGTTGTTAGCTGCCAAGTGGGTGTTGGGAATTGAATGCAAGTCCTCTGCAAGAGCAGCCAATTCTCTTAACCACTAAGCCATCTCTCCAGCCCCTGAAATTTAAATTCTTATTTACACATTTAATCATCTAAACAATTTGCATTGACCCAGAGCATGTCAGAATTGCAAAAAGCTGGTAGGCACTGTCTTCTTCCTAGGTTTCAATCAATCAAGAATACATGGATGGTACTGGAGATATGGCTCAGTGGTTAAGAGCACTAACTGCTCATGTGAAAGACCCAAGTTCGCCTCCCAACACTGACATAGAATCTAACACATCCATAACTCCAGTTCCAAGGTATCCATTTCTGACTTCTGTGGGCATTTCATGACTTGGGTCCACTTACATACATGCAGGCAATTTACACATAAAAATAAAAATAATAAATGAAATACTAAAAAATACATGGATGACCTTTAAATACTAGATGATGGAAAATAGAAATGTACTCTAGAATTAACCTACCACTTACTTTCAGATTTTGTAATCTCGGTGGGGGCTACGTAGGCATATTTTAAAGTAATATAAATTTAAAAAGGAAAAAAGTAAATCCTGAAATATGATATGGAAATAACATACAGTTCATTTTCAGATGACATAATTTAAGTATAGGTGTGACATAAATATATGCATATGTTGAAGCAATACAAATTGGAGGGAACAATAACAACAAAAGAACTGGGACAAAGAACTGACTGAAACAGTAAAGTTCTCCCCCAAACAATAATCCTCTGCTTTGAAAAACTTTAAAAAGTCTCAGAAAAAGATACAAGGCAGGTATGACAGAATGGATGAACTCGGGTGGGGTGGGGGGGCATGGAAAGGGAAATGAGTCTAAATCGGATTGAGAAATGATGCATGAAATACACAAAATGACAATAAAATATATAAAAAAGAGAGATTGGGCATGGAATATTTCATTGTGTTTACAGGATAATGAATATAAAGTCAACAAAATTTCATGCAGTTTACTAGCCTATGAAATTCCCATAAAGCTTTGCATGCTCATGATGGATATAGGTGTAAATGAACAGTTCTCAGAAAGAACTGTACTTTCAACTGAACCTTCTGCAAGCCTGATTAACTGATTATAGCTTCAATAACTATGGAGAGTCTTGAATGTTTCAGATCTGGAGCCTAATTACAATTTATCTTGGGCTATCTTTAGGTAAGACCTCTCTGGGTCTTCTTACCTAACATCCTGTGACTAACAGATGAGCACATTTCGAAATGTATTAACTTAACCAAACATTAGTTTCTACCAATCAGAAGGGTAACAATATCATCAGGTATTCTCTGAGGGCTCTATCAGAGGTTTCCATGCCCCCTACTTAAGGTTTCTATCAATGTATTTGAAAAACATGTCTTGATTGATGACTTTCTTTGTTCTATTATATAAAAACATCATCAAATTGTCACCACAATAGAACATGAAATTGGAAGGAATCTATGTTTTTATTCATAGGCCATCATCACTCATATTTGGCTCCAGATTAAATTATCTCTTATTCCCTTGGTGGTGAGAGATGTACTTTTGCATTGTGATAGTTAATGTTGGCTTCTTATATTCAGAGTTCATTGGTGAAATGGAATATACTGCCATTTAGAGCTCTTTTTTTTTTATTTTTGTATGTGTATGAATGTATTGTCTGCATGCAGGTCTGTGCACCCGTGTCGTGCAATGCCGCGGAGGTCAGAAGAGGGTGTCGGATTCCCCTGGAACTGGAGTTCTCCTGGAATTGGAGTTACAGACGGTTCTTAGCCGCCATGTGGGTGCTGGGGATCGAACCCGGGTCCTCTGCAAGAGCGTCGGTGCTCTTAACCACTAGGCTATCTCTCCAGCCCCTAGAGCTCTTATATAATCCAAGAATAAATAAAAAAAAGCATTGTCAGGATGATAGCCCAGTGTGACAGCACAGTTTCAGCACTCAGGAGATGGAGGCAGAGGGATTGCTGCAAGTTTAAGTTGAACAACCTGGGTTACATACTGAGATTCTGTCTCAAAATAATCATTATCAGAATGAACATCTTTATTCCTTAGCAAGGGGGTTTGCAGATCATGGGAAGAGAACCTAGAATCTCTAACAGGTTCATGAGAACCAAAAACTTATGTTCACAGAATGTTAAGGTTTAATGGAAATTACATCCTGTAAAAATAATGGGAAAATGATGTATGAAATACACAAAGCATTAATAAAAAAAGGAAATAAAATAATGAAAATGTAAAAAAAATAATGGGACAGAATCTTTAAAAATATCTTATTAACATTTATTTTTTTTCATGTTTTTTTAAGCATTTTTTTTTTGTATGTGTATGAATGTACTGCCTGCATGTAGGTTTGTGCACCGGTGTCGTGCAATGCCATGGAGGTCAGAAGAGGGTCTCGGATTCCCCTGGAACTGGAGTTCTCCTGGAATTGGAATTACAGATGGTTCTTAGCCGCCATGTGGGTGCTGGGGATTGAACCTGGGTCCTCTGCAAGAGCAGTTGGTGCTCTTAACCACTAGGCTATCTTTCCAGCCCCAACATTTATTAAGTACACATATTGATAATGTTTAACAAAATACTTGTGAATTAGGGCTCTAGAGATGGCTCAGAGGTTAAAAATACTGGCTGTTCTTGCAGAAGACCTGGGGTCAGTTCCCAATGCCCACATAATGGCTAGTAACTGTCCATGACTACAGCACTCTCTTCTGGTCTCTGTGGGCATTGGACACATGAGTGCACTTACATATATGCTGGCAAACACTCATTCACATAAAAATAAATATTTTTAAATGCTTGTGAATTTAAGAAGTGTAAATGGCATGATATTAGATGAAGTCCCTCAAAGAAACTTTTGTAAAAAATAATATGAGAGGCTTGAGGGTTCAATGGAGAAAGAACTTGCCAGGCAAGTGTGACACCAGAGTTTGGATGCCCAGAATCCACATAAAAGCCTGGGGTGTGGCAGCAGCTGGTAATCTGAGGACTGAGAGGCAGAGGCAGGGTTGCCTCTGGGGCAGACGGGCTACCTAGAGGAGCCAAATTGGTGAGTTCCAAGTTCAGCATGAGACTTAGCTTCCATAAACAAAGTGGAAAAAACAATTGAGGAAGACACCTAGCATCGACCTCCGGCCTCCACATGCATGCATGTGCACATATCTGCCTACGTACATGTACATGTAAACATGCATATACACACATACCAGACACACAGTTATAAAACTAATATGGAAGGTGAGCCGATAAGAAAAGTTGAGTAAACAGTACATGTGAAAAATTGTAAGAGGCGAACATGTTCAAACTGTTCTGGATTGTTAAGGAAAATCTGATGAAAGTTTCATGCATTATAGAAAGATAAATAAACGAACATGCTTTAATAATGTTTCAAAGTCCAGACATTTAGGATGGAGATGTAGCTCAGTAGTAAGACACTTGCCTTGCTTATAGGGGGTCTTAAGTTCAATTCCCAGCACCACAAAAGGAAAATAAAAGTGCAGAGAATGAAAATAGACTCTAAAATACACAATTTAGGGCTGGAGAGATGAGTCAGCGACTAAGAGCACTGGCTACTTTAGCAGAGCAGTCAGGTTTGGTTCTCAGCACCCACATGTCACCTCAGAACTGTCTATAACTCCAGTTCCAGGGAATCTTTTGCACTCTTCTGGCCTCTTTGGGCACTGCACACATCAAATACCTATAGGCAAACACTTATAAAACAAAACAAAAAGTATTTTTTAAATGTCTACAATTTAATATGTTCTAGAGATATATTTGTCATTTCTCTCTTTGGGATGCCTGCACTGGTGCTCAGAAGACTTTTGCTATCTCACATATCTTGTACCTTCTTGCTCACTGTGACAGTCTGCTCAGGCTTCCATGGTGGAATACCAGTAACAGGGTGGTTTAACCAACATACATTTATTTTCTCACACATCTGGATGATGATAGTTCAAGATCCTCCAGATCTTGGGCTGAGTTCTGGTGAGGCCTCGCTTTGTAGGTCTCTTTCTCATTTTTTTTTTCATGGCCTCTCCTCTAAGTGGAGATAGAGAGCTCTCTGGTAACCCTTCTTGTCACAAGGACACCAGTACTGTTGGGTTAGGACCTCAGACCCCTTGGATGACATCCTCACAGGCCCTATCTCCAAATACAAACATATCGAGGGTTAGGGATTCAATACATCAACTCTGTGTGTGTGTGTGTGTGTGTGTGTGTGTGTGTGTGTGTGTGTGTGTTTGACAATGCTGAGAAGAAGAGCTAAATCACAGTTTTGGTTATGAAAGCACTTAGTAAGCCACCATGGAGAATCTGCTGCAATCTTATCTTTATGTATAAATACTTTAAATTTCATAGATTCCTCATTTAAGACATCAAGTTGAATTCATATGACTTCAATCAGCAATATTACCATGTTCCTTTGGCATGAAAAGAGCATTCTACTCCAGTGGTGAGTACAAAGTCTGTCTGCCAGACTCTCAGACAGTGGAGAAGGGTTTGGTAAAGAAGAGACACCCAGCTATCTTTGGTGACAAGAGGATGAGAAAACCCTGCATAGATATATTTCTTAAACAATAGCAGACCACTTGTAGAAGAATAAAACTAAACCCCTACCTCTCACCCTGTACAAAATCAACTCCAAATGGATCAAAGACCTCAATGTGAAACCTGAAACTGAAAATGATAGAAGAAAATGTTGGTGGTAACCTACAAGGCATAGGCATAGGAAAAGACTTTCTAAATCAGACAACACCTGCACAAAAATAGGGTCAACAATTGACAAATGGCACTTTATTAAACTCAAGAGCTTTTATATAGTGAAACAATCAAGTGAAGAAAAAACTCACAGAGTGGGAAGAAACATTTACCAGTGATACATCTGATAGAGCATTAACATCCAGAGTGTATGAACTACTCAAAAAACAAAGGAGGAAGAAAGCAAGTGACCCACTCAAAAGATAGAGTAAAGGGCTGAACAGAGACTTCACAAATGAAGAAGTAAAGATGGTTGAGAAGCATCTTAAAAAGCATCGATTGTTGCTAATAATAATTAGGAAATGCAAATTAAAACCACCTTAAGATTTCATCTTACTCCAGTAAGACTAGCTATGATCCAGAAGACAAATGCTGGAGAGGTTGTGGGGAAAGGGGAACACTCATCCACTGCTGGTGGGAATGTAAACTTGTACAACCCCTATGGAAAGTAGTGTGGAGGACCCTTAAGAAACTGAAAATGAGCCTACCACCTGACCCAGTCATACCACTCCTGGGTCTATACCCACAAGACTCATCCTATCGGAGAGATTAATACATGCACATTTATGTTTATTGCAGCTCTCTTCACAATAACAAAGAGATGGAAGCAGCCCAAGTGTCTCTCAACCAATGAGTGGATAGAGAAAATGTGGTACATCTACACAATGGAGTTCTATGCAGCGCTAAAGAAAGATGACATCATGAACTTTGCAGGTAAATGGATGGAAATAGAAGATATTATGCTGAGGGAAGTAACACAGTCCCAGAAAACCAACAAATGGTATCCCTCATTTGTGGATGCTAGCAGCAAATCCCTAGTTGAAAGGCAAGCTGAACAAGGTTAATGTTATATTTCTTTTTATCTGAAAGCAACTGTGGTGTTATAATGTGAATCCCCTAACGGGCTCCAGAATTAACTTACCACTTATTTTCAGACTTTGTAATTGTGATATATGGGTGGAGAGTATGTATAAATATTTTACAGTAATAAAAATTTAAAGGGAAAAATTTGACTTCCTAAAAATATTATGGAAGTAACATACAGTTTATTTTCACAGGTCATAATTTTGGTATATGTGTGACATGTATATTGGCATATTTTAGAGCAATACAAATGGGAGGGAACAACAATGACAAAAGGACTGGATCAAAGAACTGACCGAAGCAGTTAACTTCTGCCCAAACAATAAACCTCTGCAGAGAAAAACTTTAAAAAGACTGAGAAAAAGGTACAAGACATGTATGGCAGAATGCATGAACTGGGGTGGGGTGGGGGACATGGGAAAGGGAATGTGTCTAAATTGGACTGAGAGATGATGTATGAAATACAGAAAACACCAATAAATGTGTTTTATAAAAAAATAAAAATAAAACTTCACTTTGAGTAAATGTTCTTTGTGCACAACTTTTAATGGGGAAAAAGGTGTTTCACAGGAGACAGCTTAGCTGAGAGGATGTAGGAATGAGAGTCTGTCCCACACAACGCTATAAGAATTGAACTATGATCTTAAACGCTGCATAACCTGGTGTGCCCCCAACGTCTTTTTTTATAAAGAAGGTGCAGATGACTGTGAAGACCTAGTCTCTCACCTGCCTGGTATCTGTGATGTTATGACTTGCATGAGAGAATGTCTGCACTACCTTTGTTTTCTCTAATACTTGTTATGGAACAAGTGGTTCTGTAATGCCAGACCTCATCCCCAACTTTATTAAATTCTGAAATACAATCTGGAAACCGCTATAATTGGAGAAGTAGTAAGAAAAACACACATCATCCCAAACCCCAGTCAGTGGCCTTATTTCCACGGCCATTATGTGCTTAGCTCATTTATTTAGAAGTCATTTAGGTTTAATTACCCCAATATGGTTTGTGTAATGCTCATGTTAAGAAGGAGAGATTAAATTTAAGCTCTATGTGTTCAGGATAGAATGTTGCATTACTAGCTCTGGGTTTTATTTAGCAAATGTTGTTTCTAGCTTATGAGACAATTCAAAATATGTGCACTTATGTGGAAAAGACACTGCTGTTACCACAAAAATGACAAAATAGGAACATGTTAAACCACTACACGGCCATCATTTGTACTGCAGAAAGGAGGCAGGATTTATAGAAGATATTCACCAAATTACATGCCTTATTCCACCTCTTGCTTGAAGGATCCTTTTTCTCCCAGAATAGTTTTCCAGAGCCTCCATTAGTCAGTATTAAGGGTGCTGAATAAATAACTTTTTCTCATTGCTGGGATCAAATACCTGACAAAGCCAGCTTATGAAGGGAATGATTTATTGTGGTCTGCAGTTTGAGGCGACATTCCATCATGGCATTGAAGGAGCAGTGCTGTGGGAGAGACTTTTCCTGGACGGACACAACACATAGATCTACCCACCTCAGAAAGGAAATCTATGACAGACCAAAGTAACGATTGTTAAAAGCCCAACTTGGCCAACCAATGAGTTCTTATTAGGTTTCTAATAGGAGTGTGGGTAAAGGGTTACTCATAGGAGAAGGAATGACGAAAAGCAGACACACTGATGAACATCCCACCACAACACAGATGATGGCTCATGAAAGCCTCATTCTGGAGCTCTCTGCACAACTTATAGGCAGCACCACGGGTCTGAGAGATCAACTCTCAACACTTGAGCTGATCACTCTCCTCCCCTTAGCAGTATTTACTGCTTCTACAAAGCTAGGGAAGGGCCTCTGAGAATCTTGGAAGTCTCAGCTTTCCTAGACAAGTGCTATTTACCTGGAAGTCCCATGAGCGTTCCCTTTTCTCCTAGGAGGAATGTTTCAATTTGGAAGAAAATTTTAGCAGGAAGAACACGAGGTAGATGATCACACTGCACATCAGAAATCAGGAAGTAGAGAGAGATGAGGGGTAGGAGAGATGGCTCCGCAGTTTAAAAGCACTGGCTGCTCCTGTAGAGGACTTGGGTTTGATTCCCAGCACCAGTATGGTGGCTAAGAACAATCTGTAACTCCAGTTCCAGGAGTTATGCCCTCTTCTGACTTCTGTGGGGATTGCAGGACAGGGATGCACTTACATACATGCAGGCAATACACTCATATAAAATAAAAATAATAAATAAAATATTAAAAAATAGTGAGCGAGTTGAATGCTAATGCTGGTATTCATCTAGCTTTCTCCTTTGTCATTTAATTCATAACCCTAGACCATGGGCTGCTGTCACCTACATTCAGGGTAGGTTTTACCTGGTTGACTAAACTTTGTTGAAACACCCTCATAGATACAGCCAGAGATGGTTTTCCTGGTGATTCTAAATCCAATCAAGTTTACAATGAAGATTAGACAGCACAACTCCAATCCTTGTCAACCTGACACGTCAAATATACCACTTTAAATCTTAACATTCCACCTTTATTCCGTAACGTCTCATTTTCATTTCACAATGAAAAATACATTTAGTTCATTTCCTTTTTTCTTATTCTTTTGATTTTATATTACTCTAAAATATGCATACATACCCTCCACCCATATACCCAAAATTCCAAAGTCTGAAAATAAATGGTAGGTTAATTCTAGAACCTGTTAAGGGAAAAGAGCACAGTTGTTTTCAGATCATGAAGAATATAACACTAACATTGCTCAGTTTGCCTTACAACTAGGTACTTGGTGCTAGAATCCCACAGATGAGGGATACCATTCGTTGTTTGTTTTTCTGGGACTGTATTACTTTACTTAACATAATATCTTCTAGTTCCATCCATTTACCTGCATAGTTCATGATATCATCTTTCTTTACTGCTGCATAGAACTCCATTGTGTAGATGTAACACATTTTCTCTATCCACTCGTCAGTTCAGGAGCACTTGGATTGGTTCCAGCTCTTTGCTATTGTGAAGAGAGATGCAATAAACATGGCTGTGCATGCATCTCTGTAGTAGGACGAGTCTTGTGGGTATATACCCAGGAGGGATATGACTGGGTCAGGTGGTAAGCTCATTTTGAGTCTTTTAAGGGTTGTCCACACTGCTTTCCATAGTGGTTGTATGAGTTTATATTCCCACCAGCAGTGGATGAATATTCCCCTTTTCCCAAAACCTCTCCACCATTTGGTATCTTTTGTTTTCTTGATCTTAGTCAGTCTTATTGGAGTTAGATGATACCTTAAAGTGGTTTTTAATTTTCATTTCCTTAATTATTAGCAACATTGAACACTTTTAAAGATGTTTCTCAGCCATCTCTAATTTCTCAGTTGAATCTGTATATTAATTTGGGTAGACTGGACATTTTTACTATATTAATTTTTCCTATTTATAAGCATGGGGGGTCTTTTTATCCTTTGATGTCTTCTTCAGTTTCCTTATTCAGGGGTTTAAAATTTTTGTTGTAGAGATCTTTGGTATCTTTGGTTAGGTTTGTTCCTAGGTATTTTATTGTTTTTGAGGCTATTGTGAGTGGGAAGGTCTCCTTGTATTCCTTTTTCTGTTGCTTGTTTTTGGTATAAAGAAAGGCTACTGATTTTTCTAAGTTGATTTTTGTATCCCACCACTTTACTGAAACTCTTCATCATTTCTAGGAATTTTCTGGTGGAGTTTTTAGCATCCCTTAGGCAAACTATTATATTGTATGCAAAAAGGGATAGCTTGATTTCCTCTTTTCCAATTAGTACTCCTTTAATTTCCTTTTCTTGCCTTATTGCCCTAGCAAGTATTTTAAGCACTATATTGAAGGGGAGTGGTGACAAGGGGCAGCTTTGCCGAGTTCTTACCTTTAAGGGGAATGCTTCTGTCATTTTCCCATTTAGGATGATATTGGCTGTGGGTTTCCTGTACATGGCTTTGATTACATTGAGGAATGATCCTGCCACTCCAATTCCTTCTAGGACTTTAAGCATGAAGGGATGCTGGATTTTGTCAAAGGCTTTTTCAGCATCAATTGAGATGATGGTGTGGTTTTTGTCTTTGATTCCATTTATGTGTTTGATGATGTTTATTGATTTTCGTATGTTGAACCATCCCTGCATCTCTGGTATGAATCCAACTTGGTCATGATGGATGATCTTCTTGATGTGGGTCTGTATGCGATTTGCCAGTATTCTGTTTAGAATTTTGGCATCTGTGTTCATGAGGGAGATGGGTCTATAATTCTCCTTTTTAGTTGGATCTTTGCCTGGTTTTGGTAATAGAGTGATGTTGGCTTCGTAGAAGGAATTTGGGAGAATTCCCTCTGATTGTATTCTTCTGAACGTTTGAAAGTAAATATTATTGAAGTCTTTTTGAAATGTTTTATAGATTCTGCCATGAAACATCTTGCCTGGGCTTTTTTTAAGTTGGGAGGTTTCTATTACATTTCAATTTCTCATAATATTTTGGGTCTGTTTAAGCCGTCAATCTTTTCTTGGTTAAGCTTTGTTTGGTTCCCAGGACTTTCAGAATTCATCCATTTCTCTTAGGTCTCAAACTTAGTAGAGGATAGGTTTTGAAGTATTCCCATATGACTGTCTGGACTTTTCAGGTCTGTTGTGTTATTCCCCCTTTCATCATGAATTCTATTGATTTGCTCTTTCTTCTTTTGGTTTAAGTTTGGCTAGAGGTCTGCTACCCTTTGTTCCTTTCAAAGAACCCAAGTTTTGGAATTCATTGATTTTGTTATTGTTTTCTTTGTTTCTATTTCATTGATTCTACTCTGATTTTTTGTTATTTCTCCTGTCTGTTGGATTAGGGTTCTTTTGTTGTCTCTCAATTATTTTAGCTGCAGTGTTAGATTGTTTTATTTGTCCTCTGGTATTGGTTCTTAATGTATAACCCAAGGCTATAAACTTCTTCCTTAGGACTGCTTTTAATGGTATCCCACAGGTTTTGTTTATGTTGTATTGCATTGTCATTCAGTTCCAGGAATGTTCCTTCCTTCCTTCCTTCCTTCGCTTCCTTCCTTCCTCCCTCCTTCTTCCTTTCTTTCTTTCTTTCTTTCTTTCTTTCTTTCTTTCTTTCTTTCTTTCTTTCTTTCTTTCTTTCTTCCTTGACCCATTCATTGTTCAGGAGTGTGTTATTTTGTCTCCATGTGTTCCTGTAGATAGTAGGGCTTATCCTGGTGTTGATATTGAGCTTTATTGAGCTTTATTGCACTGTGGTCTGAGAGAATGTATGAAATTATTTCAATCCTTTTGTATTTGTTGAGGCTTTTTCTGTGTCACAGTATGTGGTTGATTTTGGAGAATGTTCTGTGGGGTGCTGAATAGAATGTGGATTTTCTGGTATTTGGGTGGAATATTCAGTAGATGTCTGTGAGGTCCATTTGGTGTATTGTATCATTCAGTTCAGATGTTTCTCTGTTTATTCTTTGCTTAGTTGACCTGTACAAAAGGCTCAGTGGGATATTGAAGTTCCCTACTATGAGTGTACTGGAGTTAATCTGTGCCTTGAGGTCCTGGAGAATTGTCTTTATGAAGTTTGGTGCACCAGAGTTCGCTGCATATATATTGATGATTGTGAAATCTTCATGGTTAATTTTTCCTTTGATAAAGATATTGTGGGAAGATCCAGTTTGCATTAGTGGCTAGTTCTCAGCTAGCACCCTTCAGGGCACCATGTGGAAGTCATGGGATTCCTCTGACACTGCCCCAAGTGGAAGCAAGCAATGTGGCCTAGACCCATTGTGCTAGGCGGAGTAACAATATACCATGGTGTAAAACTGGGATTCTGTGATCGGCTCTGGTAGTTGACACCATTTTACTTATAAAAGTGAATTGCAGCAGGCAATAAAGTGAATTCTCTATTACCATCATTACAAAGAATTTCCGGCCATTATTTCCATGTGTATACAGGCTGAAGCAGGCCTGGATTTCGAGTGTCATGGCTGGTGGTTTGGATGGTGGTCCATCAGACCACCAAACTGGAAATCTGGTGTGGGGCCAGATGGAGACCTATCAGGTCAGCAGCTGTGAAGTGAATTGTGAGTGGGTATAGGCTGAAGATAGGCCATCAACCATCAGACTGATATTCCTGCCCAGAGACCAGCAATCTTTGGGCAAGTGGGAAAGCATGGCCAGACAGGAAACAAACGTTCCATTTCCCCAGGCTAAGGAACTGAGTTGGAAGTACCTCTCAGGTCGAGTTACAAAAGTAACCAACTGACCTCTGAGCAGAGGGATCTGTTCCCTACAGTGGCCGCAGATGGGCACTCTGCTCCCTTTCCCTTAGCAGGACTTTGCTGTACCTGCTCATAGCAAGAGAAGCTCCCAAAGATGTAATGGCCCTCTTTGTCTCTTCTGATCACTTTTACTTTGAAGTCTATTTTGTCTGATATTTAAATGGCAACTCCAACAAAAATTTTAAACAAAATAGAAACTCCTGTTTGCTTTTTGGTACTATTTGCTTGGAATATTTTTTTCCATACTTTCACTTTAAGTTGGTGCCTATCCTTGAGAGTGAGATGGGTTTCTTGTAGACAGAATATAGATGGGTTCTGTTTCCTAATCCATTCTCCTAGTCTATGCCTTTGATTGGGGAGTTTAGTTCATTAATATTTAATGTTAAAATTGAAAGATGTACTGTTTCCTTTCACCTTATTATCCATTTGCATTTTTGGTCTAGGTTTCTAGTTCTGCAGTTATGCTTTTATTAATTTCTCTTTCTAGGAGCCTGGGGATAGTTGCTCCTCTCCTCTGTCCTCTGAATTGCTTCAAGTATTCTCTGAAAGGTTGGTTTTCTGGACATGTATTCTATCATCTTGTTTATGTCATGGAAGATTTTTCTTTGTCTTTCAACTATAATCAACATTTTTTTTCCTGAGTATAATAACCTGGGTTGGCATCTATAGTCATTTAGCACTGGGAATTCTTTGGTCCATGTTCTTCTTGCTTTCATAGTTTGCACTGAAAAGTCAGCTGTAATTCTGGTGGGTTTCCCCTTGTATGTAACTTGTTGTTTTTCTCTTGTGGCTTTCAGAATTTTGTCTTTGTTTTGGGCGTCTAGTGTTTTAACTATGGTACGATGTGGGGAGTTTCTTTCCTGATCTTGTCTATTTGGAGTTCTAAGTGCTTCTTGGATTTGTATGGGTTTGCCTTTTTTAATTTGGAGAAATTTTCATCTATTATTCTGTTGAAGATCTGATCAACAGCAATCTCTTGGGATTATTCTTCTTTCTCTATCCTGATCTTTTCATAGTGTCCCACATTTCCTGGTTGTTCCACTTTTGTGTATTTTTGAATTTTTCATAATTCATAATCTTTACTTAAACTTTTTAGTTGTTCTGTGTTATCTTCCAGGTCTGATATTCTTTTTTATCTGCTTCCTCCATTCTACTTCTGAGGCTTTTTCCCATCCTTTCCTCTTGATTGGATGAGTGTTCGATTTCCTTTTTCATTTCATCCTGTGATTTCTTTAGTATTTCCACTTCTTTTTGGAGTTTCTCAATCTCTTCCTGTAGCTCCTTGCTTCGCTGGTTGGTTTCCTTTTTTATTTCAGCATGGGATCTTTTCAGTTTTTCCACTTCCTTCCTGAGTTTGTCATTCTCTCCCTTTAGTTCTTTCCGAAGTTTGTCATTCTTTCCCTCTAGGTCCTTCTTGAGTTTCTCATTCTCTCCCCTTAGTTTTCTGACATGTTCTTTATATTCTTTGATTTCTTTGAATATATTTGCAATTGTTCTTCTAATATTTGTGTCCTGAGTTACCTCTAGGGAGATCTCATTGTAGGAATCTTCTATAGGGTTGGTAGAGTATGGTGTGGAATTATTCTGCGCTTTTCCCATGTTGATCTTTCGTTGTGTTTTTGGTGTGTGTGTGTGTGTGTGTGTGTGTGTGTGTGTGTGTGTTTGGTATTCTGATGCAAATCTCAAAAGGCTTGCTTTGCTTGCTTCCTTCAGATGCCTTCATGTTTTTCTTCTTGTTTATGGAGTGTTGACTTGTCTATGTTTTAGGCTTTTAAGTTTGGTTATATATTGGAAGTCTTAACTCATTCTTCCCTTTCTGTTCTGAAGGCTCCAAAATCTTGGTTGGTAATAGGCCAGTTGGCACCCTGAAGAGCACTGTGCTCACTCTCTTTCCTGCCAGCCAGCCATTTCCTCTAGGTTGTTTGTAGTGCTTGGTGTTTCGGGAATGGAATTTTCTCAGTTTTGTTGTTTCATTTATTGCCTTGTTCCCCAGAATCACCATGTGGTCCCACTTGTACACTGCTTCCAAAATTGCAGTTGGGGGGTGGCGGGAGCAAATGGCTTGCTTATTCTGTGCTTCAGGTGGTCCGTGAAATCTCCCAATCTAAGCTCTGTGCACTGGACTCCCCCAGTGGCAACAGGCCCACCCTTCTACTGGTTAGCTAGGTAACTCTGCCCCCACAACCACACAAGACAATGGTTTAATTATTCAACAATACACCTGGCTGAAGCACTTGGCCCCTACCTGTGCTTCAGGTGGTCTGCTGAAATCCCCCGAAATGAAGCTCTGTACACTCTATTTAGTTCATTTCTAAAAGTCCCCATCATCTTTTACGGTCCCAACAAAAGTTCAAAATCAAAGCTTTCTTCTGAGATGCAGGGAATTTCTTAACTGTGAGCATCTGTGAAAGTGAAAAAAAGTGCATCCAACATACAATGACAATGAACAGAATTCCCATTTTAAAGAGAGGAAGCAGAGAATAGAGGAAAAAATAGGACCAAAGAAAGACTGAAACACTGCCAGTCAGTCCATGGTGGCTGATGGAATCATCTGGGCTCTAACAGCTTTGGGAAGCCCCACCTCCCAGTTCTGCCATCTTTAGCCTTCAGCATCTCTCTCTTGGCCTGGGTTCACATGCCTTCAGCTGTCTTCTGAGGGCATCCCATGGTCTTGTCATCTCAACATCCTGAAATCTTTGTGTTGTAGCTTAGGCTTTATGTTTCCAGCTTCATGAAATCAATGGCCTCTCTGGAACTTTTTTGTGGGAATCCAACTATGCCTTGCATTGCTTGGCCTCAGAGCTTTCTAAAACCATGGTGCAAGCCTCCATGAGCTCCTCACTCTATATCTTTCATGCCTGAAAAACCAGTACCACATGGACAACACTGCCAAATTCTGCTGTCAGACTGAGATGCAGTCTTGTCTTCTTGGACCAGCATTGCAGCTGCCTCTGTGTGCCTTTGAGACTGATCATGGAATAAACTTCCTCAGGAGGTGATTTTCCAGGCACTCTTCTACTGTGTGTATTTCTCGTGGTATACCCCAGTCCCAATTCTCGGTATTGCTTTTCTCCTTGTTGTGTCCAAATGCCTGACAAAAGCAACTTGGGGGAAGAAAGGTTTATTTTAGCTACAGTTTGAAAGTCCACTCCACTATGGTGGAAAAGGCATGGCAGCAGGAGTGTGGGGTGAATGGTCCTAATATAAGTACAGCCAGGAAGCAGAGAGATGAGTGTTGGTGCTCAGCTGTCTTTCCCTGTTTTATTTTGTCCAGAACACCAGCCTATGGGATGGTGCCACTCATATTCAGTGTGGTCCTTCTCTCTTCAGTTAAAACTTTCCGGTAGAGCCTCATTGGCATACCCTAGGGTGAGTGTCCATGGTGATTCTAATATAGTCAGGTTGATAGTAAAAATTAGTCACGGGTGCCCACTTAATGCTAGTTAGGCTGCTCTAATCTGATTAGAGAGCTTCATGGCTGCTTGGCCATTTGTGGGACTTCTGGAGCCATGCAGACTTATAAAGTAGGGTCTCACTTAGGATGATTTTTGACAAAGGAGCAGAGTATGTTACTCTTCTGGAAGGAGAGAAAGAAATACACATGCGGACAGAAGGAAAAGTCCCCAGGCCTTTCTGGGTTTTTCTGATCCTCTGAGGGCCAATTTGAAATTCCTTGTTTTGGATTCTTCTGTAGAAATCACAATTCTGTGGAAATAAATTTATTCTTCCACCGCTTCAAAGCTATTTAAATAAATCTACTTAACTGTGACTTAATCATGACTTCGGCTCCACAATACCTTTATCATCATATTTTATTTCAGCTAACCATTCTAGAATTTAGCCAAGTTTTTTAAGGATTTATTTTTTAATTTATTTTTTATTGTTATTAAACTTTTTCCATAAATCATAAATAATTTTTCAATCAAATTTAGAGTCACTTCCCTTTCTATGCCTCCCCACCCCACCTGAGTCCCTGCACTCTACCATACATGTCTTGCATCTTTTTATCTTTCCAGAGTTTTTTCCAGTTCTTTTGTTGTTGTTCTCTCTAACTTGTATTGCATATATATATATATATACTTATATATGCATAATTATATATACATAAATATCTACATACATACATATATCACCTGAAGTGGAGGATATTTTTTTTTTCTTTTTGCTAAAAGATGTCATGTTTTCCTTAAGGAAGTGCTCAGAGGTTCCTCCTTGGCTAGCCCAAATAACCATCAATCCTGCCCTTGTGCTCCACACTGGGGTCTTTCCCTCCCATGGTCACCCAAATGTAGTCCATTAAGCACGCATCATGTCTTGATCCCCTTGCACTGGCCTCCATGATACAGCCAGGGTAGTCCAACAATGGCAGTCTATATTCTTTTTTTAAAATTTTTTTATTATTTGTTTTTTGTATGTGTATGAATGTACTGTCTGCATGTAGGTCTGTGCACTCGTGACGTGTGATGCCGCGGAGGTCAGAAGAGGGTCTTGGCTTCCCCTGGAACTGGAGTTCTCCTGGAACTGGAGTTACAGACGGTTCTCAGCCACCATGTGGGTGGCTGGGGATCGAACCCGGGTCCTCTGCAAGAGCGGTCGGTGCTCTTAACCACTAGGCCATCCCTCCAGCCCCGGCAGTCTATATTCTTAATCAGCTAAGACTTTAATTTTAGCCAGGGTCCCTCCCTCTGCCCCCTCCCTAAAGCAAGTTTATATAATTCATTCAAATAATTAGCAATATGTGTTAATCTGCCAGAGTCTGGCCCTGGATTGTGTGTTAATGAGTGTCTCACCTCAGCAAATGATCTAGCTCAATTCCTGGCCTGTGCCATTGGTTAACAGTGAGGGGCTGACTTTCAGAACACAGGTTTCACTGCAAATCTATCACCAGAAAACCAACTAAAGTGCTGAGTGAGTCCAGGCTAGTCATGTCAGTCTGGGGAGTGAATCCATATTTGTCATATCTGTTAAATAATTTATACTCCCAAATGCTGAACAGTGATTCCCAAGCTCCACTGAGGACCCAAGCTCCACTGAGGACAGGATCACCCAGGGAAGCTTCATAAATACAGATTCCTAGGTCCATCCCAGATCTGTGGGATAAGAGCCTTTAGTCCCAGCTGACCTGGAACTAGCTTTGTAGACCAGGCTGGCCTTGAACTCACAGAGATCCACTTGCCACTGCCTCCCAAGTGCTGGGATTAAAGGTGTGAGCCACCATGCCCAGCAAGTTTTTCTTTTTTAAGAAAATAACACACAGAGAGTTCCAAGACAGCTGGGGCTACATGGAGACCCTGTCTCAAAAAGACCAAAAATATAAATAAATAAATAAATAAATAAATGAAATTAATTCTTTAAGAATTTCATACAATGTGTTTTGTTCATATTCTTCAGCCCATCCCCACATCACCTCTCTAACCCCTCCTAATACTGTGTCCTCTTCTTTTTATTTTTCCCTACTATGGGCTGGAGGCTCATGAGCCCCTTTCCAAGGGAGTGGGGTTTTACTTTCACTTGTTAGGTAGATGCTTAACTTCATAATAAGCTTCCAAACTGCTTTCCTAAACTACATTCCCATCCACAGTGTCTGAGTTCTAGTCTGTCTGCATTCTCACCAACACTTGACAGTGTAAGGTTCTTGAAAATTATCGAAATCAAGTTCCCAAAAGGAAAAGAAGGGAAATTAGACTATCACAATTAAAAGCTCCAGGTCAGAAAATAAAGTCAAAGACTACAGGTATAACTTGGTGGTACAGCACTTACCTGGCAATCACAAGACCACACACACACACACACACACACACACACACACACACACCATGGGGGAAGAGAAAGACAGAGAAAAAAAGAGAGCCACATACTGAGATAAAATATTTGCAAAATATTCATCTGATAAAAACTTGTACTTGTGACATAAACTCAGTAATAAGAAAATAACTCTGAAAATTTAACAAAAGATCTGAATAAGAATGAAAAAGATATGCAGATGGAAAATAACCATGTGAGAAGTTATTCATCGTAAGTATTAGGGCTATGTGTACTTAAAGCTGCAACAAGATATCTTTATATACCCATTAGGAAAGATTTAAGAACCTTACACTGTTCTTGAATATGTAGAAGAAACTTTTGTGACCTAGCATTTCAATTTCTAAATGTTCACTGTTGGTATATAGGAATACAATTGTTTGTCTACATTGGTTAGAGTTTCATTTTCAGTTAAAAAGTTCCTCCTAGAGCTGGGTGTGCTCACGCCTTTAATCCAAGCACTTGGAGGCACAGGCAGGCAGCCCGGTCTACATAGTAAATTCCAGGACAGCTGGACCTACAGGGAGACCGTGTCTCAAAAAGATTAAAAAAAAAGTTCCTCCTAGTTACTGTATGTATTCAAAATTAAGGGTCCTCAAAGATGGTTGATATTCAGTATCACCTAAATAATTACGAATATATATATATATATATATTTTTTTTTTTTCCAGACTTCTAGCCCACAGGCTCTTATCCCACAGATCTGGGATGGACCTAGGAATCTGTATTTATGAAGCTTCCCTGGGTGATCCTGTCCTCAGTGGAGCTTGGGTCCTCAGTGGAGCTTGGGAATCACTGTTCAGCATTTGGGAGCATAAATTATTATATAATAATATTCTGGAGAAAATAGAACAAAGCAAAACGATGCGTTGGTGGCTTTCCAGTAGCTGACATGGTAAAGGGCTAAATACAAAGGAATCAGGATCATTAATACCAATGGCACTGTAAGTTACACTACTATTTCTCATGATTCAGAGAGTTACATATGAAAAGAGTGAATTTCATTAAATTTACAACTATGCTCCACAAAATCTACCTTGAAAGAAAATCATAATAAAAAATTAAACAAATTTCCAGTGAGGCATGTCAAGGTCACAGAGTTTGCTTTCAATTTGATTATTCCTAATAAGCAAATTATCATTTTTCTTGATCAAAATGGCTCAATAATACATGGGCTGGTAGATGTCTCTGTGACAGAAATTCTTAGGGTAAGGTGTGTTGTGTCCAGTGATCTGAATTTAAATACAGTTTTAAGTAAATTCTTTCTTGGCCATCTATTATTATTAGATTGATTTAACTCAACTGCATTTTTAAAATATTTTTATTTTATTATTTTATGTGCACATAAATTATCTTATTATCTTATGTGCACATATGTGCACCTGAGTGTGTGTATGTGTATCATGTGCATGCAGGTGTCTGCAGAGGCCAGAAGGGGGCATCAGATCCCATGGAACTGGAGTTATAGGCAGTTGTGAGCCACCTGATATGGGTTCTGGAAACAGCCTGGGTCCTCTACAGGAGTACCTAGTGTTTTAAATCACTGAACCACCTCTCCGGCCCTCAACTACAATTTTGTTATTTATTTTGTGTTTCTGTGTGTATATTGTTGCATGAATGTAAGTGCACTCCTGTTAGGGGGTCAGAAGAGGATGTTGAATACATTGGACCTGAAGTTACAGATGGTTGTCAGCTGCCATGTGGGTGCTGGTAATCCAACCTGGGAGGCCCTCTGCAAGAGCAGCCAGTGTTCTTAACCACTGAGCTACCTCTCTAGCCCCTCAACTACAATTTCAGTGTTTCAAAGTTAGAAGATGCAGGGCACACAATTTTATTTTCTTTTATGTCTTTTAAAAATACTATAGAAATGAGGAAGGGAAATACTGGTGATCTTCTTCACTAGAGCATAACATTCCCTGCATCTCCCATACCCCAGGATTTTTAGGGTCTTTGGAGGATCCTGTCCCTCTTACAGGCTGCTGCTTCTCAGGCTTCTGTCCTTGGGTCCCCTCTCTCCTTAGTAGAAAGGCGTAGATCATGTCTTAGATGATGTCATTCAATCAGTTTCTATTGCCATCTGCAGCTGATGACTGCATCTCTGGTACAGACTGTTTGGATCCACAGAGCCACAGATCCCATTCTCATAGAGCAGGCCTACCTAGATGATCCACAGAGCACTCTAACCTGACACACCAGAAGCTGAAGTTGCCTTCCCTTCACCCAGCTCTACACAGTCTGGCAGCTCCTTTCCTTCTGTTGTCCTAACTGGAACCAAAGATGCTTCTTGTTTCTGTCCTGTCTCCTCATATTCTCTTTCACACCTCCCAGACTTCCCCTCCCCTATTCCTTCATCCCACCCCTCATTCAGTTCTGATCTCCATTCCTGGTAGCATTTCTTCCCGACGTCCCTATGAGCTCTGTCCTGGTCTCACTCCTAAGACTTGATCTTCAATCATGCTATTTCCAGTGGAAAGCCCTACCGTCAGTCAAGCACGAATTTCGAAGCTTCCTGCTTAAAAACCAATTTTACATTCAGATATTATTTTTTGAGGGGTCATACCACAATGCTGTGTGAAAGTCAGAGGACAGCTCACAAGAGTTGATTCTCAACTCGTCTATGACCCTGAGTGTTATTTGCTATGGCTCATAGGCCAAGAGGCAGCACCCTATTGAGAGTCACTTAATGGATAATAATTTTAAGGAGATATATAAGAATTAAGCATCCATGTAGAGATTGGATCAAACAAACAAACAAAAAAAGGAATTCCATTTAAGCTGATAAAAGTAAGATAATTCTGCCAAGCTTCACTTTGACAGGAAACAACACCAGGAGCTAGCTGTGCTGAAATTGGAAGGAGGGTTCCACGAGTGGTGGTTGGGGAGGCTGTGGTTAGACAAAAGCCCATCAACAGTAAAGCCTTCATAGTACTTGGCTGTCTAAGTGCACTTTCCTATTCTGAGACAAGCTGTCGTTGCTAGATGTTATTAATACACAAGTGTTTTAAGAAACAAAAATTCTGGGGCTGGAGAGATGGCTCAGTGGTTAAGAGCACTGACTGCTCTTGCAGAAGGACCTGGGTTTGATTCCCAGCACCAACATGATGGCTAAGAACTGTCTTTAACTCCAGTTCCAGAGGAATCCAATGCCCTTGTCTGACCTCTGCAGCATTGTACTACATGGGTGTACCAACCTACATGCAGACAGTACACTCATACACATAAAAAAATAATAAAAAAGAAACCAAAGTTCTGCTGCTAAGTGCAAGAGATTTGAAGGAGCAGAAATGATCCTGCTGTGAAAATCACAATGTTTCCCACTGCAGCTTTGCTCCAGTGAGGAGCTGGAAAGCCTGCTTGCTCTCTGAGCTGAAGGCATGATTTGCAATTCTGGGACCATTGGAGTCTCTGTGGAGATAGGGGTTTGCACATGCATTTTCTATAACTAAGGCTGATTCCCACTAGGGCAGAAAATAAAGTATATGATTCATAATAAGAGATTGCTGCCTTTGAAATTGTTTCCTCCCATAATGCTGGCCACTTCATTACAGTGGTAATTAGAAAAGGAAAAACCAGAAATGGCCATTTGAGAGGAAATTAGTGCTTAATTTCCAAGACTATTTTGTTTCAATGGATGCAACTCTGGCAAGATTTTATACTTAAATTGTCAACCTAAGAATGATATGGATAGTGTTTAAGATCTGTCTTCTAAATGGAAAACACTTAATGCAGCATGTGACGCAAGAGTATGGAATGGCTGACTACATCTCTCCAAGTCAGTTAGACTGGGCTGAAGGGAAGGCTTCCAACAGACATCTCCATGTAATGATATGAAGGTGCACATTATATCTGTGAAATTTGTTGCTCTTGTCATTAACCAAAGAACAACTGTTTTAACACAGTTAAAACTGCAGTTTGCTAAGACTAAGAGAATGCATGGTTGGAAGAAATTATCATATTTTATTAAAATATGTAGTGCATTCCAACAGGATGCTTCCTTGGAAGAAGAAAGCAAAACTTAAAATGAAGAAATATTGTAGGCTATTTTGAGTTTTCATTTAGAAATATTTTTTAAATTTTAATTTATATCTATGAGTGTATTGTTTGCATGTATGTAAGTGCACCTGTATCATGCAAAGCCCATGGAGGTCAGAATAGGGTATCAAATCCCCTGGAATCATAATCTGGTGTTAGCTGCCATGTAGGTGCTGGGAATCGAACTCAGATCATCTGCAAGAGCAGAGGCATCCCTCCAGGCTCCTAGTCTTTTATGTTTTTAGAGTGCTGGTGCTTTACCGTCACAAAATGTTTTTTTTTCCATTTCTCTTTTTAGAAAACTCTTCATAATTGGCAGTACATGCTCAGAAAACTGTGTGAGTTAGAGATATTCATTATTGTGAGAATTTAATCAACTTAAAAGGAAGACTTGTTTGTTTGGTTCATGGTTTCAGAAGTTTGGGGCTTGGTCCCATCCAATATTTTGGCCCTGCTTTGGGCCAGTGGGCATTGGGCTTCATAGTGGTGCAGGATCATTCATGATGGCCAGGAAGCAAGAGAGGAAGGAAGGAAGGAAGCAAGGAAGGAAGGAAGGAAGCAAGGAAGCAAGAAAGGAAGCAAGGAAGGAAGCAAGGGAGCAAGGAAGGAAGGAAGGAAGCAAGGAAGGAAGGAAGCAAGGAAGGAAGGAAGCAAGGAAGGAAGGAAGCAAGGAAGCAAGGAAGGAAACAAGGGAGCAAGGAAGGAAAGAAGGAAGCAAGGAAGGAAGGAAGCAAGGAAGGAAACAAGGAAGAAAGGAAGCAAGGAAGGAAGGAAGGAAGAAAGGAAGGAAGGAATCAAGGAAGCAAGGAAGGAAGGAACGAAGGAAGCAAGGAAGCAAGGGAGCAGGGAAGGAAGGAAGGAAGCAAGAAAGGAAGCAAGGGAGCAAGGAAGGAAGAAAGGAAGCAAGGAAGGAAGGAAGCAAGGAAGGAAGGAAGAAAGGAAGCAAGGAAGGAAGCAAGGGAGCAAGGAAGGAAGGAAGGAAGCAAGGAAGGAAGGAAGCAAGGAAGGAAGCAAGGGAGCAAGGAAGGAAGGAAGCAAGGAAGGAAGGAAGAGCGAGGAAGGAAGGAAGCGAGGAAGGAAGGAATCAAGGAAGCAAGGAAGGAAGGAAGCAAGGAAGAAAGGAGGGAGGGAAGAGAGAGAGAGAAGAGAGAGGAGAGACAGAATATCTGTGTCTCAATATCCCTTTCAAGAGTATACCCACCCCGAGCTGGGCGTGGTGGCGCATGCCTTTAATCCTAGCACTCAGGAGGCAGAGGCAGGTGGATCTTTGTGAGTTCAAGGCCAGCCTGGTCTACAGAGTGAGTTCCAGGACAGCTGGGACTACAGGGAGACCCTGTCTCAAAAAGACAAAAAAAAAAAAAGTATACCCACACCAATGATCTAACTTCCTCCCCCTTAAGGTTCCACCACTTTCCAATAGTATCAGAAATTGAGAACCAAGGTATAACCCAAGTGCCCTTTATGGGGGACACTTTAGATAAAAATCTATAGCATTTTACCTGCACACCCCCAATCTCATGTTCATGTCACAGTGAAAAATGCATTCAGTCCATCTGCCAGAGTCCTGAAAGTCTTCACTGTTTGAGTATTGCTGAAAAAGCCCAATCTAAAATCTGTCCTGAGACTCCAGGCAAACTTAGCTGTGAGCCCCTATTAAAACCATCAAAGAACAAAATATGTTTCTAAGATACAATGGCACAGGGTAAACCTTTCCACTCTAAAAGACAGGAACGAGAAAGTCATAGTGAGGAATCCACCTCCCCTAGAGATGTTAATGCAAGTCCATGCACAGCTTCTGGGACACCTGCGGCATGGTTTGAGAACTCTAGAACTTGGATACCCCACTTCTGTGTCTTGTTTGCCCCTGCCCACTTGGTCACTGTCTTGGCCTAGCTCTGCTTGCTGCCTGAAGCTTTCTCAGCAGGCATTTAATACTTCTGGCAACTTTATTATTTTTTTAAATTTTATTTATTTTTGTATGTGTATGAATGTACTGTCTGCATGTAGGTTTGTGCACCCGTGTCATGCAATGCTGTGGAGGTCAGAAGAGGGTGTAGGATTCCCCTGGAACTGGAGTTCTCCTGGAATTGGAGATACAGACAGTTCTCAGCCACCATGTGGGTGCTGGGGATCGAACCCGGATCCTCTGCGAGAGCAGTCGGTACTCTTAACTGCTAGGCTATCTCTCCAGCCCCACTTCTGGCAACTTTAATTGGATTTCCACTGTAGCTCTGGCTTTCCTCACAGCTTTATGCACTGCTGACTTGGAGGCTTTTTGCAAGGACTCCAGCTCTCTCACACATTACCTGGTTTCTCAGGCTTTTCTTTGAAATCTTGGTGGAAGCTTCTATGATCCCTAGTCTTGAATTATATGCCCCTGTAACACCAACATCCTGGCATGCATGACACTGGAGCCTACTCAGATCAGAGCTGAGGTAGCTTCTGAGTGTCCTGATAGCTGAACACAGGGAAAAGAATAACCAATGAAACAGTTCCTTAGTCAGCTCTGTCTGACAACAGCATGCTTGGACATCTCTTCTCAAGGGAAAGTCTTTGAAGGAGTTTACCTTTAGGCTGCAGTAGGTGGATCTAGCTGATTCCTGTGATGTTCTCAAAGGATCTTATTGTCCAAGTGCAATGTATTTAGCCCCTTTTTAAAAAATGGTGCTAATCTCCTTATAGTGTAATCTCCTTGGTAGCACCTTTAAATGCATTCCTGTTTTGGCCAAACTGCAAATTTTCCAAACTTCTTCCACTTTGCTCCTGCTTGAACTTGATAAAATAAACTTGGCATCATAGTTATTAATACCCAGGCTGAGTGATATGCTGTCTTGAAATTTTATTTAACAGATACAGGCATCTATAAACTCAGCCTCACAGGGAGTCTCAGGACATGGAAACATATAGACACAGTCTTGGTCAGCATGTGATCTGAGTGCTTTCCAGTCTAGTGGCATCCTCATTTCCATCTGAAGCCTCATGACAGAACCTCTGCTGCTGCTTTTTCATCTGCCCCTCTTCCCCTTTAATGGTCAGTTAAGCCCCGAATAGCATCCTAGGCCTTTTCTAGCCTTTCAAATGTTTCAAAATCATCCCAGAAACCAATTCCAAGGCTTCTGATCCACGTTGTCACATGTAGTCATGGCAATGGTCCCATTCTCACTACCCATTTTCTGTGTTAGCTTTTTATGACTGTGACAAAATTCATGAGACAGTCAACTTTAAAAGGAAGAAATATTTATCCATTTTGTGTCATGGTTTTAGAGGTCTTAGTCAATATTTACTTGACTCTTGTTATAGAAATATGCAGCACACAGGCGGGCACGGTGGTGGTTGCCTTTAATCCCAGCACTTGGGAGGCAAATGAAGACAGATCTCTATGAAACAAAGGCCAACTTTCTCTCTGTAGTGAGTTACAGGCCAGCTGGGGCTACAGGGAGGCCTTGTCTCAAAATGACAGAAATGTAGCATGGTGCATGGTGGAAACACTTAATGATGGTCTGGAAGTAAAGAGAAAGGGGCAGAGGACAAGAACATGTCCCCCTCACCCACCTCCCATGCTAAATTCCTTACACTGGGCTCCATCTCTTAAAGGGCAGTCAGCACCTCCCAAGAGTTCCAGATGCTGGGAAGCAAGCCCTCAACACATTGGCATTTGGGAGAAACTTTAGATCCAAGCCACACTGTGTGTCTAAGGAAATAAAGAGTGTAACAGCTTATCCCAAAGGACACACCAGTGTAACCATATTACAGGATGAAAGAACATTGCCAATACCACACAAACTCTGCAGGCCCCTCCTCTTCCCTGTTCTGTACTTCCAAAATGCAACTCTATTTCATATGGTCACTTTGTTTTTCTTAGTGGTTTTATTATCTAAACATGGATACCTAGATATGAATTTGTATTTCAAATATCAGAGCTTTATAATAAATGAAAGTTTTCTATACTCTACCAATTAGGGATACATACTAGAAATTACCTTGATTATAGTAACAGTAATTTTGGATTATTGTTGAGAGTGAACATTGTATATCTTAATCACTTATTTTTTCTCTCAGACTTGATTCTTATTTAAGTTACAAAATAGTAAAACTTTTGCTGCTGAAATTTGAATTAATCTAAATTACATTGGTAAATTAACTAATATCTCTGAAATAAATTTAATCAAAGATAGCATCTAAGCTCTCATGTGCTATATAAGAATGGAAAACCTGAAAATCATGAGCATAAATCTTGAGACAAAGCTTGGGAGATCTCATTCCAAAGCTAACCTGGAGAAACTGGGAGACAGGCCGACCTGCCTGATGCCAGAGACAGGGAAAAGAGGCTGCAGGGAAGCTGCTGTGCTTTAAGCCAAACTGTATAATTACTACGAAGCACAACTAGCTGAAGAAACATCTGGCATCGGAAACAGAATGATTAGAGGGGAGAGCCCAGGAATTTAAACTAATCATAAACACAAGGACATAAGGAAAAATTCCAGTAACATAAGAAAAAAATCAGGAAATCAGTTAAAATCTCCAAGTGAAAATACCAGGTCTGAATATGTAATAGTGGAAATATCAGAAATGCAGCCCCAGAGAGAGGTGAGTGGTGAGTGGGATGCACAGCAGGCTGAGCCATGAGCAAAGCAGACATTGCCAGAGTGGGCCAGGCAGCTCCCCCTGCAGCAGCAATAGGATGGGACCACGGAAGGGCAGCTCAGGATGGCTGAGGGCAGGACTGCCCACATGCCCACAGAGAGAGCAGAGCATGCGGACTGACAGATGCATATTAGAAGCTGCTGCAAACAGAGAGGTCCTCAGAGTTACAACAAATATCAACAAAAAGCTAACAACTACTTAGGCTCAGTTTTCTGAAACCTGCAAGCTGCTGAGAAGTAGATAGTGAACAGACAATGGGAAGGCTACATGGCAGAATTCAAAGGCACGGCTTTTAGGGGAGGCTATCACCACTCTTCCCTGCTCCCTAACCTAGAAGTATCTGGGTCAGTTCAACTGCCTTGTGGATGGTGTGACAACACCCTTCCCTTGATGCTTTCCTTGAATCTGGCAATGTTTCCAGTTGCTTAAAGAGAGCCATCTATATGTTATTTGAATAATCTTTTATAGTTTCATGACAGGTGGCCAAACATCCAAATGGTCCTGAGACTTTATAGTTTTGTATTGCTTAATATAGATATCATGGACTGATATCATCAATTAAAATATAATTAGAAATGGTACTGGATAGCTTTAGCGTCATCTTGACACACCTGGGTTGACAGAGCTTCAATTGGGGAATTGCCTCCATGTCTGTGGGTATTTTCTTGATTGTTTAGTGATGTGGGAGGGCCCAGCCCACAGTGGGCAGTGCCTCCCCTGGGCAGGTTGTTCTGTATTATGTAAAATTCAGGCTGAGCATGGGCCAGGGGAACAAGCCAGTAAGCAGCATTCCTCTATAACCCATGTTTCAGCTCCTGCCTCCAGGCTCCTGCCCTGAGTTCCTACCTAGGGCTCCTTAAGTGATGAACTGTGACCTGGCAGGTGTAAGCCAAATAAACACTTTCCTCCCCAGGTTGGAACTGGTCAGTGTTTTATCACAGCGATTGAAAGCACAGAAACCATAGATGATAATTGCCTTTCTGAATTTCTCATGTCACTAAAATTTTTGACAATTAGGATATACATCCATCAATGAATTTCTCTGAACTTATGAAAAATCCATTTCTCAAATGCCCATATGCATCCTAAATGTTTATGCACCTCTGAATGAGAAAAAAAAACACAAATCTACATCTGAACTGCTCTGCTAGTTATTCCATTCACTGTAGCTGTATTAGAGGAAAGAAGAGATCTGGACTTAGACCAGATGCTCAGGACTCCAGAGCTTCATTACTATCATTATCCCTGTGACTATCAGCCATAGTTCCTTTCTATGTCTTGTACTAAAACCGATGACAATGATCTATGTTTTAGATATTTGATGGGGAATCACAGGATTGACATGTTTAATAAAATATTTTGTGTTTAAACAAAAATCCCTAAGCCTAAGACTACTTCCCTCATCACCAGGATGCATAGTTCACTCTGCAAGAGCAGCAGACCACTGATATGAGTGTGTTCTTCATGATATTACTACAAAGTGAATACGCCATGAAATTAAAACAGCACATCATGACTGGGGGGTGGGGAGTTAAGGGTCTAGCCTAACTTCGTAAAGTTTTGAAAAATGGTATCCTACATGGAGAATGTAATGAATATTATGTCTTTCAAACATCTACCATAATGAAAGAACTTTATTTATTTATTTATTTATTTATTTATTTATTTATTTTGGTCTTTTTTGAGACAGGGTCTCCCTGTAGCTCCAGCCTTCCTGGAGCTTGCTATGTAGTCCAGGCTGGCCTTGAACTCAGAGATCTGCCTGCTTCAGCCTCCTGATTGCTGGGACTAAAGGTGTAGGTCACCATGCCCGGCGATGAAAGAACTTTTAAACCCTGCCAGCAGCTCTCTAATTTAAAATAGTTTACTTCCAACAAAGACTCTAAGAAAAGTTATACAGGATCAGGTGATGTAGTATGGGAAGTTTGGAAGGCAAATGGAAGAAAATCAAGTAAAAACCAATCTAATAATTTAAGGTGTTCAGAACCTGGAAACCATTTGAGGGTTATATCCTGCCACTTGACACTCTGGAACAGCAACATCAGTATTATCTGGGACTTCCTGGCACAGAATCTCAGGCCTAAATATCACCATACTGAGTTAAAAATCCTTCTTAGTAACAAGATCCTCAGGCTGGACCTACGGACTCAAGCCAGTAGTCTAGCTACTACAGAAGCTGAGGTAGGAGGATCACAAATTCAAAGCTTGCTTAGGCTACAGAACAAGTTTAAGGCCAGTCTAAGGAACTTAGATTGTCTTTAAGAGAGGGGCTGGGGAAATAGTTCAATTGGCACAATGCTTACAAAACAAGTACAAATTTACATCCCCAACACCCACATAAGATCAGTCCAGTGGTAATTCTAGCCCTGGGGAGGTGATGAGAGGATGGCTGGTACTTGCTGGCCAGTCAGCCTAGCAGATGGGCGAGTTCCACATTCAGTGAGAGAAGCTGTCTCTAAATGAAAGATGGAGAGTGTTTAAGCATGTCAGGCAAGTCAGATGTGCACACAGCACACCAGCGTGCACCCAGCTTGTGGTGTGAGTAGACTTCACCTGTGTCCTGCACAACAACAGCCTGCAAAGACCAGGTGAACACTGCCTGCCTGGGTGCTTTGGGCACCCCTGTGCCCCATGGAGGCTTGGTATCACCCAGGACCTTCCAACTTTTGGGTCCCAGCCTGGACATAGGCAGAGTCAGATGCACAACAACAACTACACGGGCTTTAGAAGAACAATTGTGGACATATTCAAATAAATTAGAGAACTAAGGGAAGGGAATGAAAAACTCAAGAAGTACCAAGAGGGTGATAATGACAAATGATGGAAAGAACTAAGGGGAGAGATTGAAAAACTGAAGAAGGACCTAGAGGGAGATAATGACAAACACTGGAAAGAACTAAAGGGAGAAAACGACAAACTCTAGAAGGAAGTGGAAACACTGAAAAGATCCCAGGCTGAAATGAAAAAAGAAAATGACCAACGAACCAAGGAGCTACAAGATGAGAATGACAGCCTCCAGAAGGAAGTGGAAATACTAAAAAAAAAAATAAATAAATCACAGAATGAAATGAAAAAGGAAACTGAACATTCATCTAATCAACAGAAAAGGATGGGAAAAAGCCTCAGAAGCAGAATGGAAGAAGCAGAAAAAAGAATATCAGACCTGCAGGATAATATGGAACAACTAGAAAGCTCAAGTAAAGATTATAAAAAAAATTTAAAAAACGCAAGAGTGGAACAACCAGGAAATGTGGGACACTATGAAAAGACCAAACCTCTGCATCATAGGGATGGAGGAAGGAGAAGAATCCCAAGACAACACTATTGACCAGATCTTTAACAGGATAATAGAAGAAAATTTCCCCCCAAAAGATAAACCCATACATACAAGAAGCACATAGAACACAAAAACAGACAGGACCAGAAAAGAAATTCCCCATGCCATATAATTGTTAAAACACTAGATGCTCAAAACAAAGACAAAATACTGAAAGCCACAGAGAAAAACAACAAGCTACATATAAGGGGAAACCCATCAGAATCACAGCTGACTTCTCAATGCAAACTATGAAAGCTAGGAGAATGTGGACCAAAGTATTCCCAGTACTAAATGACTTTAAATACAAACCCAGACTACTATACCCAGCAAAAATGTCAATTATAGTTGAAGGAGAAAGAAGAATCTTTCACGACATAAACAAGATGAAAGAATACATGTCTAAGAAACAAACACTTCAGAAAATCCTCGAAGCAATCCAAAAAACAGAGGAAAGGAGCAACTATCCCTAAGCAATTAAAGAGAGAAAGAAAGAAAAGCCTAACAGAGTAAATACAAACATAGACCAAGAATGCAAACAAAAAATAAGGTAAAAGGAAACAACACATATCTCTCAATAATAACCTTTAATACTAATGGTCTAACTAACTCCCAAATCAAAAGGCATAGACTGAGAGAATGGATTAGGAAACTGAATCCTTCTATATGCTGTCTACAAGAAACACACAAGGGTTTCACCCACAAGGAAAGACTCCACCTTAGAGTGAAAGGATGGAAAAAATATTCCAAATGGCACAAAGAAACAAGCTGGAATGGCTATTTTAATATCAGACAAAATAGATCTCAAAGTAAAATTAATCAGAAGAGACAAAGAGGGCCATTACATCCTTGTCAAAGGAACAATGAGCCATGAAGACGTCACAATCCTAAATGCCTATGCACCAAACTCTGGTGCACCTAACTTTATAAATACTACTCTACAGGACCTCAAGATACAGATTAATCCTAACACACTAATAGTGGAGGACTTCAACACCCCACTGAGCCCCTTGGATAGATTAACAGGATAAGAAATAAACAGAGAGACATCAGAACTGAACAATACAATACACCAAATGGACCTCACAGACATCTACAAAATATTCCACCCAAACACCAGAGAATATACTTTCTACTCAGCACCTCACAGAACATTCTCCAAAACTGACCACGTACTGGGGCACAAAAGGAACTTCAACAAATACAAAAGGATAGAAATTATTCCATGCATTCTATCAGACCACAGTGCAATAAAGCTCAATATGAACACCAGATAAGTCCAACTAGCTACAAGAACATATGGAGAGTAAACAATACAATCCTGAATAATGAATGGGTCAGGGAAGAAATAAAGAGTGAAATAAAAATATTCATAGAACTGAATGAAAAAGACAATACAACACAACAAAACTTGTGGGATACTTTAAAAGCAGTCTTGAGAGGGAAATTTATAGGCCTAAGTGCTCACATCAAAAAAGCAGAAAGGAAACAAATAAACGATCTAACACTGCAGCTAAAAACACTTGAGAGACAACAACAAATGAAGCCTAAACCCAACAGACAGGAAGAAATCACAAAAATCAGAGCAGAAAGCAATGAAATAGAAACAAAGAAAACAATAGATAGAATCGATGAATCCAAAAGCTGGTTCTTTGAAAAGATAAACAAGAGACAGACCTCTAGCCCATTTAACCAAAGGAAAGAAAGAACAACTCCAAATCAATAACATTTGTAATGAAAGGGGAAAGATCACAACAGACAAAGAAAAGATCCAGACAATCATACGGGAATACTTCAAAAACCTATACTCCACTAAATTTGAAAACCTAAGAGAAATGGATGAATATCTTAAATCCTGGGAACTAACAAAGCTTAATCAAGAAGAGATTGACAGTTTAAACTGACACATAATATTTGAGAAAATTGAAGATGTAATAAAAAACCTCCCAACTAAAAAAAGCCAGAGCACAGATGGTTTCACAGCAGAATTCTATAAAACATTTAAAGAGGTCCTACAACCATTACTACTCAAACTGTTCAGAAGGATACAAACAGAGGGAATTCTCCAAAAGCATATCAGGCTTCCACATGTGCACACACATGCACATACACACCCCAATGTATACACCACACATCCACACACAAAGTAAAAAGGGGTGGGGGCTATGATATAATTCAATGGTAGAGTTCTTGTTTATCGTGTCTGAAGCCTTCCTTGTCTTCAATCTCCAGGCCTGCAAATAAACAACTAAACACAAACTCTCAAATCCTCAGGTGGTTCAGATGCATATTAAGTCATAGAAATACAAAGAAAAGTCAAGGCTAATATGAAACCTGTGAATGCTAGCCAATCTTCTCAAGATGGGGTTTCTTCCAGTAGGGGCTGCATGCTGTTGTTTTTGCATCCTCAGAATCTGGCAGTAATACCTGGCTTGTCTCTGACCCAAAGAAGCATGGGTGAACAAGTGGTATCATAAAAATAGGGCAGAGTCATGTTCGAGATGCTACAGTATCCATTAACAGAGGTGAAGAGAGAAGGCTGCTCAATGCGGAAGTACAAAGATGTCCAGCAGGGACAAATGAAGAGCACAGTGCAAGAAAATGTGAATAAGTCTGCTTTTAACACATAACAAGTAAAACTTGTCAAGGGTGTACCTAAGATGGAATCCCATGACAGGGTTCTAAGTGTGAAGATATACAACCTGAGTTTGGTACCCATGTAGTGTAAAGAGCAAATGTGATTTTGTAGTGTGTATTTTCAGTATCTAAGTTTTATTACTAGTCTATGATCTTGGTTAAATGTCACTAGAATTCAATACACTTTGAGAAAGGAAGAATCTAGAATGTAAAGTGGGTTTAAACTAAAAATGAACTGGGGAACTTAAGAGCAAGCAGTAGCTAACTGCCCAGAGAATGTTTATGGTCACTTCCTAACAAGCTTAACAAGCAGGGAAGTCTACAGTGCAAATGTGAACCTAGCCACCTGAAGTCAGGACAAATGTCCTGGAGGGACAGACTCACAAGACTGTGTCATTTCAGACACTACTGCAAGCTTGAGTCTGCCCAGGTCCCTTACACTTCAGATCAACTAGCTACAAATTCAGGGGTTCTCAGGTTCAATTAACTTAACACTTCACAAAACTGAACAGTGTATTTCTGATCAGTTTTCTTGTAAAGGATCCAAATGCAGACCAAGCAAAAGAAGCTATAGGGTGAGGTTTGGGAGGGCATCTGCTCTGAATCCAGCATTCTTAGTGGTGTATCTTAAAAACCAGAAATTCTAGGGGCTGGAGAGATAGCCTAGCGGTTAAGAGCACCGACGCTCTTGCAGAGGACCCGGGTTCGATCCCCAGCACCCACATGGCGGCTAAGAACTGTCTGTAACTCCAATTCCAGGAGAACTCCAGTTCCAGGGGAATCCGAAACCCTCTTCTGACCTCCGCGGCATTGCACGACACGGGTGCACAGACCTGCATGCAGACAATACATTCATGCAAAAATAAAATACACATGCAAAAAAAAAAAAAAAAACCCAGAAATTCTCGTAAACTTTCTTGGAGGTTTCTTTTTTTTTTTTTTTTTTTTTTTTTTAATTGGAGATTCAATAAAATCTTCCCTCTTCCCTGGAGGTGCATCCTCAAAGCCCTGACTCTGTCATCCCAATCTCTGGTCTTTGCAGCATGGTCAGTCTCATCTTGAAAAAACCTACTGGCCCACCTTGAATAATCAAGCACTCCTGCTATTTAGGAAATTTCAAGGATTTAGAGGCTCTCTTCCAGGAACTGGGGCTACCAGACAACCCAATTCCTTATTAGATAAGGTCTTAATGAGCATTTTGTCCTGGCTGGCAACGTGTAGGTCAGTTCTTAATGACATGATTTACAGTCACTGCAAAGATTCTCCCGTGGTTATTTTGCTGTATTATGCCAAAAAGGTGAACATGGCATAGCAAAATTTAGAACCTTGATTATCCAGTATTTTCTGGTCTAATGTTATTGTTCTTTGATTAGTCTTGCATGAAACATATTTATTGAGTGCTTACTACATGACGGGCATAATGTGAGCACAGTTGCATCTATGACCTACTTAAAACAAACAGATCTAGCTACATTTTAACGTCCCAATCCAATGGTCCTAGCCCATTCATTTGTCTCACAAACTCTGTAATCAACACTTCATAAAACCTTATTGCCTTCATGAGACTGGGTTGCTGTCAAAAAGCACTATATGAAGAATTTCCCTCACAGTTCTGGAGGCTGGAAGACCAAGGTCAGGATATCTAAGGTTCGAGGGAGGGCCCTCTTCTGGGTTTCAGGTTGTCAACTTCTTATTGCTGTAAAAATTATGTTGTAAAATTATGTAAAATGACAGAGTTTTCCAGGGCCTCTTTTTTTTTTTTTTCTTTTTTGGTCTTTTTGAGACAGGGTCTCCCTGTAGCCCCAGCTGTCCTGGAACTCATATTGTATACCAGGCTGGCCTTGAACTCACAAAGATCCGCCTGCCTCTGCCTCCCACGTTCTAGGATTAAAGGCATGCGCCACCACACCCGTCCAGGGCCTCTTTTTATAAGGACACACTAGTCCCATTAATAAGAAGTCTATCTCCATAATTTAATCCCCCCATAAAGGACTCACCTCCCAAGATCATTGTTTTGGAGGGCAGGGGTTTCATTATTCAATTTTGGAGGGGATGCAAACTTCAGTTATGTCCATCGTTATTAATCTGGGTTACTGATTTACTTAAATATTCATAGTGAGGCACAATGGGCAGAGAAAATGCTTTTAAGTATGACACCAGGATTTAAAACCCACTGGTGTCATGGCACTGGTGTGATCTGGAGCTACTGAGAACTACATCTGGTCCCGATCCTTGGTAGCTGCAAAACTGTGCAAGACTGATCAGAGGACTAAGAGGGACTAAGAACAGCATTTTGAAAGGCACCCCCAGCATGCCAGCTAGCCACTGGGACATGACTTCCTCACCTATAATGCAAGGAAGATACTTACCAAGTGATTCAGTAAGGATAAGACAAATGATCACATATACCAGTCCTGGCACCACATATGTCTACAATTGTAATACTTTTAAATTCTCTTACAATTTCAGTGATTGAGATGAAATATTCATGAAAGATATTACAATATCTGGCCCAAAGCATACATTTAACATTATTTTCTTAATATGTTTTTTCTATTAGTTTAGATTATTCATTCAAATAGGTAAGGAGGGTAAAGAAGTGGAGAGTAAAGGTTGAAACTGGCAGTGGCTTTAAACAGTCCTACACTGTTTGAATCTGGGGTGGGGTGATGCGCTGGTAACAGGCAGAAGGTAGTACATTAGTATATTAGGAAAGCAAAAGAATGCTTTGATAAAATGACATTTTATTAAGGATTGAGGAAAGTTAATTTGAGTTTTTAAAAAATATTTTATTACTTTTATATGTATAAATATACTGTCTGCATGTATGTAAGTGTACCCATGAGATACAATGCCTGAAGAGGTCAGAAGAGGGCATCAGATCCCCTGGAACTGGAGTTATGAATGGATTTTAGCCTCCATGTGAATGCTGGGAACTGAACCCATGCAAAATCATCCAGTGCTCTTAACTACTGAGCCATTTTCCCAACCCACTAGAGTTTTAGGCACGAATTCTTACTGTCTTAGTGGCTCAAAGCAGTATAATGAAGAATAGATTAAGATTTATAAATCTTAATTTAGGATAAGAAAATGAAAACATAATTACCACAGTATTCTATGAATGAAATCCTAGCAGAACTTCTTACACAAAACACTTCCATGATCACAGGCACTGCTGAATCCACATAGCAAAGAACAGGTTAAGTATCCATTAAAGTATAATGGAAGTTGAAGAGTGAGATTAAATATATAAGTAACCACTAGGAAATACAGAACCAATAGCATAAATACTAATGGTTTTTAATCACATGTATGCTGAAAGTGAAGACTAAGAGATTTTACACACACACACATACACACATACACACACACACACACACACACACACACAGGGAGTGTGTACACAGCATAAAGTAATTCCAAAATCACTGCTGAAAAGAAATGTCCAAAGTGGAGAAGTTTAGACTCAAATCTAAGCAATACTGCTATGTTCTGGATGTTTATGTAGGCCCAAATTCACCTGTTGGAATTCTGACTCCCCAGTAGCAGTATTAGATGTATCTTTGGGAGGGGATTCTGGAGGGTGCAACCCTCATGAAGGAGATTAGAACTCAGTCCCAGAGGACATGGGTAGACAATGGCATTTGCAGAAGGGAATGCAGCCCTTGCCAGGTTAAGATCTGCAGCACCTTGAAAGTGATTTCCTAGTGTGCATGTGCTATCTATAAATCCAAGTTCCAGGTCAACTGGGCTGTGTAGTGAGTTCCAGGCCAGCCGGGGGTATGGTGAGACACCTTCTCTCAAAACAGCCAACCAACCAATAACACAGAAACAAAGCAAAACATCAAACCAAAACCTTACTCTAAGCACTTCTGTGTAGACAGAAGCCAACGTTCACTTGTCGCAGGATGTTGGCTGCCTTACTCCCTGTCTACATTCTGCATAAGATTTAAGGCTATTTCCCAGAATATTTTTACATGATGATAGAAAACCCAAGTTTTAAAGGGCATGTTAACCCTTATTCCTATCTCCATTTTTCTCTAAAACAAATTATATTAAAACACCTTTTATTTAAAAAGAAAAATCACTGGAAAATTTTATTTATAAATGAATGCTATTTTCTCTAAACTTTAAATCATCAGTTTACTCTTATAACAGAGAAGCAATTTAAATACCACCAAAATGGAATGAAGACAAAACAGTGCTGTACTAAACATCAGTTTTGATGCGTTGTAAGGCTTTCCAACTAGTCTTTCAACATGGTCCAGCTCCAGTGAGATTCTTGACACTGCTAAGATATGCAGTCCTTCACACTGACTGTCCTGTAAGGTGTCCCAGGTGTGGGCTCCTGGTTGAGAAGTCAGTCAGACAAGTGCTCTGAAGAGGTTGGTGCCACAAAACCACCTCATGTAAAATCCATCCTCACAAGACAGTGTGACTTCAGATCCTTTGGTCTTTGTTCTGATCCTTTTAGAAAGTTAATTAATGATTGATCCCTTAACATTCTATTGAAAACAGGACAAATCAGTGTCTATACAGTCTGTGCCAACGTCCTTGACTTTTTCCCTTCCACTGTTCTATTCATCAGATTGTACAGGAATGGGAGCCTTATTTTATCCATATTTTTGCTGTAAACATTGAGAAATATGCCCAGGATAACTAATAAGCCAGACCATACATACCTAAAAGAAAGAAATGAAGAATATTAAAATCAACCAAGTAATAATTCACTGCTAATTACAACATTTGGTGATCACTGTATAGTAACTGTTCAATCAAATAAAACCTTGCCTTTAGACCTAAAGTAATACTAAAATTTTATGTGGAATGGCTTGGGGAGGGGCTCATGAAACCCAACTCCAGCTATGGAGCTACTGGCAGCTGATGAACACTCGGGTGTGGAGGGTAACCTTTCTTCAAGGATGTGGCCCTGGATAGGCTGCCCATGCTCCCATGGATGTCCTACCCATGCATGTCATGGTAGTACCACCTGGACTCAGTGGTTAAACAAGATTTATGAAGTTGGAAGAAATATGTGGTGGAGGGGAATATCAGGGATGAGTGGACTGTGGGTGGACTCAATCAAAACACAACGTAAATGTGTATGAAATTCTCCAAAATATTTTTTTTTGAATATAGACAGAGAAAAAGTGTTACTCAAACTTTGGGGTAATAGCATATTCAAAGTCCAACCCTTACCAAAAGTCTTAGGAGTATACATAAAAGACTAGACTCCTAAATCAAAGGCCTTTTGTGAATTCAACTAAGCACTCCAACAATCTGTCTCACTTGGGTAGAACACAGAATGCTCCAAAGGTACATATCCTGCAGACAGCAGTGAGGTCACCATGATATAATCACTGTTAATATGCTTATCCCATGCATAAGAAAGTAGTTACAACATGGTGTCCTCACTGCTGGTCAGTGGGTTTATTTTGTGATTTTATTTAAAATCAGGTACTTGTAAAAACTTTGGTTTTAATTCCACAATTACTGACCAACATAGGTTTAAGTGAAGAAATTTCAAATACATACATACAAGGCAGTAAAAAGACCAGTAAATACTTTCCCCAAAAGCCACAAACCAAATCATTATGACACAATTTACAAAGTACTTCTCTACTGTGGATTATGGAAATAATAAACAGTTTTTAAAAGCATAAACTGAAAACACACAATTTATACATCTCCATGAGAGAATTGGGGAGCACTTATTCCCCAGTGCACACACTGTTCACACTGGAAACAAATGCAGTCACATTCAGCCACACTGAACTTCCACTCTTGTCCTTCACACTGGAAACATACGCAATCAGAGTCACATTGGAACATAAATTCCACTGTCACGCTGGAGATAAAACCACATTTCCATCGGGTTCTATGTAAGAATATAAAATGATATATTCAAAATTACAAATCACTCAGATTACTAAAACAGCAAAAGATACTCTAGATAAAAAGGACTTTTTTATAGAGCACAAAAGGCTATTACACACATCACCACAAAAATGAACACAAAGCTAAAAAGTTGAAATGTGAAATACAGCATCTAAAATTTGAGAAATTTATACCAAAAGTACTTACTGAAGTGTGAACGGTTTAGAGAAGAATATAAACGAAAGGACTATAGTCATTGCTTTTCTTCCTGTTGTCACTGCAGGCGTTAAGAGAAGGTTAAGAATGCACTTTACTCTGGTGGCAATCTTCTGGAAATAATTTATTTCACAAATATTCACAGCTCTCTGTATGTCAGAATCATTAAGGTGGCCCATGCCATGTGACCAGCCAGCTGGTCAACCAGGGCTCCTGCTGCTATGGAGCTGACTGGTTTGTAGGACTGGACATTAATGCATACACTGTCAAAATGTAACTGTAATGTGTACTCAGCAGTGGTCATGGTATGAGGGAGCCATAGGAAAAGCTTTTCCCTAGAGGATATGATTAGGCAAGGAAGGGTCAGCCTTTAAAACAGTAAAGGTACACCAGTACAGAGGTTTGCTTGTTTCTGAGACAGAGCCTTGTTCCTCCTGCCCCAACCCCTCGCACATTAAAGATACAGGCATGCACCTCCACATCTGGCTCATTATCTTAGTAGCAGTGGCCTGTCGGGATGAGACTTGATGTGGACAGCCTTCCCTCTGCACATTCTGTCTTCTTCCTGTTCTAGGTATTACATTTAGAGATCTGCAGTAAGGTCCCAAACCTCCTGAGCCCAAACAAAAGCAGCAGATCACACAAGCTCAGCCTCACTCTTAGCCCTTGTATCACTTTACTGTGCCTCACCTTTCCTTCTGTGTGTCACTAGACTGCCACTCCTGGCACATAGTATTCAGTGTTGTGAATGAACAACAACTGAAGAATGACTTCTAGAAGTATCAGTCAGGCCTTGAGTATCAGCTGTTTTCAGAAGGACACCTATTTTGGCTGGGCTTATGTTTCTGCCTCCCCTCCACACGGGTATGTACGTAAGACTCAAGTGGTGGCCAGAAAATTACAGGCAGAAGTGCTGTTTCTCCAAGTGTGTGTGACTTTCCCGAAGTTTCCCTACAGAGAAGGCCCTCTCTCCATCTCTCATACTGATACTGGCATGGCAGGTACTGAGGGCCATGGAGTCAGGTGCCCGCCAGCCCAGAGGGAATGGGGAAGAAAGAGGTATGGAGTCAGACAGCCTTGCTTAGAATCCTGATTCTCACAGCTGCTATCCAAGGCACTTACCCTTCCCACACTTACATTTGCCTATGTACAAAACAGACACAGGATTGGTGTGAGACTTAATACACAAGCTATCCAGATGAAGTCTAGAGTAAAATGAGGGCTGTGCATGAGCTGCTGTTATTCCTACCTCTGTCCTACAGTGAAAAAAAATCCTGCCTATAACATTGAGGCAAGTGCTGGATCTTGCTCTGGAAAGTGACACAACACGTGCTTCCATCACTTGGCAGCACACGCTTCCTACAAGGCAAATGCAAACTTACATCCTTTAGAGCAAAATCCTAGTACAAGACATGACACACAGCACACACAGCTTGAAGAGACAAGCTGATCTGGGGGTGGTGCTATGAAATGCACAAGTGAAAGCTTTGAAAAAGTTGTTTAAAATGTTCCCGCTCTATTTTAAGTGTAAGAAAACTGGAGTTCTCCAAAGGAAATTAATTATACAGAAGTAGCATTTCCTCTGAAGGTATCTCATCCTGTTGTAGAGAAAACTCTTTTAATGTATTTAAAGGTTATTATTTTATGTATATATTTAAAATAAAAATTAAACTTGAGGGCTTGGGCTGTTGCTCAGCAGTAGAGGACCTGCAGGGCTGTTGCTCAGCAATAGAGGACCTGCCTGGCATGCATAAGGCCCCAGGTCTATTCTCAGCACCATGAAAGGAAAAGGCTTAAGACTTCAGACCAAGAAATTATGATCTAATACCATTTTCTTGAAAACTTAAAAGCACCATAAACCAAAGAATATGCTGGATAAATATTCTTTTGTAATGAAGATGCTGTTTTTGTAAAACAGCATCAGAAAAAATGGTAATGTTAATTTGTAGGAGCTGTGGACACAGCATCATGTTAACACCACAATCTAAGCAGTCCATACCTGTCACAGCAAGAAGTGCACCAAAAATTTTAATCAAAGCCAGAACAAAGGAGATTCCGAAGTATCCAGTGAGAGAGAACAGGAAAGCATAGCCATAGGTCCTAATAGGATTCTGCAAGGAGTAAACAGCCTGTTAGAAACGCAGAGCAAACCTTGAGGTATCACAAATGAAACTTGACAACAGATTTTAATCAGCTTCTTGAGCAGTAATAAGGCATTCAACAATGTATCCAAGCAAAGAATATTTAGTTTTGATTTAAGGAAATGAAAAATCCTCAATTAAAAAAATTTTTTTTGTTAATTTTATTTATTTCTGTATGTGTATGAATGTACTGCCTTCATGCAAGTTTGTGCACCTGTGTCGTGCAATGCCGCGGAGGTCAGAAGAGGGTGTCGGATTCCCCTGGAACTGGAGTTATGAACTGCTTAAAAATGAACTTACAGGGCATAGCAAGAATGAAACAAATTTAATTATCAATCATTTGATTTCTGATCTACAATGCTGTAATCTAAGAGTTATCAATTTATATCAACAATTGCTTTGGAAACAAAACATACAGAAGGTGACTATTTTTAATATTCTATTATTTTTGTGAGTGTTTTGCCTGCATGTATGTAAGTGCACTCATTTCTTTTTTTTTTTTTTTTAATTTTATTTATGTGTATTCATGTACTGTCTGCATGTAGGTCTGTGCACCCGTGTCGTGCAATGCCGCGGAGGTCAGAGAGGGTCTCAGATTCCCCTGGAACTGGAGTTCTCCTGGAATTGGAGTTACAGACGGTTCTCAGCCGCCATGTGGGTGCTGGGGATCGAACCCGGGTCCTCTGCAAGAGCAGTCGGCGCTCTTAACCGCTAGGCTATCTCTCCAGCCCAGTAAGTGCACTCATTTCATGCAGTGTTCAGGGAAGCCAAGAAGAGCTGGAGTTATAGATGGTTGTTAGTTACAAGGTGGGTGCTGGGAACTGAACCCAGGTCCTCTGCAAGAGCAGTCAGTGCTCTTAACCAGTGAGCCATCTCTCCAGCCCCTAGAGAAAACTATTTAATGGAAGATATTTATTTTTAAAACTGCAATTAGTGTTTACCTTTGAACAAAATGCTACTGCAGAGCCCAGTCCACTAGTGCATGTCAACCCGAGCAAAATGTACACAAAACCAATTGAGTACGAATATAGAACCTGAAGGAAAGAGTAAGGAGGAAAAGGCATTATAATATCGAAAGTGGAACACAGAAGTGTTTAACTACATAGCACAATCAATCTACTCAATTAACTTTGCAAAGCAAAACATCTTTAGAGTCATTTTGCTATGGCCTAACTTTCTGAACACAAGTGGTGATTCTACAGGCTTCCAAGCCTGTATCCTTCATCTGTAACAACCATCCATGGCACTACCAAACCTTTCACATAGGTTTACATTTTACTTATTTTTTTCCTGGATCAAATACTGAATTTAAACCAGATTTTAATCCTATCATCCTTAAAACAAATAAGAAAAACCCTAAAATCTACCTATTAAACATGAAAAATCCCTAAATATGAAACTAATTATTGTTTAATTTCCCTACCAAGTATTTTATCTTAGTTTATTAGCATTCTCACACAGTAGCATCATCAGTGGCTCCTAATGTAAATACTTACAGGACAGGGACTGTGCTACTTCTGCACATGGGTTATCCTCTTGACGTCTCATGGATAACCTATCAGACAGGTGTTCATTGCCCAATTTCCAAATGAAGAAACTGAAACTTGAGGTTCTAAGTAATTTCTCCCTAAAGGAGAGCTAGTAAAGGCCTGGGTCTGAACAGAGGCTATGTTTTAAAGCCTGCCATCCTAATCACTGCATTAGGATGCCAGATGGTTTGTACTTCCTTAATTCACTGAGGCCATCCATTGTCACTGTACCAGGAAGTGTAGTGATACTGATCAAGAAATTTCAAGATTCAAGTTCCTGTTACTAAGGTTTTACTTAAGATGTCCCGTTCTGCTGAGAAAGTAACAGGAAACAATATTTCTATATGTCCTCAATTTAATGTATTATGCCCAGAAAAGTGGCTGGTTATGAAATTAACACACACACACTCCTACATAAAATTAGAAGATACAATGAATTTACAGCTAAAGAAGAAACACCTGGTAACTTTATTAAAAAATATGCTGATTTTATAGAAAGAAAATTCTAAATTCTAGTGCACATTAAAAAAGAACATTTGAGCGGTCTGCAGAGAGGGCTCAGTGGTTAAAAGTGTGGCCACATTCTGGCCTCCTGTTCTCCACACATTGGCCAACTGTGGGTTTCTGCGTTAATCACCAAGGCTGTAGAAGGCACCTTCTCTGGTAAGAGTGTAGAGATGCGTTCATTTTTTTTTTTTTTTTTTTTTTTTTTTTTTTTTTTTTTTTTTTTTTTTTTTATTTATTTCTGTATGTGTATGAATGTACTATCTGCATGCAAGTTTGTGCACCCGTGTCGTGCAATGCCGCGGAGGTCAGAAGAGGGTTCGGATTCCCGTGGAACTGGAGTTCTCCTAGAATTGGAGTTTCAGACGGTTCTCGGCCACCATGTGGGTGCTGGGGATCGAACCCAGGTCCTCTGTAAGAGCAGTCGGCGCTCTTAACCGCTAGGCCATCTCTCCAGCCCATAGAGATGCGTTCATTTTATATATAGAGGTTGCACTAAAGATGCATCACTTAGGAAAATGACAAAAATAAAATAAAATAATAAAATAAAATAAAATAAAGTATGCAGACTGCTCTGCTATCAGAGTTTGGTCCCAGCACCCACAATGGGAAGCTCACAACTGCCTACCTGTGACACCAGTTCCAGGGGATATGATGCTTCTGGCTTCCACATGTAATTAAAAATAAAATAAAATCTTGACCAGAAAAGAACACTTGAATGAGAAAGCTATACCTTAGTCTTGGACTGAAGGAATCAGTGCAGAGAGGCTATTCTCCCTAAATTAACTTATGATTCAATGCAAACCCATCCCAGCACCAATGGGTTCTGGTCTATTTGAGGGTGTGAACACCTAAGAATAAATACTGCTAGTGATGTTCTGAAAGAAATGAACTGTGGTGTCTAGTCTTACTGAGGGAAATGAAGGAAGCCAGTGATGCTCTAAGGCTGAGGCAGAAAAGTCACCTCTGGACGTCAATTCTGACCCTGTGTTAGGATGTGGTACAACAGAGAAGGCAACTAAAAGAAGATGGGGAAGTGGACATTCAGCAAATAGCCAGGACAATTGGGCACCCATACGGAAAGAACATTTTTTTCATAAGTTTTTAAAAATAGAATTTAGTAATAAAAGGAAATCATAATACTAGACAACATGAGTGAAATTTTTTGAGCCTTAGAGCTGGATAATCCCTTAAAAAATTTTTTTTGTATGTGTATGAATGTACTGTCTGCATGTAAGTTTGTGCACACCCATGTCATGCAATGCCGCGGAGGTCAGAAGAGGGCGTCGGATTCCCCTGGAACTGGAGTCAAGGACGGTTCTCGGCTGCCATGTGGGTACTGGGGATCGAACCTGGGTCCTCTACAAGAGCAGTCGGCGCTCTTAACCACTAGGCCATCTCTCCAGCCCCAAGAATCCCTTTTGATACAGCCAGAAGACATCAATGAAAAGACAAGTTGGGCCAATAAGAATTATAATTTTTATATGGAAAATAAAGGGCAGAGCAACAAACAGGTTGGAAACTAAGGCGACAAAGGTCTTTTTTTTAGCAGATAATAGACTATACAAATCAATGAGAAAAAAGTATCAAATATATAATAAGCTGTTAGCAGTGGTAAGTTTTCATCTTTGAACCTTCCTGTAATATTTGAAAGCATTATGCTTGTCAACAGGGTAAAGCATTCCTTAATACACTCTATCTTAAAGCACTAGGGCACTCACCATCTCAGAATTGGAAGCGCTGTGCAGTTTCATGGCTTTCTCCTGAACATTTCCAATGACAGCATCTGCACACAACGCCAGGGAGATAAGCATCACACCTCCAAGAAATAAAGAAAACACTTAGATGGATTAGAAGTGAGGTCTACCAGAAGTCTAGTTTTGCTACAAAACAAAAGGAGACCAGCGATTTCATTTGCTTTGCAATGCTGAACATTCTTAGCCACAACTTGCTGTGATAAACACATGGTCATGACATAAAAACAAATAAACAGATGCTAATACACTGCACTAATGCTGCTGTAAGAAGCACATTTCAGCATTACCTCAAAGTTCTATTTTTAGTCTAGATTACATGATGGAAGGAAATGCTGTATTAAACGTGAGATAGAAGAAACTCTTAGAAGATATACTAGGATTGGTGCCTACACAGCTATCTTTTGGGGGGGAAACATTGGAAATCACACTCCTAACTCCCATTCTGCACATTTCCTAAGCTGTTTTCATTGAAAAGCACATCCAGAACTTATGATTATGGCAAACAAGTCAAATGCAGATTTTCATAGTTTCATCAGTTCCTTTAATTCTTAAGAATTATTTTATGTGTATGAGAGTTTTGTCTGCATTTGTGTAAGTGCACCCCTATCATTCAATCCCCGCAGATCCCAGAAAGGGGCATTGGATCCTCTAGAACTGGAGTTACGGACAGTTGTTAACTGTCATGTGGGTTCTAGGAACGGGACCTGGGTACTCCACAAGAGCAGCCAGTGCCCTTAACTGCTGAGGCATCTCTCCAGCCCACAGTTGCCTTAATTTTCAGTTGTTTCAACTGCACCTAATTCAATAACAATCTCAGTTACACGTCAACCAAACTGTTGTTAAGAACTTAGTTTTCACATAAGCAATTCTGTCATTTTGTACTAATTTGAGAATAGCTGTAGCAATGTTAAGTCTCTATATATTGTAGTAACAGGTCCACCTGGCATCAAGTTCAAGAGTGTACACCACTTATTCCTGGGAAGCAGCCTGTGTGCTGAGAGCAGAACAAGCCTGGACTCTTCAGCACCTCACAGAAGACCAATGGCATCCACAGCTCCACCTTCTGTCTTAATGTATTAAGAGCTAAAAGGGTCACAGTGCACATCAACAGGTATGCCCCTTAGTCAATTAAGAATTTTTTTTTTTGTCTTTTTGAGACAGGGTCTCCCTTTAGTCTCAGCTGGCCTGGAGCTCACTATGTAGACCAGGCTGGCCTTGAACTCAAAAGATCTGCCTGCCTCTGCCTCCCGAGTGAGTGCTGGGATTAAAGGTGTGCCCCACCATGCCTGGCAAGAAAGAATTTTCAAAGTTAGTCTTCAACTTGGCTTTTTACTATCTAACTTTGGTATTTATTGCCCAATATACTCTTTTTTTTTTTAAACTTTATTTATTTTATTTATTTCTGTATGTGTATCAATGTACTGTCTGCATGCAGGTCTGTGCACCCGTGTCGTGCAATGCCGTGGAGGTCAGAAGAGGGTCTCGGATTCCCCTGGAGCTGGAGTTCTCCTGGAATTGGAGTTTCAGACGGCCCTCGGCCGCCATGTGGGTGCCGGGGATCGAACCTGGGTCCTCTGTAAGAGCGGTCGGCGCTCTTAACTGCTAGGCCATCTCTCCAGCCCCTACCCAATATACTCTTACTTAAGTAATAAACTGAATGCTATTTTGCTAGTTTCAAATCTTTCTTCAGAAGACATGCGCTAAGCGCTGATTAAAACAGATTAACAAGATTGACAGATGCTTAGCCTGACTAACTGAAAGAGAGAACAGACCCCAATCAACAAAATCTGAGATGAACAGGAACCATTACGACAGACACCAAAGTACCCTAAACACTATAAGGGAATACTCTAAAAACCTATACTCCATCAAATTAGAAAACCTGAAAGAAATGGATGAGTTTCTATATACAACTGAACCACCAAAGATAAACCAAGAGAGATCAACTGGAACAGACCCATAACAACTAAGGAGATCGAAACAGAAACAAAGCATCTGATCAAGGCCCAGATGAATTCATTGCAGTTTTACCAGATCTTCAAAGAAGAACTACAAAAAATAGAGTTTACATTATTAAAAAAGATAGGAGCAGAGGGAGAATTTCCAAACCCCTGGCCTGAAGCCAGTATTGCCCTAGTAGGGAAACCAGGTAAAGACACCATCACAACAAAGAAAACTGCAGAGCAAAATCCCTGATGAACATAGATGCAAAAGTTCTCAATAAAATACTGGCAAACCAAATACAGGCATCCACCATAATCAGGTGGGCTTTATTACAAAGATGCAGGGATGGTTCAACATATGTAATAAATCATGCAAATAGACTTAAAGACAAAAATCACACGATAATCTCAATAGATGTAGAAAAGGTCTCTGACAAAAATCTAATATGCGTTCACAATAATAGTCTTTGAGGGAACAGGAATGAGGGAACATACCACATCACAATCAAGGGTACAGACAACAAACCATAGCCATCACTTTAAACAGAGAAAAACTCAAATCATTCCCATTAAAATCAGGAGGAGAAAGGGCTGTCCACCATCCCCACTCTTTTTCAATACAGTGCTTGAAACCCTAGTTAGAGCAGTAAGACAAGAGGACACTAAAGAGGCACTAATTGGAAAAGAAATCAAATTAACCCTATTTGCAGATATTATACACAAAATATCCCCAAAATTTCACCAGAAAAGTTCTAGAAATAATAGAAACTTTCAGCAAAGTGGCAGGATACAAAAATCAACTTACAAAAATAAGTAGCTTTTTTTTTTTTTTCAAGCAAATTGCTTAAGGACGCATGCCTTTTCTGCATGTAAGTTTGTGCACCCGTGTCATGCAATGCCGCAGAGTCAGAAGAGGGTGTTGGATTCCCCTGGAACTGGAGTTCTCCTGGAATTGGAGTTACAGACGGTTCCTAGCCGCCATGTGGGTGCTGGGGATCGAACCCAGGTCCTCTGCAAGAGCAGTCCGTGCTCTCAACCGCTAGGCCATCTCTCCAGCCCCAAGTAGCTTTTTTATATAACAACAACCAACAACCAGAGAAAGAGATCATGGGAACACTCATACATACATAAATACATACATACATACGTACATACATACGTACATACACCTAACAAAAGATGTGAAAGATCTCTACAATGAAAACTTTAAATATTTAAAGAAACAGATTGAGGAAAACACTAGATGGAAAGACCTCCCATGCTCATGAATTTGTAGAATGTTGTGACAATGAAAATCCCACCAAAACCAATTTACAGCTTCACTGCAACCCTAATCAAAATCTCTGTGATAGTCTTTACAGGAATAGAAAAAAGTATCCTTTTTGGTCATTCATATGGAATCACCAAAGTTCCTAGGCAGCCAAAATAATGCTGAGCAAAGAGAGCAATGTTGGAGGGATTACCCTGCTAGATTTCAAACTATATTACAGAGCTACAATAATAAAAACAACATGACACTGGTATAGAAACACACATGTAGATCAATGGAACAAAAGACCCAAAACAAGACCCAGAGACAAGTGCACACAATTACAGCCACCTGTTATCTGACAAAGATGCCAAAAATACACACTGGAGGAAAGACAGGATGGATCTTCAACAAATGGTGTTTGGCATTACCTTCTGAAAGGCTACTCAGAGGAATTCTAAAAATGTTCCAGCCCTGGAGACAACATGAACACACCTCAATTTTGTCTCTTCAGGGAGGAGAGGGTATTAAAGAGAACATTTCATTTATTCATGTCTCCAATTACCAACCGAATAGCCAGAACCCCTTTAGATCATAATCCTCTAAAGAGCAAAGCAGGGCCATGTTCATGAGTTTCCTTTATTAGTCAAGTACAGCTGGGTTCCCTTATTTCAGAAATGTGCCCGTGGGACTCAGAAAGGGTGGGCACCAATGTCAGAGTGAGGAGTTCCAGACCGCTGGGAGGGCATCTTGCCTCTGCCATCATCTGCTGGCCTTCCCCTGCTGCATGTGACTTCCAGGCTGTCACCCACCTACCTCAGGCTCTTCTCCCACAGAGGCAAAGTATTCTATCCAATCTGTGGGGCCTGGCAATGTACTCGTGCTTATATTTTTAGTAGTTCATGTCTGTGCCTTTTCTAAGTTTGTCTTTTTACAAGTAGAAGAGTCAAGTACTCTGTTTTCAAGGATAATCTTCACGTTCAAGTCTGTGACATGTAAAAATTAAGTTTTCCTAAAAAAATCTAGACTGTGCTAGAAGCAGTGTTGACTGTAACTTTCTCAGCTACCAAGCTGGGAGTGGTGGAATGCAAACAGGAAGCTGATGCAGTGGGCTGTCCCAGGACTGAGGCAGCTAAAGGGCTGCCCCCCAAGAGGGCTGGCTACTTTTCAATCCATTAGCTCAGGCTGGTTAATCAGGTTAGAAAGACTGATAGACAGCCAGGCATGGTGGCGCACGCCTTTAATCCTAGCACTTGGGAGGCAGAGGCAGGTGGATCTTTGTGAGTTCAAGGCCAGCCTGGTCTACAGAGCGAGTTCCAGGACAGCTGGGGCCACAGGGAGACTCTGTCTCGAAAAAAACAAAAACAAAAAAAAAAGACTGACAGACACCTAGTTAGAAGTTTGATTCTTGGGAAGAGTTAAACTAATGTAGGCAACTTTTTCATTCTAATAAATAATTACTTTCCTAAAAATCATCAAATTTAGTGTTTGTAAAGGACACTTTTTTTCTACTCTCTGAGATTTTTGAAGATCTAGAAAATTTCAATGCTATTTTGGTTGGGATAAGAGATGGACAAGATATAGACATAGACTTCTTGGCAAAATTCTTCAGTAGCTTAAGAAAAATATTCTACATATAGTGAACAGCAAAATTACTCCCAAACAAATTCTTGAATGGTCATTAAAATAAAAAATGGGATTTTGATGGTTATTATTATTCCTGAACATACTTTAATAGTTATTCTGCTTTGCAAAGGTTTGCAAATCAGCATACAAAAATAATCCATCACACATCTGAGAGTTAAATTTTGACTCCACAGTTTCCTATTGTGTGCTAAAACCATGTTATATATCTCCAGAGTCATCAGAATCTTACTACAGATTATATGGAAAATTCCAAAGCCTTGTCAGATATGAGATTCAAATGCCATACAATCATTCAAACTCCTTATGAAATTTGAGAAGTTCTTATTGAAACTAAAATGTCTATACTCTTTAGGAACACAGATAAATTCCTCACCTGTCAGATTGAAGTTTGGTGCAACTGTGCTGTCGGCCAGGGTAAACCAGATCAGGCCAAGACTCATACACACCGCAGCTGATACATCTGCAATGTTGTATCGCTTTCCTATAGAACAGGAAAGAAGTCCACTTCATTATGCTAATATTTGCCGAGCCTTTGGTCAGATCCCAGTACTTCATGGCATCTGTTCCTAATGTCCACTGTACAAAATACAGAGAACACTTAGAGCACAGCATGAGAGAATTCTGAGAGTTTATGATGAAATTACCAGGCACCACATGCTTTTGTAAGACAGAAATGAGATCTTATTTTGTTATGACAGAAAAAAAAATACAGACATGCATTGCTTAACGGCAGGCCTATGTTCTAAGAAATACATCTGAAGATTCCAAAACTATGTGACATCACAGAATGCACTTATATAAATTAAAGCAACTGTGATGTCATCTCACGAACAGCTTCATACATGCCGTCTACTGGTGCCTGAATCATTACACAGTACATGACTATATTTTGGTGAAAAATGGCAAAAGTAAAATGCATCCTGTAAAAAACTTTAATAATATATAGAAATTACTACCTTTTTTTTTTTTGTCTTTTTCAGACAGGGTCTCCTTGTAGTCCCAGCTGCCCTAGAATTTACAGAGATTCACCTACCTCTGCCTCCCAAGTGCTGAGATTAAAGGTGTGCACCACCATGCCCAGCTAGGAAATTACTACTTTTATGTAATATAGAATAAAAGGCTACAAAGTTTTCTTGTACTTTATAAATTTCCCAAAGAAACAAGAGTAATGCTTCTGGCTATATTAAATACTGTTAACATTTATAAAAAACATGAGAAAACTGCTAGATAGGGAGAATGAACTTATTTTACCCCCTATTCAAAAACTATAATGTATTCTAACTTTTAGTGAAGATTATAAGGAAAGATATGTACCTACTCAATTTTTAACAGGGTTTGGAGCACTTTTTCCTACATGAACCATCATCCTGAAAAGGTAAAGGAGGTTGCTGACATATTTCCACTTTAAAAGGCTTGAAATGAGATCGGGCTTTGTAAGACCTTCAGTGACGGGAAACGCTGGAGTATGGAAATAGGAGTGTGCTCATGAGAGCTCTGCCTCCTTTCCCGTTTCACACAGCTCACTGCCTAGGGATGCTCGACATCAGTGGGTTTATGAAAGAAGCAGCTCTGCCCAGACTTGGCGCTGTTCCAACCTGAGACTTGCCTACTGCACAGGGGAGGAAGTATGGAGCCCTGAAGCGTGGATAAAGCAGAACTGAAAAGACCACCTTTCCAGGCACTTTTGAGTTAGGACTTAAATATGTGAATATAGCATTGCTAGAAATGTATTAAATCCCAACATAAATAAAAATATTCCTTTTTTTCTTTTTTCCCCCTAAGTCCAAATTATGGATCTCAAACACTACAGTACATTAGAGATGTATAAGGGTTTTTATAGTACCCTATTTTTTATAAGATATTGTATTGTTACAATATCCAGAATGCTCATCAAAGATAGCACAGACATTTAACGTTTTTCCTAATGCCAGATGTCAGACCATACATGTGTGGTTCAAATAGTATAAGAATATATCATTACTATACCTTGAATGAAAACTCCTCCTAGCATAACGGGAATCAATTTGCAGCATTTGAAGATGACTTGGGTGGGATAATTCAGGTAGCCCAAGGAAGTGTTTGATAACCCCATAGTACCCACAGTTAGAAAAGCTATTATCATGTAGGTTTTTCCTGGTATTCTGTAAAAGACAATTTTTAAAACCTTCATTTTGGGACTGATTTTCATAGAACTGTATGCTGATATGCTTACAATGTGCTTTTCTAACTTCTGATTAATATTTCTGGATAATAAAAGTAAAAAATCATTATTGTTTTCAAGTTGTAACACTTTTATTTGTACATTATGGCTAAAACTCATGATATATTTTTACTTCATCAGGAATCTTAATTGTGTATTTTAATAGAGAGGGTCACTGGGCTTCTGATGGTGTAAATGTTGATCAAAGACTTGTTAACATCAGTTCTAGGTAGAGATAAAAACAATCTTCATTAAATTTAGGAGAAAAAAAGAGATCATTTAAAAAATCTGGGACTCTATAATGGTAAAGGGACCTATCACTGACTTTTAAATGGTTTCCCAATATTCCCATCTAGCATTAGGAAAAAATTCACCTTCCCATCCTGCAGAAGCTCTCTAGAAAGCTTATGGGCTCTAACATTCAAGACATTATTTTTATTACAATATTTTACAGACTGTCTCTCTGTATTCTATGTTATAATAATCAACTTCAAGAGAAGTGTCTGATGAGGCTGTCCTCATAACCTCCAATCTTTGAACTTTGTCTCCACCTGGGTTCTCTAAAGGAGAGTCTTCCATTTGGTATCTTCATGGTTTGAAGATATGCCAAGTCCTGTGGAAATATGGTTTAAAATACTAATCTTGTATACTGGTGTAAACACAGGAGGCATTAGCCATATAATCTGATTATGCTGTGTGCTTATTTTTTTTTAATTTATTTAGTTTGTTTTTGAAACAGGGTTTCCCTGTATCCCCATCTGGCCTAGAACTCACTATGCAGACCAAGCTGTCCTTCACTTCAAAGAGATCTGCCTGCTTCTCCCACCCGAGTGCTAGAACTAAAGGTGCATACCACCATACCCATGATTATGCTGTGTACTTAGATTAATAATCTGCATTTAGGGATTTCTAGGATATTAAATCAAGGCAACAAAATCTACCCCCCTCAATATAGGCTCTCTAGGCCATGTAGTTGAGGAAGAACTTGAACTTCTGATCTTCCTGAGTATTAGGATTATAGGGTTGGGGCACCATGTCTGGTTTATAGGAGGTTTGAGATGGAACCTAGGGCTTTATGCATGCTGGGCATGGCTCTCCACATCTTTTTAGATGGCTAGATAGACACTATATTTAAGGAAAACTTCATTTGCAATGCATTACTTCCATTTCAACTTTGAGTTCTTTCCTACCTAAACACAACTACATATGTCAACATTAAAAATCCACTGCAAAAAACTGGCATGCCCACAGGCATTCTTCAACATACTACTACCATGTGTCTACACTGTCCTTAGGGTCTGACCCTACATTGTCTTCAGCAGTGGGGGAAGACACCACTTTCCCAGTAAGGATAAAAACCACAGTAGCCAAAGTTCCTCAAAGATAAACTGCAAACAGTGACGGCCAGAAAGTAAATAGCGAAGTCATCAAACGTACAAGAAATGACTACAAAAGTAGCAGAATACAGGTAAAAAGGGAGTCGGCCTGACACCCAGGGGACCTTGAAGGGTTCCAACCCAGAGAGCAACAAGATCGCACAGTCTCGGCCCTCTTCTGGCCTTCCGGAATTCCCACACCAGCAGAATGGGGAAGCCGCCCTTCATCAGCTGCCTCCAGGGTCCCTGCGTGTCTACTGATTTAATACCTCCTTCATAAAGAGTCGGGGGAAATGCAAGGAGAACAGTGACAAGCTCAGAGAACCAGAGTTTACCACGTGATCTATCATGTATTTCCATATTAGATTCCTAATCAAAACTGAATTTCTGAAACCTCCTGGAAGTCTTGATAGAACAGATAAAAGGCAGTGCCAAAAGGCAGATGGATGTTTCTGTAAACTCCAAATCCTGTTCTCTTCCCTATATACCACTATTACCTACACTTAGCAAGGAAGAAAAAAAAATAAGCAGAGAGTTTAGGTAATTACAGGACAAAAGAGCAGTAACATTACAATAAATGTGGAAGTCAGTGTGCATCAAATTTAGACCATGTGACTGTATAGTTCCCTTCTAATGTACTTTTGAGGACAAGCTCTGAGCCTTTAGGAGAAGGCTTCCATTTATAATCACCTTTATCTTAGGTCTACAAATTATTTTCTCAAAATCTATGTTTAAATCAAATGCAGGTTCTTTTTAAATATGTTCCAGTCACATAGCTACAAGACTGCCCATCTCATCTGGCTGAGGCAGGGAGGCACTTCCTTCTCACATTTAACAGGGGCTGGAGCTTGACTTGTACTCAGAAGCAGAGTTTGCCCGAGAGGATGGGCCACCAGGCCTCCTCGTCCAGTACTCTGACAGGTATCTATTACTTCCCAGTCAACTGCCCTTGGCTTTTCCTTAGTTGTAGCGCATGAAGATGATGAACATGACTTTTTCACAGTGATGTTTTTACTATGGCTGCTATAATTTATTGGCAATAGAGTTTGGGAAGTAAAATTAGTTCTATAAAGAAATATGTGCTACAGATTCTCCCAGTAAGAATGCTGTGTCACAGATTTCAATATTTAAAATTGTACAGTTCCCTATGTATATACTTCAAAAAATTCTATGTAGAAAAAATAAAAGCTGTGAATCTTTTTATTAAGGGATTGAACAGTGTACAAAACACAGAATGTCAGTATTACAGTCTTTATTTGGGCTGTCCAACGGATACAGGAGCACACACATACTAGGGTGTGCTGGCAGTATGGCCATGACTCATTACCCTCAAACTGCACATTCAGATCCTAACTACCTTCTGTGTACGCTCATTGTCATATGGTATTAAATATATACCAAGATGTTTCCCAATTCTAGATGATGATTAATTTAAAAGATTTTAAAGTGAGCAGTTTTAATAGCAAAAATAAATGAAAAGTGTTTTTCTGATGTTTAAGAACACAGTTCTCCAAAATAAAAAGGTACAAATGTAGGAGAGGGACTGGGAGTAAGAGGGGTCAAGAGAGGTAAAGGGAGGTAGAGGGGCAAGGGGGGACAGAATGCCTTACATACAGGGATGAAATTGTCAAACAAGTCTAATGAATTAAAAAAAAACACAGATATTGGACTTCTGGATAGAATGACGTATTGTCAGCTGCCTTCTTGTGACTCGGTTACGAAGAGTCAGAATAAAAAATAAGTTCTATTTTAAAGAGAAAATGAGAGGATGAGCTTTGGACACCCACAAAGGAAACCTGAAGAGTGCAGAGAAAGAGCCAAGAGTCAAGCTGTGTCTGGTGTGTCTGAGAGCCAGCTGCTGGGGTGGGGGCTGCGCTGAGCAGAAGAAACCTCATTGAAAGGGAAAAGGGAAGTTGGCCCTAGTGGGACACACAGACAACTTTGTCCCCAGGGCAAGCCCAGGACACCTGCAACCCTGCAATGTAGCAGCTGGTCAGGCAGAAGGGTCAGCTCTGCAGAGGATTTTTTATTTATTTATTTATTTATTTATTTATTTATTTATTTATTTATTTATTTTTTTTATTTTCGGTATGTGTATGAATGTACTGTCTGCATGCAGGTGTGTGCACCCGTGTCGTGCAATGCCGCGGAGGTCAGAAGAGGGTCTCGGATTCCCCTGGAACTGGAGTTCTCCTGGAACTGGAGTTTCAGACGGTTCTCGGCCACCATGTGGGTGCTGGGGATCGAGCCCGGGTCCTCTGTAAGAGTGGTCGACGCTCTTAACCGCTAGGCCATCTCTCCAGCCCCGATTCTTATCCTATCTATGACTCAGCGGATGGTGGCAGGGCACCACCCTGAGGGAACCTACTGTTTAAAACCAACACCCTGGGTGCCCAAGAACAGGGAATAATCACAAAGGTTTACTTTACCCTGCCACAGCCTCAGACTGTGTGGCATTCTGGGTAGCAGCAGTGGAGAGTGGGCAGGCTAGACAGTGTGTGCATCTGAGGCAGAGACATGCATAAGGAGAGGTAGTTCCAATCACATCATGGTGGTGGGGGCAGATCTCATCGATTGAGAATAACCCTGGGCTCTGACTTCCCTGAGCCCCAGGTCAGTGAGGGCATCAACTTCTGAGACACCTCTGCCACTCACTGCTGCAGGGCCTGAGCACTGTGAAGCCCCAGCAGAACTCTACAGCCGTGTCCCCTCAGGAGAGGATGAGCATTCAGGAAGTCCTCAGGTACAGACAGGTCTGCAGTCAGCTCCCATGCTCCCAGCAGGATTAGGAGAGTGCGATTCCCTCCCCCTTACCCCAACCCAGCACTTGGTCAACAACACCTGGTATAGTAGAAGGGATCCTCAGAGGCTGTGAAAGGCTGTCCAGCTCACAGACAGCAGAGCTAATGAGACCTCTGCTACCAATGAGAGAATTCGAAAGGGAAGATGGCGTCCCTGATGTCAGAACTTTGTCTACTATGCTTCAACCACATAAAGACTGACTCCTCCCACAGCGCACAAAGCTGGCAGGATCCAGGAAGGCTCTCTAGACAGACATCCTTCTGTCCCTTGTTCCTACAGTTAGCAGCACTATTTATCATATTAAAAAGGTATGTTTTGCCTTTCACTCCCCTTCACACAACCAACTTTTAACAAGCACTTTTCAATACAGGTCACACATTTTTCTTTACCTTTCTTTTCTTTTTTCCACCCTCAGTGTTATCCATGCCTCATGTGCTTCTCTTTCTTTAAGGAACGCTTTGGATTATTTTCGAAAACAAGCAAATCCATATTTTATTTTTGACCTCATTTCCTGACATCTGTCTGATTTTGTTGTGAACTTTCTCACTGTTCTACTAGGGGCCTTGCTCCTTCCCCTCCCTTCTGCAGTGCTCTCCTCCACACCCCTGCTTTGTCCTTTCATCTGTTCACCCCCTTCTTCTCCACTGTCCCATCTGCACGATTCCTTCACCCCGTTCCTTTCCTTCTTCTGCACTTACCCTAAGTACACCTTAACTTCATAGCACATTGGACGGTAGTTTTGCCACTTTCTGTTTTATGGTCATTGGTGATGTATCAGTGGCCCTTGTTTGTAAGTGCATTTTTATTTCCTGTTTGACGTTTCTGCTGTTACAATAGACTGTTTTCTCCTCCTCTGAGTGCTGGGGATCAAGTCCTCAGGAAAAGGCTGCTTAGTAAGAAGATCAGCAAATAAACCAGCAAGGGCTATCCAAACCAAGAGATGTGCAAAGGAGTGCAGGGAAACATTGAGACACACATACATGTACACACAGACACACTTATATACACATACACACATTATGCACAAACACACACACATACATGGCCATACACACAAATATGTGCACAAAGACACACATATACACGCAGACAAACACATGCATAGAGATACATTTATACAATACATACATACAGACACAGACACACAGACACATAGAGACACACACACACACACAAACACACACACACATACACAGTCACTCACAAAGCAAGGTAACATGACTCTTCCAAAAGATCCTGATTCCTCAACTACCAAATTCAATGATACTGGAATAGGCCAAACGTCACATGAGGATTTCCAAAGTGCAGCAGTGAAGATGAAGAAAGACCTCAAAGAAGATACAAATGGTCATCAGAATGAAATCTAGGACCTGGAAAGTAAAGTCAGCCACAGAGAGGGAAAGAGAAGATGAGAAAATTAGCAATGTGGATGAAAAGTTAGGCAATGGAAAGAAAAATTCAGCAAGGAAACAGATTTAAAAAAAAATAAAAAGTTAGAAACAACTCAATGAATCAAATAAAAACACGGTGGAGAGCGTCACTAACAGACCAGACCAAGCAGAACGAAGAACATCAGGATGGAGAACAAGGCTGGCACAATCAAGCACCCCCGCTCCCCCAACAAAAAAAATAAAATGAGTATGAAAACAATATCCCAAAACTCTGGGATATAATCCAGAGACCAAACCTATGGACTAGAAGCTGAGATAAGAACCAGAGGCACAAAGAATCTAGAAGACTCCAGAGTCTAGAGGAGAACTGGAAATGCAAACACAAGAGGACATCTGGAACCCCAAATAGACATGAGCAGAGGTGAACTTCTCCAGGACAACATGTAACAGTACACCAGAACAGCAAGGAAACAGTAGTAAAGCTGTTGAAGAGAACAGCAACTCACTCCAAGTCCAACATCAGAACAGCATCAGACCTCCCCGTAGCAACCTCACAGCCAGGAAATCCCAGAACAGTGTTTCATACACACTGATCATGAATGCTAAATTCAGCAAGCTGTTTTTCTTTGAAAACTAATCAAAGAAATGAAGACATTTCAATGAAAAGAAGCAGAAACTAAGGCAGCTCATGAGCACCCAGTAAGCACTGTGAAAGAGACTGTGCACAAAGGAGGGGGAAGGAGTGCTAAGGGCAAGAGCACAGATGAGGACTAGATTAACAAAGGCCAGCTCAGAAGGAATCCGTCATGTCTGACAGGGCAAACCAGCCAACTCCTAATAGGAGAGAGAGAAAGAACGAACAATCCAACCAAAAGAATTACAGGAATCAGTAAACAATTCTCAATAACAACCTTAAAGATAGAAGACCTCAACTTACCAACAAAGACATGCAGCCTGGCAGACTAGATCAAAAAATTAAATCTAACTGTGGTTTCCAAGAAACGTATCCCACTGGTAAGGTGATCCATAGACTACAAGTCAAAGCATGAAGTCAATCTGTGATGTTAATAGAAGCGAAAACAAGCTGGCATAGTTATTTTGCTGTCTGATAATGTCAAATCAAGACCTAAGAGATAAAGAAAGCCAGTATATATTAATTAAGAAAACAATCTAATAGGAGTTATAACAATTATAAATATACACCAAAAACTGTGGCTCTTGATTTCATAAAACAAACCCTAATAGGCAAAAAGGTAAGGTGCTGATACAATAATAGTGGGAGATTTTAATATGCAATTCTACCTTTAGATGGGTCATCCAAACTAAAAATCTACAAGGGAAGTTTAGAGTTAACCTATATCATTAATCAAATGGATTTAACAGATATACTAGCTTCATCCCAGGGATGAAGGGTTGGTTCAATATACACAAATCAATAAATGTACTACACAATATAAATAAACATAAAAACAAAACCACAATTCATCTCAACATTTGCAGAAAAGACTTCTGACAAAGTTCAACATTCCTTCCTAAAGGAAGGAGGAAAAGAAGGAACATATATCAACATACTGAAAGATATATATATATATATATATATATATATACATATCCTTTTCATATATATATATATCCTTTTCATATATGTATATATATATGAAAAACCTATAGCCAATGTTCTATTCAGAGTGCTAAAATCTTAGATCAGCAAAATGGCTCAGTGGGTAAAGGTACAGCCTCCAAGATTGATAATATAAATTTGATCCCTTGGACCAACAGGGTGGAAGGAAAAAACTGACTCCCCAGTGCTGTCCCTCACCTACACACACACACACACACACACACACACACACACACACACACACACCATGGCACACATGCTTGTGTGCATGTGTACATACACAGCTACACATATAAATGTAATTTGAAAAGTTAAAAAAAAATCTTAGCTAGAGGATGAAGACAAGAGAAAAAGAAAGGGAGCAAACAGGACACGAGGAAGTCTATGCTCATTTGCAGGTAATATGATTCTATATTTAGAGATTCTAAAGACTCCACCAGAAAATTAATTTTCTATATACTCGAAATCAAATGTATTAAGAAAGAAATGAAGAAAATCCCATTCACAAAAAAAAACCCAAAAAAGTGAGGCATGGTGTCTGTTATACACATCGTTAATCCCAGTGCTTGGGAGTCAGAGGCAGGCAGATCTCTCTGAGTTCAAGGACAATCTGGTCTACATAGCAAGTTCCAAGGCAGCTAGGGCTACAAGGAGAACCTGTCTCAAACACACACACACACACACACACACACACACACACACACAAAAAAAATAAATAAATAAATAAATAAATAAATAAAGAACATGCAAAAAAACCAACTTAGAAATAAATTTAACCAAGGAATCTATTAAAGACTTCGACAAAGAAACTTTAAGATAAGGAAGAAATAAATTAAAGAAGACACTAAATTGGCAGAATATTGTAAAAATTGCTGTATTATTAAAAGTGATCTACAGATTCAACCTATTCCCCATCACAATCCTAATGCATTTTTAACAGAACCAAATACAACGATCCTAAAATTGGTATGGAAGCATGGAAGACCTTGTTGAAAGTGAGGTGCTGAAGTACCACGATGAGTTGTACTAGAGTCACAGTGACAGAAGCAGCATGGCCCTAGCCACCAAATCAGACATACAGACCACAAACAGAGGGAGGACCTAGACGTAAAACCTATGCAGTGACACACAACTAATTTTACAAAGGTGTCAAAAACAGATAGTGGAAAAAGGTGGAAAAAAGATAGTCTCTTTAACAAATGGTGCTGGGACAACTGTATATTTGTGCATATATGAAACTAGATCCATATCTGTCACACTGCACAAAATGAATACAAAATAGATCAATGACCTTATTTAAGAAGTTATATTCTGAGGGGCTGGAGAGATGGCCTAGCGGTTAAGAGCTAGGCCATCTCTCCAGCCCCTCAGAATATAACTTCTTAAAACCGACCACTCTTACAGAGGACCCGGGTTTGATCCCCAGCACCCACATGGCGGCTGAGAACCGTCCGAAACTCCAATTCCAGGAGAACTCCAGTTCCAGGGGAATCCGACACCCTCTTCTGACCTCCGCGGCATTGCACGACACGGGTGCACAAATCTGCATGCAGACAGTACATTCACACACATACAGAAATAAATAAAATTAAAAAAAAATTAAAAAAAAGAAGTTATATTCTGAAACTGTTAAGGGAAAGCATGTCAAGATACAGGGATAGACAATGACTTTATAAAAAGTATTCCAGTAGTACAAGACATAATCCCAAAAGAGACAGATGAGAGTACATAAAAGTTAAAGGTTCTGCCCAGCAAAGAAGACAATCACCAGAGTAGAGACAGCCTGAGAAAGGAAAAAGTGTGCTCATAATTATGAACCAGATAGGATAGTAATATCAAGAATATAGTAAAAACTCCAAAAATTAAACACCTAACAATAAATCATGTAGTCAATAAATTATTATAATAAATAAAAAAACCTAATGAATCAAACACATAATCCTCAAAAGGGAATGCAAAGAGCCAGTAAATATTTGAAAAACTGTTCAACATCCTTGGCCATTAGGGAAACACAAATTAAATCTGCTTTGAGATTCCATCTGGACCAAGTCAGAATAGTTATCATGCAGAAAATAAATGCCAGAGAGGGACAAGGGCACCACGTAACATTTATGCATTGTTAGAGGGAATATCAGTTGGGGCCACCATTATGGAAATTAGGAGTTTTCTCAAAAAAAAAAATTAACTACCAGCTACACTATTCCTTGGTATAGACCCAAAGAATAACCTGTCAACAGAAATACTTACACATCCACGTTTGCTGCTTCATGATTTACAATAGCTAGGGAATGGAACTAGCCTAAATGTTTATCATCTGATGGACAAGGAAAATATGCATGAATGGAACTGTATTCAGTTCTCATGACATGGATGGAAATGGAATTCATTACGTTAAGTGAAATAGGAGAGAATCAGAAAGACCATGCCTCATGTTTTCTTTGATAAATGATACCTACATATGGGGGAGGGGTCATGAAATTAGAAAAGGTACCGTGAGAAGGGAGGAAGAGATCTTGGTGGGGAGGTGAGCAAAGTGTGTGAGAGGGTAATCCAGGATGTGCAACATGAAAGTCCAGGAAGTGGGGAGAGGACGTGCAACATGAAAGTCTAGGAAGTGGGGAGAAGACATGCAACATGAACGTCTAGGAAGTGGGGAGAGGATGTGCAACATGAATGTCTAGGAAGTGGGGAGAGGACGTGCAACATGAACGTCTAGGAAGTGGGGAGAGGACGTGCAACATGAACGTCTAGGAAGTGGGGAGAGGACGTGCAACATGAAAGTCTAGGAAGTGGGGAGAGGACGTGCAACATGAACGTCTAGGAAGTGGGGAGAGGACGTGCAACATGAATGTCTAGGAAGTGGGGAGAGGACGTGCAACATGAACGTCTAGGAAGTGGGGAGAGGACGTGCAACATGAATGTCTAGGAAGTGGGGAGAGGACGTGCAACATGAACGTCTAGGAAGTGGGGAGAGGACGTGCAACATGAACGTCTAGGAAGTGGGGAGAGGACGTGCAACATGAACGTCTAGGAAGTGGGGAGAGGACGTGCAACATGAACGTCTAGGAAGTGGGGAGAGGACGTGCAACATGAAAGTCTAGGAAGTGGGGAGAGGACGTGCAACATGAAAGTCTAGGAAGTGGGGAGAGGACGTGCAACATGAAAGTCTAGGAAGTGGGGAGAGGACGTGCAACATGAAAGTCTAGGAAGTGGGGAGAGGACGTGCAACATGAAAGTCTAGGAAGTGGGGAGAGGACGTGCAACATGAAAGTCTAGGAAGTGGGGAGAGGACGTGCAACATGAAAGTCTAGGAAGTGGGGAGAGGACGTGCAACATGAAAGTCTAGGAAGTGGGGAGAGGACGTGCAACATGAAAGTCTAGGAAGTGGGGAGAGGACGTGCAACATGAAAGTCTAGGAAGTGGGGAGAGGACGTGCAACATGAAAGTCTAGGAAGTGGGGAGAGGACGTGCAACATGAAAGTCTAGGAAGTGGGGAGAGGACGTGCAACATGAAAGTCTAGGAAGTGGGGAGAGGACGTGCAACATGAAAGTCTAGGAAGTGGGGAGAGGACGTGCAACATGAAAGTCTAGGAAGTGGGGAGAGGACGTGCAACATGAAAGTCTAGGAAGTGGGGAGAGGATGTGCAACATGAACGTCTAGGAAGTGGGGAGAGGACGTGCAACATGAAAGTCTAGGAAGTGGGGAGAGGACGTGCAACATGAAAGTCTAGGAAGTGGGAAGAGGACGTGCAACATGAACGTCTAGGAAGGGGGGAGAGGACGTGCAACATGAAAGTGTAGGAAAAGGGGAGAGGATGTGCAACATGAAAGTGTAGGACGTGGGGAGTGGACGTGCAACATGAAAGTCTAGGAAGTGGGGAGAGGACGTGCAACATGAAAGTCTAGGAAGTGGGGAGAGGACATGCAACATGAAAGTCTAGGAAGTGGGGAGAGGACGTGCAACATGAAATCTAGGAAGTGGGCAGAGGATATGCAACATGAACGTCTAGGAAGTGGGGAGGGGTGACGAGAATGGGCAGGTGAGACAGGGAGTGCAGGTGAGGGAAGGGATGAAGAAGAACAAAGTGTAACACATATGTACAGAAATGACACGATGAAACCTATTACTTTCAGATAACTTAACTGACAAAAAAAAAGAACATAAATTTCTGTGACTGGACATTTCCCGAGAATGATAGGTAGTTATATTCCACAGAACCACATGTCAAAGACTACCACACAATTACCACACAACTACCACACAACTGGATAGCGATACTTCACTCCCCCATTTTGATGTTCCTTTTAGTTAAATCTTTCATTCAACATACCTATTTGGGTGAACTTTGTGAGCAATTTGTGTTTAAGGAGACATGAACTGAGCCCAGGCTTTCTTTGATTTTATAATATTAACAAAGATAAAAAATTGTCAGTGTGAAAAGGAACTGGTTTATAAAAACTCATGATTAGGCATCTGACTGGGAAATATAAAATCCATGCACATTAAGCATGTTAAATTTTCTTTTCAAGATTCAATCAACACTGATGAGGTTAACTGATAAGCAAACCACATACCTTCTCCTTTTGTCCTGAGTAAGCTGAAGTTCTATTAGGCCAAATATGGAGTAAAATGCAAACTGCACTAAAGTAAGGTACCAGCCATAAGGCTTAAAGCCTTCCATTGAAAATATCAGTTCCTGTTAAAAGACATGAATACTGTTAAGTTCAAGGGGGTAGACTGACTTTCTTGGTCACTGTTAGAAACACAGCATTTTAGAAGAAAAAAAGAACAAAACAACAAAACCCTCAAATCGCAAGGCTTCATAAAGGCAATTTAGGCAGGGAAATCAACAGGCAAGTGACTAAAATGCACTATCTTATGCTTTTTTATATTTTTTCATTAAAAGAGGAAAAAATGAACAAAAGTAAAAACTGCCCCAAACAACAAATAGGTGAACTATTTCCTTATTTTCAAGAATTCAAACAAAAAGCCTACTTCACCGCATGTTGGTCATCTATGATATACTTTTCTATAGGAATATAGTTCAAAGTCTATCACTTTCAAAATTACTGTGCCACAGACTGTGTAAAACTCCTCCTTGTATAAGAGTATTCAATTTTGCTGAAAAAAAATCTTTATTTATGTGTGTATGTATATATGTATACATATATACACACAAACGTACACTTTTTTGAGGCAGGGCTCATGTAGCTCAGGCTAGGCTAATACTTACTATGTAGCCAGGATGACCGTGAACTCCCGATCCTCTTGTCTCTATAGAGTGCTGAGATTACAAGCATGTGTCACCATACCCACTTTATGAGAACTGAAGCCTGGGCTTCGTGCAAGTTAGGCCAACAGTGTACCAAATGAGCTACATCCTCAGCTCCTAAATCAATGTTATATTAGGAAGTAACATGTACACTGATTACTAATAAGCCATGTTAACAAGCCAGTAAGAAACACTCTACAAATGTTACCTGGTTTAAAATTTTTTAGGCTTATTTTTAAAATTCTTATTTATGTGTATATGGGTGTACACATGCATATGTGCACATGTGCTCAGTGCCTATGTGAACAGAAGAGGGCGCTGGATCTCCCAGAGCTGCAGTTACAGGTAGTTGTGAACCACCCAGTTTAAGAGCTGGGAAATGAACTTGGGTCCTCTACAAATACAGGAAGTGCTGTTAACTACTGAGCATCTCAGTTTAATTTTAATTAAGTAAATTGAGCTTCCTCCCTTGGGTGGGTATATGGGGATGGATAAAATACTTCATGTGGTGGTGCAGGCCTTTAATCCCAGCACTCGGGAGGCAGAGGGAGGCAGAGGGAGGCAGATCTCGGTGAGTTCAAGGCCAGCCTGGTTTACAGAGTGAGTTCCAGGACAGCTGGGGCTACAGGGAGACCCTGTCTTGAAAAAGACACACACACACACACACACACACACACACACACACACACATACACACACACACACAAAATACTTCTGAGCCACTTTCCTTAACTATTTTGGTATAGAATTATATTTAAGATTTAGTAACAGTGTCAGTTTTCACAGCCAGATTGGCACAGCTACAAACGTTAATTTGTAGGATTTATGCAACTTAAAACTTTGGATATTCTAGTTACAAATGAAAATCTTTGATAATTATTCAAGAAGAAAAAGAGAATCTAGCTAGTAAAATGGACAGGCTACATTCCTATTTTGCTTTGCCATCACTATCTTTGGCCCCCAAGTTATTTGTAATTGGTATCCTGAAGGAAAAAAAAATGTTTCTCAAAAAGAAATTCTAATCCTTATTTCTAACAGTTATTTATGTTGTCTTCAGGGGGCTGGAGAGATGATGGCTCAGCAGAGGACCCAGGTGTGATTCCTAGCACCCACATGGCAGCTGACAACCATCTTTACTCTAGTGCCACCCCTGTTCTGAAATCTACAGGCATTGCATGGTATCGGTGCACTTACTTCTGTGTAGGCAATGCACTCATACACATAAATAAAAATAATACATTATTCAAAAAAATATTTTAAAAATATGTTGTCTGCAGTTTTAGATCATCTGTAGGAAATCAGGTTATAAATAATATTCTACACTATTTTTACATTAACATTGTCATGGCATTCTTGTGAACTAGCTAAAACATAAAGTTGCAATTGTATTTACCTTTACCTCTGTAATTTAGCTCTGTGAGATAAATTGAAAGTTAGATATTTAAGGTCACCCAAATTTAGTATTAATGAATACCAGAAATATTACCAGTTTTAAATTTTCTTTTCTTGAATTATAAAAGTTCTCTGATGTGAAGTACTTGAATTAAAAAAGCTAAGATAGGAGCTGGAGAGATGGCCTAATGGTTAAGAGCGCCGTCTGCTCTTGCAGAGGACCCAGTTCAATCCCCAGCACCCACATGGCGGCTGAGAACCATCCGTAACTCCAATTCCAGGAGAACTCCAGTTCCAGGGGAATCCAACGCCCTCTTCTGACCTCCGCAGCATTGCACAACACAGGTGCACAGACCTGCATGCAGACAGTACATTCATACACATAAAATAAATAAATAAAAAACATTTAAAAAGCTAAGATACTAGTGGTTAAAAATATTCACTAATTAAATGTGCACTAATACCACTGGGTCCCATTCGAACACACATGATTAGACTGGCCTGACTCTTCTCCCACCCAGCCATGTTTTTGAAGGTTAGGAATTTTCTGCTGGCCAAAGGTATACAACTGTCTCAAACCACAAAACAAGTGTGGGTCAAACTACTGCAATGTTAGACGTATTGTGCAGACAAAAATCACAGAAAAATAAGATCATGGTATAAATAAGAGAAAACTAACAAGAGTAAGAACAAACAGGCCTCAAGGGGAAAAGAAAAATGACCAGAAATGACTCAAAAATGACCAGAAAGTTATATACTAATTGGGGGATGGTGGAATGGGGGCAGAAAATGTGTCACTTTTTGTCAGACTTTTTAATCTATACAAAATGGCCTTTTAAGCTAAGTCTTGTGGCATGTGCCAATCATCCTAAGAACTGGGAAGACGGGGCAGCACTGTGAGTGTGAGGGTGGTTTGGGCTATGGAGCAAGAGTCTTTGTCAAAAAGTAAGAAAATGAAAATAACTTTTTATTAATGAACAATACTAATCAAGAGTAAATTCTGTTATCAACCAATTTTAGTAGAGGTAAAACAGATGTTCCTAGATACCAAACCACTCTTGAATCATTCTTTTAAAAATGAACAGATGACTTCAATTATCTATGTTAAGTATTTAAAAATTTATTTTCATAACTTTAATGTTTTAAGATAGTTTCTCTCTCCAAATTAAAATATTTAACTCTGAAATTCTGATTATTACTTTCAGTAGCCCTTTTAAGAAGTCCTTTCCTGTTACTCTACAAAAATTTGAAATTTATGACTCAATTGGTAGCCTGTAAATAAAAATATCATGGTTAGAAAGAAGTACAGAAACAGACATCAACTGGTAAAATAGTATTATTACAAACAAAGTACTTTTTACCTGTACGTATCCATAAATTAGATAAAATACAAAAACTCCAGCAACACATATGAAAAACTGAGTAACCTTGTTAAACCTGCTGAGGTTTACACCAAGCACCACAATGTCATCTATGGACTTGATATGTGGCGACATTGTTTGGGTTTTGGATGGGACAGAGATAGAGATGTATTTCCTGGAGCTGTTGAACTTGAGATCCATTGTTCTGATTCTGCCACATTCAAGGCTTGCTAAAGTGCTCTGTGTTGCTTTCCTCTTTTGGGTCAAGGCTTTCTTCTGCTTGCTGGGGCACGTCCTAGAGAAGGAGATAAGCAATTATGTTAATTTCTGTAAAGTATTAGGCTTCAAGTAACAATCTAGAGTACATATGGTATAAACCGTAGAGAAGTGGCTAAGTCTCTCGGGACATGAGTGTTATCTCCCACTCTCCAGTTCCCCAAAACCAAACACAAGATCCCTGCTTGCTAACCAACACTGGATAAGCATCATGTCTAGTACTGAGTTAATCAAATATGGCACCATGATTTTATATCTAGTAAGTACATAATTTTAATAAAAAATACAAAAGTTCAAATTAAAGTTAATCTTTTAGAAGAATAAAGAACAAGTGATACTATTTTTTTTTTTTGGTCTTTTTGAAACAGGGTCTCCCTGTAGCCCCAGATGTCCTGAAATTCACTCTGTAGACCAGTCTGACCTTGAACTCACAAAGATCCACCTGCCTCTGCCTCCTGAGTGTGCCAGGATTAAAGGCGTGCACCACCACACCTAGCTAAGTGATACTCTGAAATACTGAATACAGAATACTGTAAGATCTATTCAGTAGTGCTTTTAAAATAAAGTAAAATGGATGTAAGTTCTTTAGATTTATCAGGGAGTATAGAAAGGAAAATAGTTTTTAACAACTGCATTTCTTAGGTTAAAAACAACAACAAAAATCAAAAACATTTTTTTCTTATGGAGAAAATTATTCTAATATTCTTTGGAATGTAAAAGGCAGAAAATATACCATTTTTTTGTTACTGTATGAAAAAAATATGAAAACACCATTAATAATTGCCCTTTGGATTTGTATAAACTGAAACTAATGAATGCTTTGTAAACATTGAGGACTGGAGAATTATTAGATACTAGAACACACTTATAATAAAAAAAGATTTTCCTGTACCTCCAGTAGAATAGAAATTTAGTCTGAGGGCAGGAAGAAGAGCACACTGACAGCAGACTTCAGCTTCAAAATCCTCTAAAACAACCAACAAATGATGCTTTGAGTGACAGGAAACACATCCTGTCTAGTTGGCTGATTTGCAGACACCCAGGAGGACTCAGTCAGGAAAACAAGGGTCAAGGTTCTGACCATGCTAGCAACTGGCAGTACTTAGGCATCAATACATCTGCTGTAAAACCCACCAGATTTCAAATGGGTACTTTTACATTTTTCTTTCCTTCACTGTTTTTCTTATTCTGTTCTTGCTTTCTACCCCATGTCTCAATCATTCTCATCTCAGTATAAGATTATTTACCACGTTGTACACCCTTAAACATGATCTTCATGAGAAACCGTGCTTTGGATTGGGCTCCCTGCCACCAACACTGCTAATTTACTTGGGTGAATCATTTGTTTGAAAGTTGAAGTAATATTCATAACTATTTTCTATGTTAAGCATGGCTAGAGCACTAGAGCACTTAAATAAACGTGACCACACGCAAGTTCTTGGCTTCCTTTACCTAATTTCTTTCAATGAAAGGCCCAAATACCTTCTGTTCCACTTCTGAGCACAGCAGGCAACTAAAGCAGCCCTGGACTCACAGTGTCCTTTCTGCCTAAGTCTTTCTCTTTGGTTCAGAGTCAAGTTCAGCTTTCACATCTCCTTCTTTGTGACACCCTCCTGAATCCAGAATAGGAGAAAGGCCAGATTCAAATCTCACCAGTCTCCATACTTTATATTTTATACCCAAAATTTCAGAGAACAAAATAAACTAGCCTATCTGCTAGACTCCCCTGAAACATGAGCTTGCAATCGCCCCTGCTGCAAAATGGTGTAGTGCTGGCAAATTTTATCAGCAAAACTGAAACTCTTATAGAAAATAAGAATTGGGAGAACAGCGTAGATAATGATGTTATAGTTAGACACACACAGAAGGAATCTTAGAAAATCCCTTTCCCACTTTTACTGGCATAAAAATATTTCTCTAGAAGGCAACTTTTTCTCAACATTACTCTCTCTTGAGATGTTTATAATTCAGCATGTGCCATGCACATGCACACTGCATTGACTCAACTACAGCTAACAGTACATCAAAGGTTATATAGCATGATGATGGATCCCTGTGTTTTTTAGTTCCGAGATCTGAGCTTCTATACTGCCTGAGAAGTTTGGCCAAATTAATGTCTCTGAGCTTCAGGTACTATTTCTAAAGCAGAAGGTAAAATGTGCCAACTGTAGGATTTCTGTGGGAACTCTAGGAAATAAATGTAATAGAACATGGCATAGACTGTGACAGCCCATGTTGTCAGCTGTCACTACTTGGCTCTTCAGAACTCCTGCTGACATGCAACGCAAATAGGCACAGGGACTTCCCACAGAACTTTCTCCATATGATGGTACAAGAATGTAAGACACTCAAGGGCTCTCTTGTGCCCTAGTAGACACCATGTGATCAACACTCCTCTGCTCCCTTCCCTGACTTTAACATTCCTAAAACACCTTCCAGCAACCTTATGAGCATGTACAGGGTTAAATCCATCCAGCGCCATCTTTTCTAAACACACTCTACTGTGAACTCTCCTGAATGTCCCACAATGCGTTTGTGAATAACATCAAAAGAGATTCTTTGCCATCGCTTACAAAACCTGCCCTTTAAAGCTGTGGATTTGGAGTGTGGTTTTATTGATGAGTATATCACTTGTCAGCACGACTGATAAAGGCCTCTGATACTCTCTAACTAAGATCTCTAATGTTTGCAATCTCGCTTCTGTTTCAAACATTAATGACTGATACTGTCATCTAAGGAAACTGAGACAAAGTCCTTGTGGTGCAGCAGAAAAAAAACAATCAAGTGCTGGCCAGGTATGGTTGCTCATATCTTTAGAACCCAGAACTTAGAGGCTGAGGCAGGAGGACTGCTGGGAGTTTGAGGCCAGCCTGGGCCACATGGACCTTGTCTTTAAAACAAGAACAAAACAAAAACCTCACCAAATGGGGCTGGTGAGAAGGCTCAGCTGGTAAGGGCACTGGGTGCCACACAGAAGAATCCACTCCTTTAAGTTCTCTTCTGACCTCCACTGTGTGTGGTGACACAGGCATGCCCCTCACCTACCCACCCACCCACACAAGACAATTAGATGTAATAAAATTGTGTTTAAACTTAACCAAATAAAAACTCAAACATGGAATTAGGTTTTAAAAACAAAGTCAACATTCTTTTGTTTTACTTTAGAAGTCGGGACGCCTGAAACTAAAATAGAAATCACACGCATGGACTTTAGCCTGAGGCCTCTTCTTAAACTCTACACAGACATTTAACTTTAGCTCCTTGAAGGTACACAAAACATCTGAAATGGAATTAAAAAGTGGTATTTCCAGCACATACTGTACATTAAAAAAATTATAAACACTAACAATGTTGACTTATATGACCTACTGAAATAAAAATTATTTCATCTTATTTCCTTTTTTAATGACTTAATTATATTTCCATTTATTTTGTGTGTGTGCTTATAGATGTGCACACATGTACATGCAAATGTGCACATGCAAGATGGGAAGTCAGGTGGGAACTTAGTTCTCTCCTACCATGTGGGTCCTACAGATTGTTAGCAGAGCAGGCTTGGTGGCAAGTGCCTTTACTGGCTGAGATATCTTTTGGTCCTCAGCTTATTTAACCTAGTCTTGGTGGAATGTGAGGCAAATCTATCATGTGAGTAGCCTGAAAAAAGCTGGCCACAGTAAGGACTTCATGCCTTGATTGCCTTCTTGATAAGTCATGGTGTATGGAGTATGATTATAAAGCAGAAAAACAAGAATGATTTCTTCTATACACATCACCACACAAACTAGGAAAGTGGTCATTTCTGTAACCCATTTTTCCCAAGGGAGAAGGCTGAATTTAGGATTTAATCTATTAAGTACAAGCAATGGTATCTAATTTATTTTCAAATGCTGACTGTGTCTTTTGTCCAAGTTTCAAATTATTTCTGTTCCCTTAAAGTAAAAACGTTTAAAATTCTGGAGTCTGCTAACCTACTGTAGCAGAAATGCAGTAATTCCCAATTATCTTTTAAAAAAGAAGAAACCCAAAACTCTTGTTATAAGACTACCTCAATCCACCTATACCTTTAGCAATTCCTTGAAGGTGAGGGGGAGGAAATGATTTCAGAAGCGTCCGCAGGAAGAACACGCAGAACTTTCAGCCACATAAACTTAATAGCCCAACAAGAGCAAACAGTTTCCCAGTAGGGCTAACAAAACAGCAGCCCCCAGAAGTCCACACAGGGACCCGGAAGTGGCTCTCTAAACCAACAAGGAAGTCTAGAGGAAGCCAGGGGGTTGACAGTTCTTCCAAAGCACAGAAAGCAGGTACAGGAGTCTGGTGGAGGGCTCGGCGCAGTGCACAGAAAGCGGGTATAGGAGTCTGGTGGAGGACTCAGGTCAGTGGGGTCCACAGACGGCCCCTGCAGCCAGCCCGAAGGGGCCAAGAGGCCAGGAGGGAGGATGTTCAGTTCCTGAAGTGAGGGCCGGTGGCCATCCTCCCATAGGAGGTCCTGGTTTCTGCCCTTCCGGGGAAGAGGCGGACAGTGTCCAGCTTCCCTGGAGACAGGGGTCAGGGTTCCTGACACGCCGCCCACCCAGCAGCCGGTCTGTCACAGGGCGCCCCGGGCTCCCGGTTCCCCGCTCCCCCCCCCCCCCCCCCCCCCCCCCCCCCCCCCGCCCCTTCACCTCCTCCTCCTCCTCCTCCTCCGCGCTCCCTGCGCTGGCCCCCGGCTCAGCTGCCTCCCCGGAAGGTCTTCGCATCCCCAGCCCTTGCACGCCACTTCCGCCTATGCGTCTTTGCGTGCTGCGCAGACTAGCATGGCTCCGCCCTCTCGCCCTGTAACTACCCGCCGCTCGCCACTCACTCACGCGCATACTCCTTAAGCCGCAAAGTGGACCCCAGATGACCTGCGTCATCCAGAACCTAGGAGAGTTCACGTCTGTGGCTCTGGGATGAGACCCGACACGGTGGCCGCGTGCAGAAAGTTCGAGCTGCATCTCGATCCTTAATTTCCTCTCCTACTCGGTTGAGCTAAAGAAATTAGGCCTGTCTCCGTTCTATCTCTTCCCACTTATCCCTGGTCAGTTCCCACTTTCCTGCCTAGGCTTCTGGCTCTGGTGAAGATGGGCCTTGGGACCTGGCCGAAATGTTACTGGGATTCTTTAAAGTGCAAGTTGCTATTTCAGTCGTAAATCCCAAACTTGAGGTCGTTATAACCATCAAAATTAACCATCCTTTTTACCCCTTATGGAGAGTTGGGTCTACAGTGTCTGGAATGTAATGAAGTAAAAACCAAGTGGTTGTTTTCTAAGAACAATGTTAGAGGAAAAAGTTTAGTAGGTTGTTTGAGTCTGCTCTGGATACTGGGAATGGGGTGACAAGGATTAACAAAAATGTTAGAATCCTGTCAGTTAAGCACAATTTTAAAACTTTCAAAAATAGCATTTGTGTCTTGCTAGCAAAACGCTTAAGGTGAGGGGGGGAAAGTGTCAAGTTAGCTATTTTTGTTTAATACTTAGCAACATTGTTAGGCCAGTGTTGTCAACATTTCCAGGAATGTTGAAACTAAAAAAAAAATTATCTTTCTAAAGAGACACTAACAGGGCCTTATAGTGCTGCCATTGTGTCAGTAGCAATGTAGATTTACTATTATCATTAGCTACTTAAGCAATTCTCTATCAGAAATACTTAATAAATTCCGAATATGAGCTCTGTGCCCTCAAGGAGATGCAGCATACCCATGAGATGGTAATAGTAATAGTAGTAGTAATAATAATAATAATAATAACCTAGAATGCAAGAGGTGTCAAGACACCATACACACAAGTCTGCACAATCACTGTAGTCTTCCAACAGGGTGTTCTATTCCCCTTTGCAGCCTAGTTTTGCTCAGCAACTGTAGTGATCATCCTTCACAATCTGATAGAATCAACTGTTCCTCCACTAAGAACCCTTTAATGGCTTTCTGTCTCATTCAAATCCTAAAGCCTTCCCACATTTTCTAACTTGTCCTTGATGGCTCATGTCCAAACTATGCTTCAGAGCTCATCTACACTTTGCCGGGCACAGCAAGCATAGGTGCTTTGTATCTGCTGTTCCTTTTCCATGGGACACTGCTCTCAGATATGTCCACCAAGGGAGAAAATGAAGCATTAAATGATATTGGCATGGAACTAAGGATGATGGTAATGACAGGACTTCAGGAAAATAGAACCCCAGTGGAACTGTTAGTCAAGTGGAGCAAGGAGAACATAGTGATCATGGGTAGCAGCAAAACTAGAGTAGAAGTAAGCTTGCTGTGGCCTGTGAACTCAGATTAAACATGAGTGTTCTTCATGTGATGATTGCCTAACACAAGAAGAATTAATGAGTGAAAGGCTACTTCCACAATTGAGAGTGAAGCAGATCCTTTGATGGAGAATGCTGTAATGCCATTTCCAAGTATCATTAGTAGGTGTTCTCAGATCACTCAAGGGACCTGAAGCTGTTTACCCAAGGATTCATATACCATGTAAAATGAATTACCAAGTCATTAACAGGCATGTGAGTTGACACTGACGCTGAGGCCCCAGAGTGGAGACACAGTGGTGAAAGGCATTCTGGCCTTCCTTTGGTCTTACAGGACATCCAGCAGGTCTGTAGACGCCTCAGGGGCTGACTGATACTCATCTGTTTAACAACTGATTATGTCCTCTCTGATCTGTGCCTCATGACCATGATAGGAAGCAGCAAGTGGAAATTCTTGACGTCATCTATCTCCTAGGGTCAATGGTAAGAAATCAGATACTAATACTTTGTACCTACAAAGAATTTGAGAGATTCCACTACTAGACAAACTTTTAAAATGTATGGAAGATGATCTCTCCTTTCTGGCCCAGGGTCTAAAATCAGATGCTAATTGAACCCCGGAGGAATTTTCAATGATAACAGTACAAGCAATGACTTTAAAATATAGGAATGTCAACACTTGATAGTTGTTTTGACCTCTGCAGTAGTTAGCTAAGTCAAGATGTACATTGGTGGGCTATGGTAAGCTTAGCCAAATGTAGCTCCAATAATAGCTAATGTGTAAGATTCGGGGTTTTACTAGAATAAAAATACTTTGGTAATGTGTTTATTGAGCTGGCAGATGCTCTGTCAGTGAAACAGAAAAACAGTTGTCCGCTTCATGAAAATAGCTGCAGTGCACATTCACTGATTTTCTTGAGGGTTGGAACAACTTTCCTGATTTCTGTTATGAATTGGTTGTGTAAGAATCATGAATATAACCAGGTGTGGCAGGTTACCTTATTGGTTCTCTGCAGTCTTGACATGCTAATTGGACATAGAGAGGAGGTAAGTGCTGGGTACTTGAGGAAGATGTATGTGTGGCATAGAATGGGAATAAAAGCTGTAATGTTTCAGGGTCTGCTAATGCCGGGAACAGCTCATTTAAGGAGAGTTTGTGATGTGCTCTTACTTTGGTTTCTATTGAAATAAGAACTTAAGACAAGAACCTCTGTGCAGATAGGAGAAGGTAGATGAGAACAGAGAAGGAGACAATGAATAATGGAAATATCAGACCTTATTAAGAATAAAGGAAATGTCAGACCTTATTAAGAATAAAGGAAATATCAGACCTTATTAAGAATAAAGGAAATATCAGACCTTATTAAGAATAAAGGAAATATCAGAGCTTATTATTTTAAGGTCATTTGCCCTTTGAAGTGGATGCAATTTCATCAGGACTGAAAATTCAAAGAATAGATTTTCTGAAAAGATAGTAGTTTGTCTTTAGGGAATTGATTTTCCTTGAAGTGCATTTGCTCTGTTTACAGTGCCTCTGCCAAAACTCTGGTCTGTTAGACTTATAAACACTTGGTGTTATGACGTATTGCTGCTATCTACAGAAAACACTTGACAGTAAAGCGGCCCACATAGTGGGCATCTAACCAAAGAATCCACTGGTCATGAAATATATTCATATATTACACCACATGGAGGTAGTTGGTACAATAGAACATTCTTTTATTAACTGGCAACATTTTTCCACTAGCAACAAATTCTTCAAAGGGATGAAGATGCGGGTCCAAGATAGTTATATTCAGAGAGCCAATGTGTTGTGTTCCTTAATAGGTAGAATACTTGTGCCTGAGGCCCCAAAATTAAAGTAGTATTGGCCATTCTCACTGTGCCTTCCAGTAACTCAATAGCATAATTCATGATTCCCATTTCTCTGCTAGACTAGAAATTCTAGAACAGTTCTGCCAGGAAGTAAATTAGGGAAACATGGACATTCAAGTCATGCTGCCCACAACATAGGGCCTGGACAGGATAGAGATCTCCAGACCCTCCACCTCCCTAGCACACTGCTCCTACTCCAGGAACATCCTGCTTAGATGAGGAGAGGTCCGGGACTGCCTGTCCTCCCCTCTGCCAACCTCTGCCCACCACAGCTCATCAGGTTAGCATTCGCCATTCTTCCCTTCACGACTTCACATCCCTCCACCTATCCCAGAAAAATACATTAAATGTCCCCGGATCTTCTGCCTCCTAGACAGGTTTTTGTCACCCTGCACGCACCCTGGCTGGATAGGTTAGAGATCCCCACCCCTCCTGTCTCCTGTGCACACTTTGCCTCCCAGCCAGCTCACTCGAGCCAGGCAGGTTAGAGGCCTCAGGACCTCTGCCCTCAAACACAACTCCCTCCATCCCCTGCACAGACAGCCCAGCTGGGGAAACTAAAGGAGAAAAAAACTCCCCACCCCAGTGCACTCCTTAAATAAAGTGGCGAGAGGAAGTCAAGCCCCATCACAGTGGCACACACTACACTCTGACACTAGGATGTCTAGCCTCTCGACACATTCTTACACCTTATGAACCTCAGCTCTTGAAATCAGAGGATGTACAAACCCAACACACACTGCACTGACTGTAGTTTATGAGGTCAGAAGCCCATGCCCATCAACAAGCCACAATCACCCATAGCTACCCAATCCACGATGGAAACTCTGAGTATTTCAAAGCAATGCTTAGTCAAGCCCAAACCCACAAAACAGAGGAAATACTAAGTACCCAAACAAGCACTCAACTCACGTATGCCAGAAGTTTTAACCAACAAACTATCTCTAGATAAGTAAATCCCGACATGAAAGCCACTAGCAACATGAAAAGCCAAGGTAAAATATTTCTTCAAAAATCACCAATCTCATAGTAATGGCTACCAATGGCAGTGATGTGTGGGAATGACTTTCCTGGAATCACAAACTGTGTAATCACTCTGTTTTCCTACTGTGCACTCAGCATTCAGCTTGTTTAAATTTAACTAGGCTTTAAGAAAAATAATGTAATCAATCTTACTATGCTTTGGATTCCCAGCCTGTGTAATGAACGGTTACAAGCTAAGTGTTACATTCATAGCTTTGATATTATCCCATGTTCCCTATTTTGATTCAGTCACACTCCTGATTCAGAACAAGGGATGTGTGCATGACACGTGGTAATTAGACCTAAGATCACCCCTGAAATCACAGTGAAGTTGAAAACTACAAAGATGTTGAAAACACACACCACAAGCATTGAAAGCAACATATGAGTTGATGGCGGGTTTGTGACTTTGTGTGCTTTTTTGGGGTCAGTCAGGTCAGAAAAATAACTTTCCTTATGAACTCTGATTAAAGGTTGTTAAGACAAAGTTCCTCATTCCTTTCTCTACTGTGATTTGATATCCTGTTTAGTTTAAGAGGTGACCCTATGACGGAAAAGAAAATAGCTCTGAGAGAAATCAGAATACCAAAAATAGATCAGGTCATTCTTAAATGATTTCAGGGTGTAGTTTTGTTTAAATGAGGCACTGCCTCAGTAGCCTAGAAGAAATTCCAAAGGATTCAGAAGAATGATTTTAAATATGTTAAAGATCTCAAAGAAGACACAAATGCAGGAGTGAATTCAAAGATGATATGAATAATCTGAATAAATTCTAAGAAAAAGAAAACAGCTGAAATAAATAAGAGGGAAATCAGGAAATGAAAATGCAATTGTATGGGGCTGGAGAGATAGCCTAGCGGTTAACAGCACCGACTGCTCTTGCAGAAGACCCGGGTTCGATCCCCAGCACCCACATGGCGGCTGAGAACCGTCTGTAACTCCAATTCCAGGAGAACTCCAGTTCCAGGGGAATCCGACGCCCTCTTCTGACCTCCGCGGCATTGCATGACACGGGTGCACAAACCTACATGCAGACAGTACATTCATACACATAGAAAAGAAATAAATAAAATTAAAAAAATATTAAAGAAAAAAGAAAATGCAGTTGTCCCTGGAACCCATCCCTCTGAGGTGGCCTAAGAGTGCCTGACTCAGCCTCTGGCCTCCGAGTGGTGAGCAGCCCAAATCCCACTGTGCCCACACCTGCTTTGGGGCCATCTCTAGCCCATCCCACTGCTCCAGGGCTGAGAGTTCCCTGATGGCTGTTAGGGACCCTCACATCTTCTTTCCATCCCTTTTCCTTGGGCCATGGATCCCTGTTCCTCTGAGAAGGCCTGAGAGTGCCCGAATTGTCCTCTGCCTCCAGGGGAGAGTAGCCCAAGTCCCACCCCATCATCCCTCTGCCTTGGGACTGTCTCAGCTGATGAGTGGCTAGTCAAAATATGATACATTTACACAATACAGTTCTACTCAGTTGCAAAGAAAGATGAAATCATGAAATACATAGGTAAATGGATGGAACTAGAAACTGTTATACTAAGTGAAATAACACAGACTCAGAAGAACAAGCAACATATGTTTTCATTTGTGGATGTTAGCACCAAATCCTTATATTTCCTGATATAAACGCAAAAGGCAGGAAAATGGAAAGGAACCATGGATGTAAAAGGAAGCAAAAGGCCCAAGATAGGGAGATAGTACAAAACATATATTACCAAGGGGGAAATTGGTGTATTCAACTGGAAAGGAAGGAGTGAAAGATACACAGGGAACCATGGGGCAAAGGGGAAGAAAGAGTCAACAGAAGGGGGAAAGTAGGAGACAGGTATGATCAAGGAAAAATCCGGGTACTTTAACTGGAGAGGAAGGAGGGAGGTTAGATGAGAGAGGAGAGATAAACTTGTGGTGTGAAAAATTAGGGGGAAATGTATTATCTGAAAACCTACTGAGAAGTACATATACTACGCTTTCTGACCATGAGTGTATGCATAGACCTGAAGATGATAACAACAAACACAGTTCCAGACAGGAGAAAACTCTGGTGGAGTTGTTGGTTAAGGTAGTACAAGAGACTCCCCAAGTAACATGGGCTGTTACCACAGTCCTTGACTACCTCCCATAACTTAAAGGTAAGACCCTGTTGTTGAAGGCAGGACATACTACAGATACAGAATTTGAGCAATGAAGCTAGATCTGCCCTGGAAGCCTCCTTCCATGACGCCTAGCTTTCACAGTTCTGGAGGATACCTTGAAAGCTCCGAGGGAGAAAAAATCAATCAATGGTTCAACCCCAGTTTTAAAGCCTACTAACTACCAATTCCTGGCACAGCAAACTGTATCAGTGCGGTAGTGGCACTTTTATCTTGGGGGTAATCGACAGCTACCTAATTGGACTTAAAGCCCATTCAGCAGAAGGGAACTCATGTGTGGCTCACTGTAAACATAGCTAAGTATACGTGGCTGGAGAGGTCATAGAGCCAAGCAAGAACCTTACCTCTGCCATATTCCTGGATAAATATTATTTTTCACTGTATGCTAAATATAGATCCTTATATTTGTAAACAAACATACCATTCACCACTTATCAAATAAGCTTCCTTTCGTAAAAGATGGAGACTATTAATTCCACAACTGGCTACCCACAGAGAATAAGTGTCCTACAAATGCCCAACCCTTACTGACACATCTAAAATGAAACATATACATTTAAAGCTCATCAGAGTTAGAGAAACAGGAGGGTAGAGCAAATACTAATGTGTCTCAACCCTCACCAGGAAAGCTTTCTCATGCAACAGAATTGTATGCTTACAGGCCACCACTGGGCAAAGTGTAGGGAATAAGAGACTGGAGAGAGTGTGTCCCTAGACAGGATTCCTATATTAAACCTTACCCACCCATGACTCAGGGACCACTGTGGAAGGAGAGGGCAGAAAAGTTATATGAGCCAGGGTTAGTGAATGAGCATAAGGAAATAGAGCGTTCCAGGAGTCTGAGAACTCACTGATAAGAACTTAATGCAATGGTGTCAGCATGCACAAGACCCATGGAAACTCAAACAAAAATCCAGTGTAAGGCTGGGGAAATGGACAGCAGGCCCCAGCCTTAGCCAAAGAACTATTGGCAACTGATCACTGCCTGGTGAGGGAGCATTGATCTCTAAGGGAGAGACTCTAGATAGGTTTACTAGACTCCAGTGGATGAATATGCACCGACAGATATCGGAATACACAAACTTAACTTGATAAGCCTTAAACATATATGACAGAATGCATGAATTCTGGGTAAGCATATATGACAGAATGTGTGAATTCTGGGGATAGGGAGACTATTAGTGGGTGTGGATGGGGGGAGGGAGTATAAAGATGATTAAGGTGTTTTGTATGAAGTGCACAACAATTCAATAAAGAATATACATTTTATAAAAAAATAGAATTCCTCAAAGTGTCAGAAGTACTGAAGAAGAAAACAAACTGAAACGGTATCTGAAATGAAAGTTCTATAATTCCACTTAAAATCTTAGCGGAAAGCTTCACTAATAGACTGGTTCATATGAAGGAAAGAATATCAGGACTTGAGAATAAAGTAGAGGAAATTAGGTCATTTGGTTAAAACAATGAGAAACTTAAGAAAACCCAAAAATATAAAGGGAACATTTGCCATCTTTGGGATACTATGAAAAGATTAAATTTGTGAATTATGACCATACAAAGAAAAGAGAAGAATTCTTTGCCAAAGGCCTAGAAAGTATTTTAAGGTTGTGGCCCCTGGTAGGTCAGCCATGCTCCAGGGCTGGCGCCACAGTGAAGAATAATTGGGCAACACAAATTGGGCTCCATGGGGAGGGGAAGACCCTTAAATGTGGGTGGATGGGTGGGAAGGGTGGATCTGTAAAAAGTTAGGGGAGAGGCAAATATGATCAAAATGTATTGCATTAAACTCTCAATGACTTAATAAAAAAAAAACCCACCACCAGCAGCAACAACAAAAACATAGAAGAAAACATCAAAAAATTTCCCCTAGTCTAGAGAAAGAGATGCCCATCCTGGTACAAGAGGCGAACAGAGCACCAAGAGAGCAGGGCCAGAAAGGAAGCTCCTCTTATCATATTATAGTCAAACCACTAAATACTAGAAAAAGAAAGCATATTCAAGGCAGTAAGAGAGGAAAGCCAAATCATGTATAAAGGAAGGCCCGTTTGAATGGCAGTGATTTCTAATGAAAACTCTAAAAGCTAGAAGGGCATGGAAGGATGTATTTCAAGTTTTGAAAGATCTTGATGATCACAATGATCAACTCAGACTATACCTTGAAAGCCTAAATCTATCATCTATCTATCATCTATCTATCTATCTATCTATCTATCTATCTATCTATCTATCTATCATCATCATCATCTTCCTTCTGTGTATTTCTATCTGTACAATGGAAGGAGAAAAACTTTTCATAACAAAAGGAACCTAAAATTATTTATGTCCACTAATGTAGCTTCACATATGATACTAGAGGGAATAATCTGAATGGATGAGAATGATAAACACATGCATGCTAAGACATTTGGAAAGGAAATGAAGACAAACAAAGCACCCAAACTACAAAATAATTAAAATGACAGGAATTAATACATACCTACATCCCCAATCAAAAGACACAGAGTAATAGATTGGATCAGAAATCAGGATCCCTCTTTTTTTTCTGCTTCCAACAAACACCTCACAACTAAAGATACATACTACTTTAGGGTGAAAGGCTGGGCCAAAGTATTCCAAGTAAATGGATTCAGGAAAATAAATAGTAGTGACTATTCTGATATTTGGAAAAGTAGACTTCAAGTCAACAGAGGTTATAAAAGATAAAGCAGAGGAAGAATTCATCAGAACATTTCCATTCTAAACATATGTGAACCAAACACAGGGACATCCAATTTCATAAAACAAATACTCCTAGATCACTAAATAACCCAAGACAGTAATAGCTGAATTCATTATCCCCACCCTCACCAATAAACTAGCAGGCCAAGCCCCAAATGGATAGAGACACATTGGAACTAAATGATGTCATAATCATTTGGACCTAACAGAAATGATAGATCATTCCTACCAATCACTACATAATATGCATTCTTCACACCAGTTCCTGGCGTATAAAACTCACCACATACTAGGACACAAAGCTAGAGTCAATAAATATAGGAAAATGGAAATCACTTTCTGTATTCCCTCTGACTACAATGAAATAAAGCTGGAAATCAACAGCAGGAGAAAACATAGAAAATATGCAAATTATGGATACTAAAAACAACTCATTATTGAATAATGACTGGGTTATCAAACAAATAAGGAAGAAATTATAAACTTTCCAAAAGGCTGGAGAAATGGCTGTGTTTAGGAGTGCTTGCTGCTACTGAGGCCTGGAGTCAGTTCCTAGTGCCTTCATCAGGCAGCTTACTACTGCATATAACCCCAGCAACATAGGATCTCATGTCTTCTTCTGGCCTCACTGGGCATCCACAATGCAAATATACACACGTGTGTAAATGAAAATATTTTCCAAAGTTCCCATAATCAAAATGGAAATGAAAACATAACAAATACCTATGGGATACAATGAAGTAGCCATATTACAGAATTGTAGAATGACTTACTAGACTGTTTTCTTTTACTTAACCTTGCATCCGCCTTTAATCCTAGCACTTGGGAGGCAGAGACAGGTGGATCTTTGTGAGTTCAAGGTCAACCTGGTCTACAGAGTGAGTTCCAGGACAGCTGGGTCTACAGGGAGACCCTGTCTCAAAAAGACCCCCCCCCAAAAAAAGATAACTCTTTATAATGCAAAGAAACTCACTGAGCTACTTGCTTCTCTTGTCACCTGGGCACAGGACCTCATTGGGCCTCCACCAAGATAGTGAATGAGTGTGGATATGATTGCTTAAAATATCAAAGCACTGGACGCAATGAGTTATTCTCATTTAAAACAGTGAGAAAAATTGAGAAATCTGCTTGTTATTGTGTTTGTAAGATATTCTAGACTGAGGGACCAAAGGGCAAGATTCTCTAATAAGGGTAGATCCTAGCCTCTATTTCCCCAATTGATGCTGGAAAGACTGTTTCGGTAAAAGTATGAGTGGAGTCTATTTCAAAGGCACATTTCTGTGAGACCTCTGAAGGAACAGATGACCCCCAGAAGTGGGTCCACTCTAGACATTAAAACTGAATGTTAAGAATCAGACATTTTTTTTTTTGGTCTTTTCGAGACAGGGTCTCCCTGTAGTCCCAGCTGTCCTGGAATTCACTCTATAGACCAGGCTGGCCTTAAACTCACAAAGATCCGCCTGCCTCTGCCTCCCGAGTGCTGGGATTAAAGGCATGCGCCACCACGCCCGGCTAGAATCAGACATTATTATTTAGGTATAATGGTAATGTGGCTTAGAAAGACACAAAAATCAGAGAAATCTCATAAATAACAATGATGAAGTTCAGTACCTTGGAAAAACAAAAATAAAGCACACTCAAAACTAGTAAAAAAAAACTAAAGTAAAATCATAGCAGAAATAAAGAATAAATGAAAAAAAATGAAATCAAGTGTTGGCTTTGTGACAAAAAGAAAGATTGACTCAGGGAGACCCGTATTTGCTTTATTGGTTTAGTGGCCTTTGGTAACACTCTCTGGCATTCCAGAGGCCAACTGTACACTTGCATGTGCGGTCTCAATACATCCCTCCCATGTTAACGTCAGGTCTTCGGCAGCAGGGTCTTATCGCCTCTCCTCCTGCAGGTATCCCAATTTATGGGCAAGGAGCCCTTACCTTTTGTGGGGCCTTGGATCCCCTGGCCAACATCCCCCTGGTAGAACAATCCATTGCTGATGTCAGAGCTCCTGCATTAATATACTTTGCCTAAGTGCATAGCCCAAGGACTTTAGTATTATATTTGGTTCTGAACAGAGTATAATCCTTTTCACAGTTCTTATGTCTATTAGTCAATTAAAGAAGGCATTTTTACCGGTTTTATAAGAGATTACCTCTATAATAGTTGTCTCCAATTTACAGGTGGAGGGAACGATCCTCACCATCGTCATATTTCTCCTTGTTCTAGGGGGGGGAAGGCAAGAAAGTCTCTCATATCAAAACCTTTGTGGCGTGGACCTGAAGTATAAGTTTCATAGGACTCATTATAAATAGTTGTTAATGTAGGATCCACAGAAGGGTTCGATGTTTATGGCACTGAGGCTTTTCTTCCTTTCAATGTTCAGACGGGTCAACCTTTCAGTTGCCACTTTTTGGTACATCCTACTCAATGCAAAGCTGTATCTTTTCTTTCTCAGCCGTTAAGTTGGTGATATTTTGTCCTGTTGGAACAAACAAATCTCTTCCCGTGGTTAGTTTTAAGATTTGAAGACTCCACCATCAGCACCAGCTACAACTCACCTGCCTGGAAATACTGTGCAGCAGAGGCAGCCATGTGCCTGTATATCCCAAATCTAATTGGCTATTGGCTCTTTCCTGGAGGAATAACCCACGGCTTATGCCACAAGCTTACACATCCTCTACATGGTTAAGAGATGTTATAGCCACAGTAAGACCCTGCCCTATTTAACAGGGGGGTAAAAATGTAATTCATGGATTAACATATCATCCAAGCATATGTGTCTATGCCAAAGTAACCTACCATAAACTATTAGTGCTGCTAAATACCTACTATATCTAATTGCTTCTGCTTCATTAGTAGGATGAAAGGTTACTCCTGGACAAACTGTCAGCCCATGAAAGGAAACAGCCAGAATTGACCAGAGTCCAAGTCAACAGCTCCAGGAGAGTGGACTGTTTTCTTCTCATCCACCTGTGCCCCTTTTCTAAGCCTAGGGAACAATCTGCGGAAGGGGGGCGTGGTAGAATGTAAAGGCGCGCGATTGGGGTGAATGGTGAGAACTACAACGATGTAGTCTGGACACTCATTTGATCGCTTGATTGAACAAACAACCTGTCACCCCCCACTGGATGGTGGGGCTGTGGGGGTTTGGGCACAAACAGCCTGCAGATTGGTTTTGCACGAAGGATGCTTATACTCATGGATTATCACTTCTAGCTTAAAAAAAGGAAAAAAAAAAAAAAAGAGAAAGATGCAGGACAGTTATGGCAGAATACATGATATGGGATGGGGTGGGGGGGAAGGGAAAGGGAAATATGCCTGATCTGAATTGGAAAATGATGTACGAAATGCACAAAGCATCAATAAAAATTAAATTAAAAAAAAAGAGAAAGATTAATAAAGTGTTAGCCAAATTAACCAAAAGAAAAGGAGAATAAACCCAAAAGAATAATAGTGGAGAGAAAAGAGAGACATTATAGCACAGAGATCACTGAAATCCAGAGGATCATAAGCACATACCTGGGAAATAAAATTAATGGATATATTTCTAAATGCATATCACTGTCTAAAGTTAAAACAAAAACAGATGAAAAGTTTAAATTAATCCATCCTCAGGCTGAGCATAAAGGCACTTGCTGCTCTTGCAACCCAGGTTCAGTTCGCAGCATGCACATGGTGGCTAACAATCATACTAGAAGTACCAGAGGATTTGACGCCCTCTGCTGGCATCTGTGGGAACTGCATGCACATGGTACACTTACATGTGTGCAGGCAAAACACTCATAATATGAAAGAAAAATTGGATAGAGTCTGACTTGGTATCTCCAGGATGGCTTTGCCAAATTACACTGCTGCTCCCATCCCCTTCTTTGGAACCACCTGCAGTGCCTCCCAGTGCTCCAGGGTTTTGAGTCCCCTGTTGATTAGTAGAGATGAGCACATCCGTCTCGTATCTCCTCTTCTTGGACTGTGGCACTATCCATCTGAGGCTTCACCCTCCTGGAGACCACCTGAGTAGCCTGACTAGAAGCATCCAGTATAAAATAAAAAGAGGGGACCTGAAGCCTAGACCAAACAGCTCATCATATCCAATCAGAAAGCACTCAGGCACATCAGTAATACTACCAGAATCAAACTTCATCTCAGCAAAGGAAGGCTTGAGTTTCACAACAGAGTCACAAGCAACAAAAGAAATCCACATGCTATAACAGCAATGAAAAAAAATATGATAAAGCAAAATAATTTGTCCCCATCAAAAACCATCAGTCCTATAGAAAAACTCTACAATGAGAACCTTACGGAAAACACAGGACACAGAATTTAAAAGAACAATCATAAATATGATCAAAGAATTTGAAGATTTAAATAACAGACAAATACTCAAAAGATGATAGGGAAAAACTTCTGACTGACTTCACAAAAGAGATATGAACATTGAAGAAAACTCAGGCTGAAGTGAAGAAGGGAGCTAAAAACTCAATAAGCCAATTTGAAATGACACTAGAAAACCTCACCAAAAGAATGAATGAAATGGAGACAGAACATTAAGATTGATGATAAAGTTGAAAAATTGGACCACTCAAGCAAAGAATATGAAAAATTCCAAAGAAACAGGAATGAAGTATGTATGTAGGAAATATTGAACACCATGAGAAGACCAAATTTACAAATCATAAGCATAGAGGAAGAAGAATTTCAGGTAAATAGTATAGACTGGATAGAAAGACATGCAAGCACAAGATGCACATAGAATACCAAATAGGTCTAGAAAAGAAACTCTCTATGGACTATCATAGTAAAAGCACTAAATGTACAGAACAAAGAGAGAATACTAAAAGCTGCAAGAGAAAAATAAGTCTCTCATGTAAATTAAAAAAAATCAGAATTACAGATAAGTTTAGTGCAAACTTTGAAACCCAGAAGATCCTGGACCGAACTATTGCCAGTTCTAAATAACTGTAAATGCCAACCCAGAATTTTCCAATTAATTAATTAATTAATTTTTATGTGCATGAGTGTACCGTCTGCATGTAGGTAGGTGCACCCATGTCATGCAGTGCTGCGGAGGTCAGAAGAGGGTGTCGGACTCCCCTGGAACTGGAGTTAAAGATGGTTCTTAGGCGCCATATGGGTGCTGGGAATAGAACCCATGTCCTCTGAAAGAGCAGTTGGTGCTCTTAACTGCTGAGCCATCTCTCCAGGCCCAGAATATTTTATTCAGGAAAAATATTATAGTTGAAGGGGAAGGAAAAATCTTCCATGACACAAATAGGCTGAACGAATTCATGTCCACCAAACTAGCCTTCAGAAAATACTTGAAGCAATACAAGGGACTGAAGGAAGGAACTACTATGCCCAACAGGCAACAGAAAGAAACTAAATGAAGGGACAAGTGTGGAAACACAAAAGGAGACTAAGAATGCAAACAGAAATTAAAATGATGGCAACCAATATACATCTTTCAATAATAACTTTAAATATCAATGGACTGAACTCCCCAGTCAAAGGCCACACGGAAGTTGAATGGAATTAAGAAACAAAATCCATCTTTTGTTGTCTGCAAGAAACTCATCTAACTTAAGGCCTAAGGGTCAGAAAAAATCCCAAGCAAATGGCACTAAGAAACAAGCAGGCATTGCAATTCTAATATCTAAAAAAATGGACTTCGAATTAAAACTAATAACAAGAGATAAAGAAGGTCACTTCATTCTGAGCAAAGGAAAAAAATTGACCAAGAAGATATTACAACCATGAACATATATGCACCAAAATCCAATGCACCCAATTTCATAAAAACAGTAATAGAAGATTTTAAGGTCAAGATTTACCCCAACTCAGTAAGAGTTGGTGACTTCAATATCCCACTAGCTCTAATAGACAGGTTAACTGGACAAAGAATAAACAGAGAAGGATCTGAATTAAATGAATCTGTACATCTACTGAATATTCAACCCAAGTACCAAAGAATAACTTTTCTATTCAGTGGCCCATGGAAGTTTCTCTAAAATTGAATGAGGCACAAAACAAACCCCAACGAACAAAAAAATTGAAAGAATTCCATGCAGTCTATCAGACCACAATACAATAAGGCTTAGAATCAACACCAAAAGAAGCTCTAGTAACTACATAAATTCATGGAGATTAAAGAACAGACTCCTGAATAATGAATGGCTCAAAGAAGAAGTTAAGAAATAAAAGTATTCCTGTAAATAAATGAAAATGAAAATAGAACACACACACAAAAACTCTGGGACATTTGAAATCAGTCCCAAGAGGGAAGTTTATAGCTCTAAGTACCTACATTAAAAAAAAATCAGAAGCAGCACAATTAAGTGACTTAACATTGCAACTCAAGACTTTGGAAAGAAAAGAACAAATGAACCCCAAATCCAGCACATAAGAAACAATAAAACCAGAGGAGAAATTAATGAAACAGAAATCAATGCAAAGAATCAATGAATCTAAGATCTGGTTCTTTGAAAAGAAGAGCAAAGTAGACAAACCCTTAGCCCAGCTAACTGAAAGAAAAAGAAAGAAAGAAAGAAAGAAAGAAAGAAAGAAAGAAAGAAAGAAAAATTCTAAATCAACCAAATGTGAGATGAAAGAGGGAACATCACAATAGACACCAAAAAGATTCAAAACATTATAAGGGAATACCTTAAAAACCCATACTGTATTAAAATTGAAAACCTAAAACAAATGGATGAATATCTAAATTCATGGGAACTGTCAAAGCTAAACCACCAAGAGAACAATGGCTTTAACAAACCCATAAAAAAATAAGGAAATTGAGCCTGGTGTGGTGGCGCACGCCTTTAATCCTAGCACTTGGGAGGCAGAGGCAGGTGGATCTTTGTGAGTTCAAGGCCAGCCTGGTCTACAGAGTGAGTTCCAGGACAGCTAGGACTACAGGGAGACCCTGTCTCGAAAAGACCAAAAAAAAAAAAAAAAAAAACAAAAATAAGAAGGAAAAAAAAAAAAAAAAAAAAAAAAAAAAAAAAAAAAATTAAAAAAAAAAAAAAACCACCATAGGCCCAGATGTATTTACAGCAGAATTCTACCAGATACTAGAAGTATACAACTGATAGTACTTAAATTATTCAAAAAGAAAGAATCAGAGGGAGAACTCCCAAACTCCTATGAAGTCAGCATCATTCTACTACTGAAACCAGGTAAAGACACAACCAGAAAAAAAAAGAAGACCTTTATAGACCTGTATCCTTAATGAACATAGATGCAAAAATTATCAACAAAATACTTGAAAACCACGCACAGATACATGTAAAAAAGATCACCCATTGTGATGAAGTTGGCTTTATTCTAGAAATGCAGGGATGGTTCAATATATGTAAGTCAATAAATGGCACAAATAATATAAATGGACTCAATAACAAAAATTGCATGGTCATTTCAGTAGCTTCAGAAAAGGCCCTTGACAAAATCCAACATGCATTTATATTAAAAGTACTAGAAGGGGGCTGGAGAGATGGCCTAGCGGTTAAGAGCACCGACTGCTCTTGCAGAGGACCTGGGTTCGATCCCCAGCACCCACATGGCAGCTGAGAGCCGTCTGTAACTCCAATTCCAGGAGAACTCCAGTTCCAGGGGAATCCGAGACCCTCTTCTGACCTCCGTGGCATTGCACGACATGGGTGCACAGACCTACACGCAAACAGTACATTCATACACATAAATAAATAAAATAAAATTAAAAAAATTAAATAAAAAAAAGTACTAGAAGGAATTTATCTAGCAGAAAATTATGTCAACATAATTAAAGATATGTCCATAGCCAACATTATTCCGAGTCAAGAAAAACTGGAAGCATTCCCAAAGTAAGGATCCAGGCAAGGATGACCAGTATCTCTATTCCTTTTTGACTATAGTGCTTGAAACTCTTCCTAGAGCAATAAGACAAGAAAATTAAAGGAGTACTAATTGGAAAAGAAGAGGTTATGTTATCTCTATTTGCAGATGATAGGATAGTATACATAAAAGATCCCCCAAATTCCACCAGAAAACTAAAAATTATCTATACGTTTAGCCAAATGACAGGTTACAAAATCTATAGAAATCAAAATCAGTAGTCTTTATATATGTATTAATATCAAGCAATCTGAGAAAAAGTACTCTCCCATTCAAAATAACCTCAACAAATAAAACTAAGAATATCTAGGAATAAACTTGATCAAAGATATTAAAGACCCCTACAATGAAAATTTTAAATAATTGAAGAATGATACTGAGGAAGACCCCAGGAGATTAGAAGGACCTCCTATACTAATGGATTAGAAGAATTAATATTGTGAAAATGACCATTCTACAAAAAGCAATCTATATGTTCAATGCAATCACAATGAAAATCCCTATAACATTCTCTACAGAATTAGAGAAAACACCCTAAAATTCATATGGAATCACAAAATACTTTGGATAGCCAAAGCAATCCTTAAAGTCAAAGCAAAAAGAGAAATGCTGGGGGGGGGGATTACCAGATTAGATCTCAAATTATAATACAGAGCTCTAGTCATAAAAACAGCATGGCACTGGAACAAAAACAGACACATAGATCATGGAGCATAACCGAAGACCCAAACATGAGTTGATGCAATTTCAAACACCTGATATTTGACAAAAGTGTCAAGAACACACATGGGAGGAAAGAGCATCTTTAACAAATGGTGCTGGGGAAATTGGCTCTCTGCCTGTGGAAGACTGAAAATAGATCCTTATCTTTTTTTTTTTTTTTTTTTATTTCTGTATGTGTACGAATGTACTGTCTGCATGTAGGTCTGTGCACCCGTGTCATGCAATGCCGCGGAGTTCAGAAGAGGGTCTCGGATTCCCCTGGAACTGGAGTTCTCCTGGAATTGGAGTTACAGACGGTTCTCAGCCGCCATGTGGGTGCTGGGGATCGAACCCGGGTCCTCTGCAAGAGCGGTCGGCGCTCTTAACCGCTAGGCCATCCCTCCAGCCCATCTTTTACCCTATACAGAAGTCAGCTCCAAATGGATCAAAGATCTTAATGTGAAGCCTGAAACTCTGAAACTGTTAGAAGAAAACGCAGGCAGTACCCTACATAATACAGCTATAGGAAAGGACTTTTTAAATTTGACATAATTTGTTCAGGAATTTGGGATAACAATAAACAAGTAGGACCTCTTTAAACTAAAAAGCTTCTGTACAGCAAAAGAAACAACTTTACTTATATGGTTAAGGGAAGAGAAAACCCACAGAGTGAGAGAAAATCTTCACCAGTGACACATATGACAGAGGCTTAACATCCAGAATATATAAAGTAAAAATTTTAAATAAGTAAAAATATGCGACAAAACATAAATTGTTATTTAGATCCTTCAATTGACTTATAAAGTGAAAGATTTTATTACACACTAATATAACGTGCAAATAACACTAAATTTTAGTTGGTTATAATTTTAATTAAAAGTAAATATAAAATTAATTAAAACTTAATTAGTAGCAACATTTAAATTTAGCAACATTTAATACTAAAAACTATATAAAAATCTCAAATAATCGAATGCAATGAGGTCTGTGTTAATATTCTCAACTTAACATCCTCTCAAATCAGCTAGCATAGAAGCCTGTGGTTATGTCCATGAGGGATTTCCCAGATTAGGTTAACTTCTGGTTATGTCTGTGAGGGATTACCTATATTAGGTTGGTTTCTGGGCATGTCTGTAAGGGAATATTTATATTAGGTTAGTTGAGGTGGGATGCACCATGTGCATGCAGGAGGCACTATACCATGGCCTGAAATCTTGGCCTGTAAAGAAGAGAAGGCAAGTCACACACCATCTGTCTCTTGACTGTGGACGCATGTGACCAGCCACTTCCCTCTCCTGCCACTAGGACTTCTTTGCCTTGATGGACTATTTCCCCTCAAACTGTAAGCTGAAATCAACTCTTCCTTAAGTTGCTTCTTGCAGGTATATCATCATAGCAATGAGAAAAATAACTAATACAGAAACTAGTACCTAGAAGTAGTACCCCACTGTGAGGTTGTTTGGGTTTTTGGAATTGGTTTGTGGGAAGATTGAAAGAGAGTTTGAAACCTTGCATTAGAGAAGACTTAGAATTCTGTAAACAGAATAATGGGCTATTCTGGTGGGAATTTTGAAGACCAGAATACTAAGAGAAATTCAGGTCATGGTCTAGCTCTTGAAGTTTCAGAAGGAGACATGGATTCAGTCAGAGACTGGGCTAGAGGTTGTTCTGTTGAAATTCTGGAAAAGAATATAGCTTCATTCTGCCCTGTCTTAAGAACCTGAGAGAGCTGGGTTTGGTGGCACACACCTTTAGTTCCAGTACTTGGGAGGCAGAATCAGGCGGATCTTTGTGAATTCAAGGACAGCCTGGTCTACATAGTGAATTTCAAACCAGCTGGGGCTACAGGGAGACTCTGCCACAAAAAGACCAAAAAAAAAAGAAAAAAAAAAAAAAGAAAAAAGAAAAGAACCCGAGTGAGGTTAGCTTAGAAAGAATGGACTAATTTCTTTTGGTGAAGAAAATTTCAAGACAGAATAGTATCCAGGCTATGGCAACTTCTCAGTGCTCTTAGTCAGATCTACCATAACAACACACAGATAAGATCCAACAAAAAGATAAGAGAAATCGTGAAGTTTAGTGAGGAAAGTTGTATGAGCAAGGTTAAAATTATGGGCAGAGTGAAGATGACAGACAATTAGTGTTAAAGAGAAACCTCATTCTCCTCATCTGAGCAATAGTGAATGTGCTCTGAAAGAAAGACCCCATCCCATTCCAACTTGTAAAACTGCAAATTTTGGTGAAAGCCTGAACTGATAATGCTGCCAGAGGGGTTCCCTGCTCCAAAACAACTTCCTAGGAAAGCAGTTTTGTGGATTCAGTCACTGAAACAGCAAAATGAACTCCACTTTGCTCTAGCTGACTGCTGCTTTACCCTGTGTTTTCGTCCAGCCGCTCCCACTGCAGCCAGCCAGGCAGAATATCTCATGTGGGCAGTTTCAGGAAGTGCACTGTTTCTACAGCACTGGGAATCTCACAAGTAGTCAGGTTGCATCTCCAGGTAGCATGTTATACCTGCATCTCCATGCAGGCCATTGTTTCTACAATTCGGAGAAACTCGTTTTTCCTAACTGAAATTTTTTGTTAACTGAAAACCTCTTTGTTAAGTGACCTGCCCCTGGTCTGGTGTAACCATGGTGATCTGATGTAACTTTGGTCATTGGCTTTGCCCCTGGTGTGTTGTAATTGTGGTTTTAGGCTTAATACCCCATTCTGCCTCCCCTCAGGATTGAGAGTTCTTTTGGGTGTTAGCCCCTCTCTGTGGTGTTCCTCCGTGGCTCTCACACCATTGCACCGCCAGGCCACACAAAACTGCTACAGCTGTGGTCCAAAGGGAGGCTGGGCAGGCTCTATCTCATGCTGGCATCAGAACTTGGCAGTGCTATCTAATGGCACTGGTTTCGCATGCATGGAATGTGTAAAATCGAGGGAATCATGGAGTCTTGCTCCATCGTTTCAGAGAGTTACTAAGACTAGGCAATATGTCACAGCTTCAGGGTCTTTGAAAGGAAGTCCTGAGAGGACATTGCACGAGACTGTGAAGGTGAAGCCTACACTGTAATGGAGACACCAGGATGTAGTAGATGACAGAACCATGGAACATCTGTAGAAGAAAGCTGTAAGCATGGAGTGGAACTGCTGCAAGACAGAAGTTGTATATATTGCATTCATCAGATGGTTACTTTATGACCCCTGATGCCAGGTAAAGGCTGTAGGACTTAGAGTTTCCCATACTGGCATTTGGTTTTGGTTTGATCATTTCTTGCTAAGTCCCATTCTTCCCTTTTTGAATGGAAATATTCAATTTGTATCATTATATACTGGAAATAAGTAACTTTTATTTTATTTTATAGGACATCTCAGATAAGAAATTTCCTTGAGTCTCAGATGTGACTTGGACTTTGGACTTTTAAATGGTATTGAAATTGTCAAAGACTATGGGGGCTTTTAAAGTTGTACTAAAAGCATTTTGCATTATGGGATGACCTTAAGCCTATGGAGAAAGTGGGTGAAAGATTATAGCTTACAAGTGATATGTTTGGTTGTCAGGGTAACAAGGGGTAGAGTTGCACTGATTAATATTATCAGTTTGAAATCACCTAGGAGTCAACTCCCCCCCCCCCAAAAAAAATAATGCCTTTATGAGGGATTATTTAGGTTAGCCTAATGGATCTGTCTGTGAGGGATTATCTAGATTAGTTTAACTGAGGCAGGAAGACCCCCTAAATGTGGTGGTACCATTCCATGGGCTGGGGTTCTGGGCTTAGTAAAAAGGAGAGCTGGGCATGGTGGTGCACGCCTTTAATCCTAGCACTTGGGAGGCAGAGGCAGGCAGATCTTTGTGAGTTCAAGGCCAGCCTGGTCTACAGAGTGAGTTCCAAGACAGCTAGGGCTACAGGGAGACCCTGTCTCAAAAAGACCCCCCCCCAAAATAAAGGAGACATTAAATGGAGCAGCAGCATTCATCTCTGCTTCCTGTCTGTGAATACAATATTACCAACCACCTCAAGACCCTGCTGCTGTGCCTTTCTGTCCGGATCGACTGCACTGGGTAACCTGAGCCAAAATAAACACTTTCTTAAGTTGATTTTGTCACATACTTTTTGCTACATTTATTCCATGTGGATGTTTGGATGTACATGCAGGTGTGCATATGCCTGCTACAGTGAACATGTGGAGGCCAGAGGGCAACATGCAGGTGCTGGTTCTCTCCTTCATATGTGAGTCCACAGGACTGAACTCAAATCCTCAGGCTTGGTAACAAACACCTTTACCCATGGACCCATCTCACCAGCTCTTGTCATATATTTTATTGCAGCAACAGAAGGAAATAACTAACACAAAATAATCAGTAGCATAAATGATGGGAACATTCAATATACATACAGATAAATATGAAATTACATGAAGAGGCTACACAATTTATTAAAAATTTCAGAGCTGGAGAACGAGTACTTAAAGGATTGTTAGGAAAATTTTAGCTAGATACTTTATTTATTTATTTATTTATTTATTTATTTATTTATTTAGTTAGTTAGTTAGTTTTGTTTTGTTTTTTCGAAACAGGGTCTCCCTGTAGTCCCAGCTGTCCTGGAACTCACTCTGTAGACCAGTCTGGCCTTGAATTCACAAAAATCCGCCTGCTTCTGCCTCCCAGTGCTAGGATTAAAGGTGTGTGCGACCACGCCAGGCTAGCTAGCTACTTTAAGGTTAACAGTTGTATTAGCAATTTATGAATCTAATTATACTTAAAAATGAATCATGGTCCAGTAACAATTCCAGTAAAAAGACACTAAATTTTAATGGTATGGGATAGTCAGAGTGGAGACCAAAGATATAATATGCAAGATTCCAAGAAGAAACAATTCACAGGTGAATATAAATGTTATGTTAAAAAAGATAAACATTTTTTTTGTCTTTTCTTTTGAGACAGGGTCTCCCCATAGCCCCAACTGTCCTGGAACTCACTATGTAGCTATGTAGACCAGGCTGGCCTCAAACTCATAGAGATCCACTTCCCTTTGCCTCCCAAGTGCTGAGATTAAAGCTGTGTGCCACAGTGCCCAGAAAGATTATGTTTTAAGAACTCCAGGCATGGTGGGACATCCCTTTATTCCAAACACTTGAGAGGCAGAGGCAGCTGGCTCTCTGTGAGATCAAGGCTAGCCTGGTCTATATAGCGAGTTCCAGGCCAGATGGGGCTATGGGAGACGTTGCCTAAAATAAAATAAAATAAAATAAAAATAATCTGGGTAATCCCTCATAGACAAGCCCAGAGGCTTATGTCCTAGGTGATTCTGGATGATGTCAAATTGACAGTATTAACCACCATGCAGACCTCCCAAAGCATTGGACTCATTGATTTGAGATTTTTTCATTTTTTATTTTATTTTATTTTTTGTTTTATTTTGTATGAATCTGCGTGCAGGTTTGTGCCTGAGTTGTGCAATGCCACGGAGGTCAGAAGAGGGCATCGGATTCCCCTGGAACTGGAGTTAAAGTCGGTTTTCAGCTGCCATTGGGACAGGGTCTCCCTGTACCTCCAGCTGTCCTGGAAATTACTCCTTAGACCAGGCTGGCCTTGAACTCACAGAGATCCACCTGCCTCTGCCTCCCAAGTGCTGGGATTAGAGGCATGTACCACCACACCTGGCTGATTTGAGATTTTTACACACTTTTCATTATTAAATGTGGCAAATCACCTTTAACTAAAATTACAATCAACAAAGAAGTAGTGTGATTTTCACATATCATATTAGGAGAATAAAATCTTTCACTTTATAAGTCAATTGAAAGAGCTAAATAAACTATGTTTTTCTACTTATGTAAAATTGTTATTTTATTCAGTTGTGTAGATGAATTGAAACTTGTTATTTCTATAAAAGCATCTGAAGTTCTTTCAGTCAATACTGATCATGATCCTGGTTCAACAGGATCATGGTTCAGTGCCTTAAGGTTCATTTCCTCATAATAATCTCTCACAAAAGAACCCTTTGGTATGTATAAGTGTGTATCTGCACTCTCTCTCTCTCTCTCTCTCTCTCTCTCTCTCTCTCTGTGTGTGTGTGTGTGTGTGTGCACACGTGCGCTTATGTGTATCTGTTGTATTTGTGTTGTTTGTGCCTTCACACTGTGATTATTTTGGTATGAGTTAGATCATGTTTGTGCAGATCAATGTTTCTGTTTCTTTCTGTTTCTTTTAGAAATGTAATGGCAAATTTCCATCCATTAGACATTTGGGTTCTATGACAGGGTGATGGGGACATGTTACTTCAAAAGTCTTCTTGTCATATCAGTCTGAATGATTCATCTAGAAAAATCAAAGGATATTGGGATCAACACAGCTTGGAGAAAAGAGAAATAACAACATTTTGGTTTATTCTACTTTGTATGACATGATAGAGAAGAGGGTGTTCTTCCTTATCCTGTATTCCATGTTTTGGACCTAAATTATAATAATGGAATAGAGCTGGGGATTTGGTCAGTGGTATAGTGCTTGCCTAGCATGTATGAGAACCTTGGTTCAATTCCCAGCACTGAAAACAAAAGGAATCATAGCAGTATGACTCCCAGGCTTATAAAATAACAGAAGCTCCCTCTACATGCCTGTGTGAAGAACTGAGGGATGGGGCAGAGCCTACATGGTATCACGGTTCTGTTCAGTTTTGGGCATGAGCTCTGTTGTCCAGGAAATGCTGGTGAATAGATCCACTGTGAAGAATACCTAATTCCATAACACCAGATTTGCAGTAGCACTGCTGGATAAGCTTTTGATGTCAAAGTAATTATAAGCAAGCTGAATTAAACTTAGCTCCAAAATAATGCCACTAGGTATAAGTAGCAATTAACTTGTATGTAAAAACATTCAATCTAAATGCACATTGGTATATATCATACAATGCATGTGTAGAAGCATGAAGTGCTTTAGGTATGAGACTAGAGTTTAAAAGGTCCATCCATTTCTTTTTTGAGACAGGATCTTATTCTTTAGACCAAGGTGGCTTTGTACTTGCAGCAATCCTCTTGCCTCAACCCCCTAGTGCTGGGTTTACAGGTGTGGACCACCACACCTCTATTCATTTTATGGAGTTGGTGATTATTAGCAAGACACTTCTTTAAAATAATTCTCACTCCTCTGCAAGTGTGCTGTGGTTTAGGATCAAGGGGCTTCATCGAGTTGATGAGGAACAGTGTAGCAAAATAAATACATTGAAAGAGAGATTTGAATTCAAGTGCCAGTCCTGCTACCGAGAGGCTGTCATCCTAAGGACTCTTCTTCATCCTGTTCCTTGGTCACTAGTAAATGAACAGTTCCTTCTCCTGGCTACTGCTATTTTATAAAATATTTATTACTTTATATGTAGGAGTATATTGCTTGCATGTATGCCCATGAACCTGTGTCACGCAATGGCCATGGAAGTCAGAAGAAGGTGTCAGGTCTCATGGAACTAGAGTTACCAATGGTTGTTAGCTAGCACATGGGTGCTGGGAACTGAACCCAGGTCCTCTGCAAGAGCATTCAGTGCTCTTAACTTTTGAGCCATATTTCCAGCTCCTTCTATCTTTTTTATGCTTCTTAAATGCCGTGAGGTTAGCACCTCCTCTGCCACGTGTGCCCAAAGTGATGTATGTGCCACCATAGGCTCAAAGCAACAGGACTAAGCAACATGTATGGAAAAACCTCTGAAATAGTGAACCCAAATAAATTTTTCCTTATTATAAGTTAGGTTTTCCTCACTTATTTCGTGACAATGATGGAAATCCACTAACAAACTTTTAAAAAACTGAGCCGGGTGTGGTGGCGCACACCTTTAATCCTAGCACTTGGGAGGCAGAGGCAGGCGGATCTTTGTGAGTTCAAGGCCAGCCTGCTCTACAGAGCGAGTACTAGGACAGCTAGGGCTACAGGGAGACCCTGTCTCGAAAAGACCAAAAAAAAAAACCTGAAAAAATTTATAATTATTTTTCATTATTTTATTTCCCTTGGCAAACTAAGATAATTTTGTATGGTTTTCATGACACTATCCAAGTTTCTCCTCTTTACCTTAGGCCAATAACCACATTGTAAAAATATCCATGACCTCCTGGAAACCAGCAGAAAAAGGAGAGAGGCATGGCAGTCTCTCCTAGCCTCCAGAGACATAGCATGGAGGAGACCATTTGCCTCTGCTCATCAGTTCTTTTTACTGGAAAAGAACCAACGTAGGCCTGATAAGTGAAGGTATTTAGAAGCAGCTGCCCAAAGGCTGCATAGAGGAGAAAGCTGGAAGCACAGGCATGCCAGGAATCATCTGAAATTCACACCCAGCTCCTTGAGAAACAATGACAAAGGTTCTGCAACAATCTGCTTCCACTCACTTCACTATCCTGAGATTTCTAGCCCTGTATGTTCAAGTCTACACAATTTTAGGATTCTGCCTCCTTTCAAGTAGGATGGTATGTTGTCATGATCAGCAGTCTCATGGAAGAGAGGCACTAGGCAAGTCCTCAGAGTGCAGAACATGACGGGCAGGCCTGTGACGAGCAGTTCATCCATGCCTCAGGTTCCACATGAGATCAGGGGAAGAAATGAAGCCACACACTGGCTGGGGTGTGTGGTCAGCAGACAGCTTTCACTTGCCAGGCAGGGGCTCTGATGCTCCCTAGAGTCTATGCAATGTCAGGATCTATAGGGGAGAAGAGCTATTTCCCCCACATGTGCTAATAAAAAAAGCGAAGACCTTGCCTGGTGTAGTGGCCCTCACTTTTAATTTCAGCACTTGGGACGCAGAGGCAGGTGGATCTCTGTGCCTTCAAGGCCAGCCTGGTCTACATAATTAAAGGCCAGCCTGGTAAAAAAAAAAAAAAAAAAAAAGGCTCAAAAAAAAAAAAAAAAAAAACAAATAAAAATAAATTAAAAAGCAAAGAGTTCAGTTTAGCTCCCAGGCCATGGCTCTGAGATGTCTCAAAATCCATAGGAAATTTGAAAAATATTCACAATGTACCCAACTCCGTGATTCTGATAGAAAGGGTCTTGGTGGGGGCTGAACATTGTAACGTGCCCCCATTGGGACAGAGTAACACACTTTTTATTTATTTTATTTTTATTTTTTATTTTTTTGGTCTTTTTGAGACAGGGTCTCCCTGTAGCCCCAGCTGTCCTGGAACTCACTATGTAGACCAGGCTGGCCTTGAACTCACAAAGATCCTCCTGGCTCTGCCTCCCGAGTGCTAGGATTAAAGGTGTGCACCACCATGCCTGGCAACACACTTTTTAAAGTGTGTTTTAAAGCCTGTGCAACTCATGAAAGGCCACAGAGAATGCCGCCATCATGTTATGTGCTGGAACTGGTGGGATTTGTAATTAATTTTTATATCTTTTTTAATTTTCTTCTTATGTTTTCATATTATTTATAATTATAAAATACATTTACAGCATTGAAAATTCAAAGTTGCCCAAGCATACCTAATAAACAGTTGATTGCCCACTTAATTCTTTTGATTCTATCCTATGGCATTTAATGGCACTTTAAACTTAATAGTCTTCTAGCAATATCACATGCATTAAGAAATCCACACATACCAATGTTTTAACTTTATAAAACAAGTGGTGGTATAATACGTAATTTTCTGTATCTAACTTATATTGTCTAATATTTTATCTTAGAGATTTTTTTAGGTTTTATAAGTGAAAAATTAGTTTCAGCTAAAAATTAGCTTCAGACAAAATAACAAATTTGACTTCAGTTTTGATCTGTTTACTTACATTTTATATATTTATTATACAATATATATTTCATAGCTGTTATTGCATTTGTATTTCCATTATAATTAGGTCCACTTTTGGTCTAATTGTACTACTCAGTTTTCTCAACAGCTCCTTTGAAATTGGTTGTGGAGAGAGAAGGAAAGTACAAATGCATAGGCTCATCGCATGGTGTCAATGTGTAGGCTCATCGCGTGGTGTCAATGTGTAGGCTCATTGTATGACGTCAATGTAGCCTTCCAAACAATAATTCTACAGAGACTAGAATTTGTATCATTCTAGGACTTGGAAAGTATAATGAAGAATTACTGAAAGAAACAAGCATGCAATTATTGTCCTCAGGAAATTAAATGTGAATTATATAAAAGAACCCAGTATATGCAGCTCTGGAATGCAGATCTAGAGTTAAAGTGAAGACATAAAATCAGAACTCTGGCTTTATAACAACTCTTCAAAATGAAATGCCGTGAATGTGATGACATTCACAGCAGAGAGTAGAGTAAGTGTTTTCTGGGATACTACATGGGCCCCCTGCACTGTGGGTACAACTGGAAATCCCATCAGGGTTCCAAAACCTAAGAGACTGTCATGTAGACAGGTGGTCTTTACAAAGCCTTGACAGGACTTGGGGCTTCTTGGTGGCTAAAACTCTGCTTCCTGCCCACACCATTTCCCATGGAGACAGGCGTTGCGGGACTCACAGCTGTTCATAACGCAGGTCATTGTGAATGGCTATAGATTCCTAATAACTGACTGACATTGGAATAGAAAAAAAAAACCCAAATGTGTGAAACATTGCACGTGGGCCAGCAAGATGGCTCAGAGATTAAAGGAATTTGCTGCCAAGCCTGATGTCCTGAGTTCTATCCCTGGGACCCTTGACTCCTACAAGCTGTGCTCTGACCTGCACAAGTGCTGCTGTAGCATGTGCATGCCCTTCAACAGATAAATAAATGTAATGAAAAGTGTGGAAGGAAACATTTCACACCTGAACAACACAATTTCTGTGCTGAATGAAATAGGTTAAGGGGACTGACTTTTCCCCTACGGGAACAGTGGGCAGAGTGGCAGTCTCAGGGGCACACCTGTGGATCTCAGTGCATATGTTGTTAAGGGTTGGACAAGAAGGGCTTTTTTTTCAGGCATGGCTAGTGTCTCCATCTAAATTTTAGTCAATAGAATTATATACCTCTCAGTTTATGACTTAGACACCGAGGTGTGGGGACACGTGTTGGCTAGCTCCTGAGAGTATCATGGGTGTATAGAAACATATGGAAACTGTATCACCCAGTTGGTGTCTTGTCCATATAAAAATCTGTTGAATGCCTCAGTGAACCAGAAGTTCTTTGCTGTCTGCAATGGTGTGGATAAATGGCCTCCAACAGCTCCCCTGTTAAAAGATCAGTTCCCAATTGGGAACCACTGGAGAGGGGGCTTGTGAGGAATATTCTGATCCCATGGGACTGTGGCCTCAAAGGGAATATTTGTCTCCTGTGTCTGCCATTTTGCTTTCTATCTGATGGAAGATGAACAGCCTTTGGCCATGTGCTCCCACCATGATGTGCCTTGCCACAGATCCACAGATTGAAAACTCTTAAAGTATGAGGCTAAACAGACTTCCATGTTTTTAACTGGATAGTTTCCCAAGTTTTGCTATAATGATACAAAGCAGAGTAGCACACTGTCCGGCATGAACACTGTGTTACCATTGGCAGCAGGAGGGAAGCCTTTGCTAGTAGTTATTCTCTTGATTCTTCATCTACTTGCTCTGGATACTTAGGTTGTGTTCTTTTCTTTAATTTCCTCCAGGTTCCACAATCCTTCAAATTCAGAATCTGTTTTTCCTACACTTAGTATTGTTTCTTTACCCTTTTTACTCAAATATGTAAATACTTGCTTCAATGAACTTGCAATTGAGTAGCACAATCTTGTATTATGTACCGCACATATTGAGTCTCTGTGGTTTGCCACAGTATCATGCAGAATAACCTCACTACCCTAAACCTCCATTGTGCTCCACTGCTCCCTCCCTTTAAACTCTAGGAAATAACTAACCTTTTAAACGATCTCAGAAGCCTTGCTTGTCTATAAGATCATGTAGTTGAAATCGTACAGTGTGTTGCTTTTGTAGATTTGCATAATTTTCCTTAGGAAAACATGCCATCTTTTTCCATAGCACCTCATGTCCTATTCCAGAGATTGAGCCTAGGACCTCACACGTGCTAGGCAAGCACTCTCCCACTGAAATATAGCTTAGCCCTCACTTTTCACTTTATTTTGAGACAAGATTTCACTAATATGCCCAGGCTGGCTTTGAACTGTTTTATAGCCCAGGCTGGCCAAGAACTTGGAATCAGTATTTCTGCTTCAACATCATGACTAGCTGGGGATATAGGCCTATGCCATCAGGTCTATGATTTTAGTATTACATAATATTCCCAGGCGTAAATGTGCTATAGTTTGTCTATTTGCCTATTGAAGGATAGACACTTCAATATTTTTAAAAGAATAACTTTTTCTTTACTCAATTTAAAAAGATTGGTTCAGTTCATAAGTAGAAACTAAAACTCATATCATCTTTTTCCAGAATGATTTAAAATGTCCTTATTACTGAGGCATTCATTTAAAGAATCTTTAGCCCAAAGATCAATACTTGTATTATATCAAATTATGAAAACATATGGATCTTTAATTCACCATTCTCATCAGAAAAATATTTTCTGAAATTTTATTTCCTATATAACCAATGTCTCCCAAAGCAGTAGAAACAAATCTTTCCTTATGGGTTTTAATTTTCTCTTTTTTTGTATTTTACAAGATTATTAGAGTTTTTTAAACATATATTTTGTTAAAGGCTTCACAGAGTCTTACAGAGTAAAAAGGAGCCTCGGTTCAACTGGTCCAGTCAGTCTCTGGGTCTGAATTCTTGTCCCATGTTGCAGGACTATGAGATATAGTTTAAATATTTCAAATGACTCTATATTTAAAAAAAGTTTTTTGATTTAATAACTTATGTGTGTGAATGTTTTGCCTGCCTGTATGTAAGTGCATCAGTGTTATACAAAGCCCACAGAAGCCAGAAGAGGGGCATCTCATCCCTCTGGAACTGGAGTTCAGACAGTTGTTACCCTCTATGTAGATGCTGGAAATTGAACCCAGGTTCTCTGGAAGAGCAGCCAGTGCTCTTAACTGAGCCTTCTCTCTAGCCCCAAGGAAAATTACTCTTGTAGGTGGACTGGTTTGACTTTTTCATATAACACTAGTCATCAGAAATGTCTTTCTTTTATTCAACTAAACTCCATTTCCCTTAATTTTTATTCATTCTTTCTAATTCAGCCCCATGAATTATAAAGAATAAACTTAATCTTTTCCCTCACGATAATCTCTTAAATATTTTAAAGAGAGCTATAATGTCACTTTCCACATAAAACTTATTAACTACCTTATCATCTTGGGCATTTTCAGTGGCCTGTACACCTTTATGCTCTCATTCTACAAGACACCCTTTGGATTGGGGGAGTGAGGATAAAACAGCTACAGCCAGTCCTCCAGTGAAGAACAACATCAGCTTGTGTGTGTGTGTGTGTGTGTGTGTTATTTTGGAAAGTGTTCAGGGACAGTCAACAGGGAAGAACCTATTAGACAGGCAGGTGCAGCTGCTCGGGCACTTGGAGCCAGAAAGCAGGTTTAAAGAAGTAAACTAAGGGAATAGAGACTTAAAAGCTGTGAGAAAAATTACATACTGTGGCTTAAAATGCCTAACATTCCTACCCAAGCTGGACTCCAATTGCCCCCTCAGTCGGTGTGTCCCTTAAGTGAATAGAATGTGGCACATGTGATGCTCTGTGACTTCTGAGGTTACATCATAAAGACAACAGCTTTGCCCTTGGATCTCTCACTCTTGAATAGCTGTTTGGGGAGCAGTCAGTTGCCATGGGCTGAGGCCTCTCAGCAGCCTGGGGAGATGCTGTGGTCAGGAACTGAGGCCTCTGCCAAAAATAGAAACCAAGTAGAGAATGGGAGTGATCCACATACATCAACTACTTGAAAGGCATCCATGTACCATGTTATATCTACAACACCAGGACTTGGAGGGGCCAGTTCTACTTATCAGCTAGCAATCATCTGTCCATGTTGTATATATGTACGTATGTATGTATGTATGTATGTATGTATGTATGTATGTATTATGTATCCATCCATCCATCCATCCATCCTGGGAATCAAACCCAGGGCCTTACATATAACATTCAAGTGTTCCACTACTGAGATTCTGCATCCTTACACATTCCCATTTAGACTATTAGTTTTTAACTTAAAAACAGTGTTAGAGATTGGATTTAAGGCCTTGGGCATACTAGGCTACTATTGAGTCACAGCCCAGTATTCTAAATCCCTGACTCATGAGAACTGATATACCAAATGTGTTGTCCGTTTAAACCCCTGAATTTCAAGTATTCCCTCTACAAAAAGCTGCTGGGGTGAGGAATGTGCCAGTTAAAGATTGGCTTCCAGTAACACAAGAACCAATGGAAGATATCTAAAAAGAATAAAGACTTTGTTGTATTGAATAATAACAGAAGGGCAATGAAGTGGATGTTGTTCAAGCATAAGGACCTAAGTTTTATCCTCAGAAGCCACATGAAAATACTGGCATGGTACATGCTTATAATCCCAGTGCCAGGGAGGCAAGAGACAATGTATTTTACCTGGCCAGACCGCCTGGCTTATTCTGGTATAATTCAGGCTAGTGAAAGACCTGGTTTCAATAAACCCAGTGAATGATGCCTGAGAAGGAAACACACACACACACACACACACACACACACACACACACACACACAGAGGAATAATATGTGCAGAGACAGGAAAGGTCTGCGGCTGGTCAAGCCTGTGGCCTTGTCACATACTCAGAACATGTATCAAAATACACATACACAGCATCTTCCTGTTTGCTCATCTGTGCAACTTGACACAAGCTAGAATCACCTGGGAAGGTTGTCTCAATGAGGGGCTGTCTAAGATTAGACTGGCCTCTGGGAATGTCTGCCAGGGATTATGCTTATTACATTAAATGATGTGGGAGGGTGTGCCCACTGTGGGTGGCACTATTCCTGGGCTTGGAGTCTCAAACTGAAGAAAAAAGAGCAAGATAGCATCTCATTAACACACATGCACTCACTGAGGTCTGTTCCTGACTGTCTCACTCAAGCTCCTGCCACAGTGATCTCACTGCCATGGTGACCATGACCGTGACCTGGTTTTTATGAACTAAATTATGAACTAAAATAAACTATTTCTATTCTAGCTTTCTTTTTCCAGAGTATTTTAACATAGTGAAAGGAAAGCATCATCTAAACCAAGTTGGTGCTATCTCCTCACAGAATAACAAAACTATTACCAGTTTCAATCCTCATCAGCACAGAAGAGGCATTTCCTCCCATGTGTTCTTACAGATAAGGAAAGCGTTCTCCTTATTTATGATAATCAGAGCTGGATGAGGCATCCACCTCCCTACAAGTGGTTTGCAGGCAAGATAGAGAAGCAGGGGCTTCAGACACTCCAAGATGGATGGGAGGTGGAGGGTGAGTGGAAGAGGCATAGTCAAGGAGGACCTGGATGCAACTGGGTGGAAGGTGGCGGGTGGAAGTGGTTTGCTGTTGTTGTTGTTGTTGTTGTTGTTGTTGTGGTGGTGGTGGTGGTGGTGGTGGTGGTGGTGTGTGTGTGCATGCACATGCATGTATGAGGAGAGGAAGACCAGGGGTCTTCAGGGAAGTCAAGAGTTCCATTTTGTATTTGTTCAATCAGAGAGCCCTACAAGACCTCAAAATTGGCTGTCAAAGAGGTGAGTTGGACTTTATATATAGACTGAGAAGAGATAAGAATACAAGTACAGGCTGAGGATGTGAGGGGAACATAGAGCCATAAGGGCACTTTATGTTTATATAACATGGTGCTATTATGGGTATCTGACATGGGCCACCATGGGCTAGGGGCTATCAGTCAGCACAAAATGGCTAACATGAGATGTCACCCAGTTTTCTGAGTGTCCGTCTGTGGGCCTGTATATCTGTCTGTAAGCCTGTGTGGTTGTCTACATGCCTCTTTGTGTGTGACAGCATGTACCTCTGTGTCTGTGTGGTTGTCTACATGCCTGCTGTGTGAGACAGCATGTGCCTCTGTGTCTGTGTGGTGGTTTTCACCCAGAATAAAAAACAAACAAACATGTATGACTTATCAGCGACTCCTCACAAACTCTTCAACCCCTGGCCAGCCTCCCATGACCCTCTTCTCTTCCTGTCATCAAAGCTGGAACCTCACAGGATGTTGCTCATTTGGTACAGTGCTTGACTAGCGTGCATGAATCCCTGGGTTTTATTCCGGGTGGTGCATGCCTCTAATCCCAGCACTCATGAAGTAGAGGGAGAAAGATGGGAAGTTCAAGGTCATCTTTGGCTACAAAGGAAGTTGGAGTCCAGCCTGCCATACATGAAAACCCTATTTCAAAAGAAGTATGTAAGCATGATCAGCAGAAATTGGCTTTGAATCCATTTAGTTGATGACTTGACCAGGGGAGGAGATGAGAGGGAGGTTCTAAAGAGCATCAAAGCCAACCAACAGGACAGAGGAGGAAGAGTGGGAAGCACAAGGACAGGTGGGAGGAAGGAGGAAGCAGGAGGTGGCCGGAGTGGTTGCCAAGAAGCAGAGAGTGGGTAATTGTGTCTTATTTGCCAAAGGTTGAACAAAATGAAGACATAAAAGCAACCTTTGAATTTAATGCAGCAGATCCTGGGGGTGGTGCGGAAGAGGCATGCTCCTCAGACGGTGAGGAAGCATTGCCAGCTGGTGAATACAACTCGGAACAACTTACTTGAAGAGGAAGGGGTGGCTGGAAGGAGCGACAGATTCATGGAGAAGGGGGTTAAGTAAGAATCTGTAGGCAAATGGAAAAGCCATCAAGGAGGAAAGAAGAATGTAGATGAACAATGGACAGCTCAAGGATTAAAAGCTCTGGGAAAAAAACACAGGCATTTAACGCATTTTATGCAATTTAAGATGAGTACTTTTTTTTTTTTTTTTAACTCTTTTTGAGACAGGGTCTCTCTGTATCCCAGATGGCCTGTAACTCACTAAGTCAACCAGGGTGGCCTTGAACTCACAGAGATCTGCCTGCCTCTGACTCCCTAGTACTGGGATTAAAGGTGTGCATTGCCACACCTGCCAAGGAGTATGCTTTTAGTGTATATTTCATCATCGTTTAGGAAGAGTAATTTAAACTGGTATTAGATGCATTATCTGTTCTTTAACTGTGTGTGTGTGTGTGTGTGTGTGTGTGTGTGTGTGTGTGTGTGTGTGTGTGTGTGTGTGTGTTGGCGTATGTGTGCCAACTGCTACTGTTCAGCATCGCAGGTCCAGGCTAGCTAGCCCACAAGCTTCTGGGGCCTCTTCTGACTCAGCTTCCTCTCTCTCCACAGGAAGCTCTGGGGTTATACACTTGCAGTCAATACCACATTCAGCTTCATGTGGGATCTTGGATTTGAACTCAGATCCTCATGCAGTGTAACAGGTGCTTTATCCATTGAGCTAGCTTCCCAATCCTGTATTAACTATTTTCTTTTTAAAATAATTTTTATTAAATTTTTGAACATTTCATACAATATATTTTGATCATAAGAGACTACAAAATACTTATCCCTGAATAGGGAACTTATATAAAAACTCTATCACTCAAGCCTCAGGGATCATTGCAGAAGAGGAGGCAGAAAGATTAAGAATGAGAGGTGAAGGATGGCTACAAGAAAACAGTAGGGAAGATACTCAGATGAACTTATAGCAATGGTCCCTGCACACTCAAGACAGACAAAATGCCAGCATAGAAGCGGAGACGTGGGAAAGAAGCCTCAACATTAGCTGAGGAACTACTGTCAACCAATAACTATTTTTTGATGAGGCAATTTTACAAAGTGGAGAACCCAGACTTCTAGATATGAGTATTTGGGGGATTCAAATTAGCCATGGGGCTTAAGTAATTTACTTTGCCCCTGCCTCTTAGGATTGTCATTTGGTGCCCCAAGTTAATCTATGTGAAATGCTTACAGTGGGGCCTGGTATGTGGTTCATGTTTTCTGTGCTGAGCACCTATTTGTTAGTAACTGCTGGGTTTGATTCTCCTAGAGAGCTTAGGTTAAAGTGGCTGTTTCCAGAAAGGCACTATTGATTGAAATTTTATTCTTATTTCTATATTCTTCTCGGATTATTATGTGTAAGACTTTATAAAAAAACTGTCATATATTAAGGTCTAACCTCAAGAGAGAAAATGAAATTTGCCTTTTGAAGGACAGTGACCTAAACATTAGTAGGAGACGCAGGTTAGTACTTGATATTTATTATTTTTCCCTATTGGAATGCTTGCTCCAAAATATAAACATATAAAATTATGACAGCTAGCCATTCATCAAGAAACATCCCAAGGTTATGTGGGCTGCGTAGCCCAGGTGCTGAGTTAAGCAGCATAGTGTGAGATGGATGGAAAGCATAGTCGGCTACAGTCACTACACATTTTCCCTCTGAGTGTTGTTCCCCACCCCCCAAGACCAGCTGGGCTTTTGCATGAGCCGGTACAGATAGGACATTTACAGGAATTAATGCTCTGTGGGTACACAACACCAACAAAGTCGAAAAGCCTGAATACATGTACCTCAATTACTGGGGAGAGTGGGTTATTATAATTACAGGAGAGAGTGAGTAATGGGTTTATGGTCTGAGAGGGCGGGATAGGTTCCCTAACAGACCGCAGACACCAGGGGCCTCTCTCGGCTCTGGGCAACGTCGGCATTACGGAGAGATTTTTACTTTACGGCCTTTTCCATCAGATCATCCCCTACACAAGGTTAATTCACTTCTTGATCACATTATTTCCTCGCCGCTCCTTGACAATATAAAAATTCTGAGTGGACAGCTCAATCCCTCTTCCATCTCAGATTTGATTGTTATGGTATTGCCTGGCGTCCCTCAGAGGCCTCCAGCAGCCTTTGCCGCACTTTATGACACTTAAATGGCTCGGCTACAATTTCTCCATCTATTCACGAAATGCTGTTAATAACTCATTTCCAAAGAGGCCCTTCTTTATGTCCTGGCATTAAAGGAATTTTTATTAGGTGCCAGGATAGGTGACACACAGCCCCAGTAACCAAAGAGTTAATTAATCTGTTGAAATTTATTGCCTTTTAGACTGCACTCAGTGTGACAGTCCCTAAGAGAAACAGATACTATATTTACAGCCTGGGTTGAAATATTCAGTAATATAGTCTGCATACTGACCTCCTCCATCAGTGCATGCCTTCTGCTGCAACATCCATTAATCACGGAAGACGAATTTGTGTAATCCATCTTCTTTCTTATTCTGAGATCCCAATAAATATTGAAATAATAATTTATTGATTACCTTGCAATATAAATGTATGGTAAGGGCACCCAAGACATTTGCACTGTAATGCATTCTGGAAGTTCTCTGCATTCTGTGGGAATGCAAGGAAAAGCTGAAAGAGTGTCATGGAATACCCTGAAGGCAAGGCAGACAGACAGACAGATTTCTTACTATGTGGTCAGAAATGAAAGGTAGTGTCTAAAAGACCAAGAAGCGTAGCTGGAGCTGTGATCATTACATTCCCTGGCAAGTTGTGCATTCTCACCTGACCTATTATCTCCTATTATTTCTATTCCCATTCATTATCTCCAGAGTATGTTAGGTCACAAATAATTTTCTTGTGCTATAATTTCAAGCACAAAGCCATCTTCTGCCCAGCCCTGATGCAAGCAAAAATGCTAGGGTATCAGTGTGTCTTCATATAAACACCAGCAAAATCCCTGGAAACTTTTCATAAATTCTTCAGGCTGAAATGTGTGTTTCCTACGACCACACTTTTAGATTGTCTTCGGCTTTTGTCCTGAATCTTGAATTCACTCATGCAGTTTTCATGAGTTCTTGTCACTGCTTATGAGGGTGTCCACTTTCTTACAATCTAGGAGCTAAGTAATGTTTGCATCAAATCTAATTTAATGCCACATATTTGAGAGAAGACTGAATAATTGTAGATTCTTATAGATCCATTGAACTTAGTTTAAGAAACTCTAAAATCTGAATGTGTTTGTAGTTGGGCATTTAACTATGCTGGCCCAGGTCACGGTGAGCTGAGTGATAGGCGTATTTTAGTCTGCCTGCATTCCACTGTCCCAGCATCGGACTAGGCATCTGGCTACACGTTCAGCGTTTCCAGTTGAATTCAATCAGGCACAGTTAATGGAACCCATTTCTGCTCTCCATCATAATTTATCTCAGTTTTGTGCAACTCTTTATGGCCAGGATAACTCCAGAGAATGGATGAAATTCTAATGTGTGGGATTGGCTTTCTAGTGCTTTTCTGATGAGGTTAACCAGATGGGGAGATGTAATAGCTTGGGAGAGATAGCTTTTCTATACTGCAGTGGATCACCTCCTGAATGAAAAAGAAAAGGCAAAAGGAAAGAGCTTTCGAGATTCCCTTATAAGTCATGCAACCAAAAATATACGTGTTGTTTTTAAATGAAAATAGAAATACCTGTCATAATTCTGTTGACATTTAAACAGCTTGGTTATATATTTTCAAAACAGGACAAACTATTTTGAAAAATTTTGTCATAAATTTTTATAAAACCTATTTATATCATGGCTTTCAAAAAGGAAACATTTACAATTTTTAATGTAAATGTGTTTATGATGCAGATTTCATAAGAAATGATACTTTCTTTGATATTTTAGGAATAAATGACAGTAATCATTTAAATATTTCTTCCATGACACTTCATTTTGATAAACCCTCAAAAGTCAGTGTCTATGAAAATATGAGAGAATTAAGTAGCCCTGGTATGAACTCTGACACTTGCTATTTAGCATAACTCTTATTGTTTGAAGATGGAAATACAATTTTTACTTCTTTTGATACTTCCTGATTTGGATGAGTTCAGTATGGATATAGAGAGTTAGGCATCTCACAGGGAACTGTGCAGATGTCACAGACTGGGTATTTGGTGATGAGGTTTGCTGAGAGATGGCACATGACCTGGTAATTGCTGTACATTTCTTTGGTCGTTATTTCTGACAATCATTAATGGTTGTTCTTGTTCTGCTCATATAAAGTTACACTCCACTCTAAGTCCTCCCTGGTGTTTGGCTAATTGGACTATTCACTTAAAGCATACTATGTTTTATTACTTTATCTTCTGTGGTATTTTACATTTTGTAATGTCGAATTCTGATTCTTCTACAGCAGGATAATTTCACAGTAGTGTAACCTTGGGAATCCATTAAATTTGGCCTTTAAAACACTGCTTTGTTTTTTTCCCACACAGTGGTGAAGAGCTGTGGCATTTTCCAACACCCATATTGACTCTTTCCTTTTTTATAGTAATGCTGTTTCCTCTTCTCCTTCTTAATTTATATCAGTGCAAAAGTGTTTACTAGTTAAGAACTCATTATCTGTTGTTTTATATTAGGAACTGAATATTTGAAGTTGAAGATATATGATTATTTCACTCGAGCTGTTCACAGTCAAAGCCTGTCACTGTAGATAAAATATTATGGTGGGATGACTCGATGGGCAGATAAAGGGGCTTGCTGCCAAGCCTGATAATCTGAGTTCAGTCCCTGGAACTCAAATGATGGAAAGAAAGAACTGACTCTGACTCTTACAAGTTGTTCTCTGAGCTTTACATGCATGCACACACATTAGACAAATAAACATGATGTAATGCAGAAGAGAAATCTGTTAAGTAATGATTTTTAAGGATCCTTTTACCCTATCACACTGAACCTTCAAGTCTGCCGACTAGAAGGGGAGTAAGTTTGGAAGCTAGCCACTTACTGAGAAGTCATCCAAGGGCAAGTGTTTCTTTAAACACTTGAAATAGACTGCAGTCACCCCACAGTGTACACAGGGATTCCTGCTTCCAAGAACTCCTTCAAGATACTGAGAGCCACAGGTTTTCAAATTCCTTACAGACAATGGCACAGTACTGCATAGAAGCTACACGTTTCCTCCTGTAACTCCATGTCAGCTCTAGATGATTTAAAATGCCTAATCTAATAGTGATGTTCTATGATGTTTGCTCTAGTATGTTGATTAATGACAAGACACAGAAGTCTGTACAATTTATTTCCATGCCCTGATGGTTGATTATACCCAGAACTATCAGGATAGGAGGCTGATTGTATTATTCAAAGTTCACAAGGCTGTGAGGCAACTATTTCCATTTTATTATCCTATTTTTAGTGTTGAATGAATTACCCAAAATATAGGTGGCCTGCCCAGGCCTTTGCTCTCAGCACTGGGAGGACTGAAATGCAGCCACAACACTTAAGGAAGGGCACTGAGCACCACCCCTGTTCTTCAGGAACACATGGAAGTTGCTTAAAGAATCATCCATGTGGCTATCATACTATAAGGAGAAGCTTTGGATGCTGTCTTTGCTCTTCAGGAACATATGGAAGCTATTCAGAGTCAGAATTACCCACCATTTTCATCTATTTATTGTCCCAGCACAGTTAACTGAATCTTTTCCCAGAGGTTTCAGTGTTCCTGATGTATGTGGGTTGTTCTCAGGTACTCTCTACAATTCCTGTAGAGTTACAGTTTTATAAAGTGCTGTTTTATCCCATAAAGGAATTCCAAACTTGTGGTGTGATGGATGCTTCATAAACATGCAGTACAGTTCATGGATTTGAATTAAGAAGGGAAGGCAGCTTTGGTATAGACATTCAGATATGCCAGCCAGCACTTCTACATACACATGCACTGAGTTCTTATTCAGAATGGCCAGCCCTTCTACAGACACATACACTGAGTTCTTGTTCAGAATGGCTAGCCCTTCTACAGACACATACACTGAGTTCTTATTCAGAATGGCCAGCCCTTCTACAGACACATACACTGAGTTCTTATTCAGAATGGCTGTTCTGTTTTGACCCCTTCCACTTGGCTTATTTTTTAATGTGAAATTTACTTTGCATGTCAAAGCACACATGGAAATTTGTGATCAGTACAAAGAATATTAACTTCAAAGAGTCACCATGAACACATTTCCTGGATTACCATAAAGCATTGGCTTCATTTCTGCTATGACAATCCTCAGTTTCATAACCTCTTCCCTCACCTTCTGTCTGTGCTAATGGGATTGTGGTATGCATGTGCACTTTTCCTTTTATTTTCTTTAAAGTTTTTCTAACTATACAAATAACAGGATTTAGCTTTCCCCATTAACATTTACACCACAAAATGGAATTGTATATATTTTCTATAATTTATTTTGTTCAGGGTTATATTTTGGATATTCATTGATGTAAGTAGATATAGTTAACTTATTTTCATTGCTGGGTAATATTCCATTATATGAACAAAGTTCATTTTTGCATCGTGATGTGATAATATTGCATTCATTTCAGAAGTTTGAATTTTGAGCAATGCTGCCACCAGGCTCATACACATATTCTGATATTCATGGGCAGATTTCTGAACTATATTCCTGAGTTACAGGGTAGAGACATGGTCAGATTCATTAGCTATGTTTATCATTGGTGCAACAAAAAAGAGTTTATTGGAGTCAGTTCAAGCATAAAGTTGAGCATGGCAGGGAAGGCAGTGGTCACTTTGCAGCCACAGCCGGGAAGCAGAGGGACAGAAGAAATGTCAGTGCTCTGTTTGCTTCCTCTCCATTTTATTCACTCTAGGACCTCAGCCCATGGAGAGGTGCCACCCACAGTTAAGGACTTTTCTCCCCAATCTCAGATAACCTAATGTAAAAACTTCCTCACAAACGTGCCCAGTTTGTCTATATGCTGATCCTGAATCCCACCAAGTTGATAACAAGATTAGCCATCACAGTAGGGAATGGCGGACTCCTCTCTAAAATGGCGACCAATTCTATATCACCCGCAGCAGCTGGAGTCCTGTTGCTCTCTCCCATTGCTAGCATTCTACTATCTGGGGTGTTTTTAAACATTTACTTTTATTTTATCTGTAGGAGTGTTTGCCTGCATGGACATAAATGCACCCATGTTGTGCAATGCCTGTGGAGGCCGGAAGAGGGCATTAGCTCCCCTGGACCTGGAGTTAGAGATGGTTGTTAGCCAATAAATGCATGCTGGCAACTAAACCTGACACCTCTGCAAGAGCACCCACTGCTCTTAACAGTTGAGCCATCTCTCCCCATCCCCCTGTCTGAGTTTTTTTTTAAATGTTTTGTTATTTTTATTTTATGTGTATGAATGTATTGTCTGCGTGGATGTAAGTGCACATGTTTTTAAAAAGTGCTGTTGTTTTTTTCATTATATAGGTCACCAAATAAATCTTGTAGTTCAGAGATTCTGTTTTCAATCTATGGTAACTTTTAGCAATACTATAATCTTCAATGTGAATTTTGTAGCTCAGAGAACCTGTTTTCAATCTGTGGTAACTTTTAGTGATACTGTAACCTTCAATGTGAATTTATCAACATTTTCTTTATAGATTATACTGTTTCATCTTAAGAAATTCTTTCTATTCTGCTTCATAAAATACGTTATTATATTATCTTTACAAGTCTTTTATTTTTGTCAAAGAGTAACAGAAAACTATTTTTTTCCTTTTATCTATTCAGTATGTATGTTTTGTGATATATAAAATTGCTTAATATTATTTCAGTAGGAATATGGGAGGCAGAGGCAGGCGGATCTTTGTGAGTTCAAGGCCAGCCTGGTCTACAGAGTGAGTTTCAGAATATGGGAGGCAGAGGTAGGCGGATCTTTGTGAGTTCAAGGCCAGCCTGGTCTATAGAGTGAGTTCCAGGACAGCTGGGGCTACAGGGAGACCCTGCCCCCAAAAGACCAAAAAAAAAAAAATTTAGAATCTTTTTGGACAGTTCATCCTCTCCTGAATGATCCTAAGTTCCAGATCTCTTAGACATTATTATAAACTATATAAACTATTTTTCGTGTGTGTGTGTGTGTTTACTTTCTAATCTGTTTCCTGAGTTTCCTTATGCATCTCGATGTATAGCATTATAAGGATTTAAACCCATTGGACCAAGATCCACATCAACTTGGTATCTACTCAGGGACTTTTGCTCCTCTAAATAAACTGCAGTATCAACTTGTAATTTTAAGCCTTCCTGCTTGGACCAGGGGAAGGGGGAAATGGCAATACCTCCTTTAAGGATTCTGAGAGGAGGCAACTCTCAACACCTGGATCTGAGACTCTGGCCTCTACAACCTTAGAACAAACTCTTGTAGCTTTCTGCTCCTGGTATTTGGTAGTCTTCTGTGGCAGTCCTTGTCAGATGACACAGGTGTGGCTTACTGCCAATTGGATCAAATGATTTTTAGTTTATGAATTTTGTATGGATACTGAGAAAGTCTCTCTCTCTCTCTCTCTCTCTCTCTCTCTCTCTGTCTCTGTCTCTCTGTGTGTGTATGGTGGTTATTATCAGACAATATTAGACTAATAAAATTGTAGGAAATTCCTCCTTTCTATCTTCTGGGGGAGTGTGTATTATTAGACTTGTCTTTATCTTGAGTATTTGACACTGACCATATACAGTCATCTGGCTCTTGTGTATAAGCTGGATGATATTTTATGTAGGGAATATATATATATATATATATATATATATATATATATATATACATGTTAATTTGTTTGGTTGTAGTTTCAAGGAATTTACCAATTTCATTTAGCCTTTGTATTTATTTAGTGGCATGAATTTTTCATAATTTTATTATGTTTCTCAGGTTATGTGCAGTTTTTAATCCTTAATATTTAAATATCTATCTCTTACATAATTACTCTTGCCAATGGTTTGCTAGTGAGCTTGAGGAACTAACATTTTGTAGCCCATCTTCTAGTAGGTTTATTTTCTCTGTCATTAATGAACTGTTTTCTGTATTCTTATGGATCATCCATTGGTCATTTCATGGTGTACTATTCCATCCCTTAAGTTTCATGCTGGTTACAGCTTTTAAAAACATATTGCTTAAATTTTTCTTTTTAAAAAGTCTATGTTATTAGTAAGCCTTCCTTGGATTATGAATTGGCCCATCAGTTGCATAGAAGAGTATTTTAAATTTCCCAATGTATATTGTTTCTGTAGATATCTCTGGTCTCTATATTAAGGTCATTTCATTGTCATTAGAAAGGTTTCTGTGTGAAACGGGGGCTGGAGAGATGGCCTAGCGGTTAAGAGCGCCGACCACTCTTACAGAGGACCTGGGTTCGATCCCCAGCACCCACAAGGCAGGCGAGAGCCGTCTGAAACTCCAATTCCAGGAGAACTCCAGTTCCAGGGGAATCCGAGATCCTCTTCTGACCTCCGCGGCATTGCACGACACGGGTGCACAAACCTGCATGCAGACAGTACATTGATACACATACCGAAATAAATAAAATAAAATAAAAAAAGAAAGGTTTCTGTGTGATTCAATTTTAAAACATTTTTGGTGGGTAGCTGTGGACTCACACATGGTCCTCAATGTTTACAGATGTCCTATGTGGGCTGTTTACATGAGTCTTCTGCAGAATTCAGGTGTAGCCCCATGTAAGCATTCACTTATACTTCTTAATACAAATGCAGACTTGCTAAAGCATCCTGTTGAACTGAGATCATTATCAATATGTAAGCAATGCCTTTATTTCTACAATATATTTGGGTTTAAGTCTATTGTATGGTGTGAAAGTTTATGTCTCTTTTCTTCTAATATCTTCTTGAACTGCCATTTCATCCTTTGTATATTTCCTTGTTTTTTGGTGAGGAAGAAGGACCTCCACTTCTAATAAGCATTGGAGACTTCCACCTCTTTCCTAGGTGTTTGAGTTATCAGAAGAGGTACAACCTTGTACATCATCCGCCACTTATATTTCTCTATTTCTTCACAAAGACTGTGGGTTTTATCTCTCCATTTTATATATTGTCTATTTAGGTGTATAAACCTTATTATATTTACAGACCATTAGGTAAACTTGGCTGCTGATATTTTTCTACTCTAAAATTTTACTTGGGACAAGGTAGCTGAATTAGCACACCAGCAGGGGCCCAGTTGTTTTCTGTTCATCTGTAGCTGGACCTAAGCTGATTCAAGACAAATTTGTTTTGAAAGTGGACCATTTGTTTTATCTTTTTGGACTTATATCTTAGGGGTGACTTTTTAAAGCAACACCATGTTGTTCCAGCTCTCTACCCATGTTCATTTTTTGGTTTTTTTGAGACAAGGTCCCCCTGTAGCTACAGCTGGCCTGGACTTCTCTATGTAGACCAGGCTGGCCTCAATCTCACAGAGATCTGCCTACCTCTGCCTCCAGAGTGCTGGGATCAAAGGTGTGCACCACCACTACTGACTTCATCTTTTACCTGGAGGTTTCAGCATGTTTACATTTATTTTATTACTGATAAGTTTACAGTTGGTTGCACCTTCATTGCTTTCCTTATATCTCAGTCTTTATTTTGTTATATGCCTTCTCCCTTCTTTGGGGTTAATTTCTCATATCAATTTATTCCTACTCAATTTTTGCTTTCAACCTGTTTGGAAGTTCTCTGTTCTATGGTCTATTTTTTTTTTGCATGTTTTTATTTATTATTTTTATGGGTATGAGTGTACTGTCTGCATGTAGGTTTGTGCACCCATGTCATGCAATGCCGCAGAGGTCAGAAGAGGGCATCGGATTCCCCTGGAACTGGAGTTAAAGACAGTTCTTAGCTGCCATGTGGGTGCTGGGAATCGAACCCGGGTCCTCTGCAAGAGCAGTCGGGGCTCTTAACCGATGGGCCATCTCTCCAGCCCCTCTATGGTCTATTTTTGAATCTATAACTTATCTTCACATTCTTAAAAGTAACCCTTGTTAATTATGGTCCCCAATTTTCAAAGAAACACCTTAGAATATTTCAATTTTGAGCAGTCATTTTTGAAATTATATGCAGTTATCAGTAGTTATTTTAGTTCTAGCTAAATTATAAGTTGTTATCTTTTCCTATTGTCAGTTTTTATTGAACGTTTTTCCTCATATATTTTTTATTGTTTTTTTATTTAGCAGTTATTCTTTCACTTTTGAGCAAAGGTCTCACTAAGTACCTCTAGCTGGCCTGGAAATCACTATGTCCACCATGCTGGCCCTGTGTCTGCAATTGATCCCCTGTCTCTGCCTTCTGAGTATTGGGATTACAGGTGTTTCTACAATAGCTGGCCTCCAATAATTCTTTCAGAGCTAACTTCTGCTATCATTTTCCTTCTGTTTTTAAATTTATGAGAATTTCCCTTATTGAAAAATCTTCTGATGATAAATACTTTATGTGAGATTATTACATTACTCATTCTTGAAGGATAGCTTAGCTAGATATAGAATTCTATATTGATAGTAATGGAGAATATGTCTACAATTCATGAAAATGGTCACAATAAATGGAGCAACACATTTTAGGAAACTATAAAAAATCTAAATGGAACATCTGATACAGAATATAAAATAATTGAATTGTAAAATTATCCTTTAAGTATTTGTCATATAATTGAAAGCATGAGTTTACATAAAGAATAATATATATATATATAATTTTTATATTTGTGAGAATGATAAAAATTTACACAGCATTCTGACATTATAGCCATTTTGAAACAACAGATACTCTCCATTTGATTCAGATATTAGAATTAGTGATATTATACTGAGAAGGTTTGACAATGTTTATTACATAACAAAGCTATTTCAGAGAACTAGATAGAACCCTCCATCTGGTATGAAAATGACTAAAGAGAAGAAGGAAGTGAAAATAGCTTTAATCTCTGTCTGGAATCTAACAGAGGAATACCAAGGCTTTCTTACCAGTTTGTCCATATGGAAGACAGAAAAAGAGGAGGAAATGGTAAAGCTAAAAATAGGCCAAAAATTAAACATAGAAATGGAGCCAAGGGCTAGGAACGTAGCTCAGCCATACAGTGCTTGTGTAACAGGTCTGAGTACGTGGGTATGATGTCCAGTAACACACGTGTATGAACATACCCAGAAAGTAGTTGGCAGAGGGAGACCTAGTCTCCTCACTATCAATACAATATTTTGCAATGTCTAAAATGTATTCAGTTGAATTTCAGGAATAACTCAGAAGAACAGGAGAAATATAATGTGATGTAGGGAATTGTTAGAAGAAATTATGGTTGAAAAAGCTAAAAACTTACAGAAATACCTAAATACACATTTTTAAAAATATGGAATGTTTCACAAATTTGCGAGTCATCCTTGCACAGCGGCCATGCTAATCTTCCCCGTATCTTCCAATTTTAGTATATGTGCTGCCGAAGCAAGCATAAAATACACATTTATTTATTTATTTTTTTATTGATGCTTTGTGTATTTCATACATCATTTTCCAATTCAGTTCAGGCATATATCCCCTTCCCTTCCCCCCACCCCACACCTACCCATCCCAGATCATGCATTCTGCCATAACTTTTCTGCATCTTTCTCTGTTTTTTTTTTGTTTTGCTTTGTTTTGTTTTCATTTTTTTAACAATAAGTGATAATTTCTGAGTACAAGCATCCTTCATGTAAAACCAATTTGTGAGCAGTTGTGCCCAAACCCACACAGCACATGGGTCCCACCATCCAGGGGGGGGGGGGGGGCTTGTATGTTCAATCAAGTTGATCAAATGAGTGTCCGCTCTATTTTTTTTTTAATTTTTAAAATTAATTTTATTTATTTCTGTATGTGTATGAATGTACTGTCTGCATGCAAGTCTGTGCACCCGTGTCGCGCAATGCCGCGGAGGTCAGAAGCGGGCGTCGGATTCCCCTGGAACTGGAGTTCTCCTGGAATTGGAGTTTCAGACAGTTCTCGGCCGCCATGTGGGTGCTGGGGATCGAACCCGGGTCCTCTGCAAGAGCAGTCGGCACTCTTAACCGCTAGGCCATCTCTCCAGCCCCGAGTGTCCACTCTATATTGTTGTAGTTATACCATTCACCCCAATCGCAGCCCTTACATTCTACCACGCCCCCTCTTCCGCAGATTGTTCCCTAGGCTTAGAAAAGGGGCACAGGTGGATGAGAAGCAAAACAGTCTACTTTCTTTGGAGCTGTTGTCTTGGTCTCTAGTCAATTCTGGCTGTTTTCTTTCATGGGCTGCCAGCTTGTCCAGGCATAACCTTTCAATCCTACTAATGAAGTACATGCAATTAGATATATAGGTATTTAAACGGTATAATATATAGCCTTTCGATCCTACTAATGAAGCACACACAATTAGATATATAGGTATTTAAACAGTACTAATGGTAGGTTACTTTGGTATAGACACAGATGTTTGGATGGTATGTTAATCCATGAATTACATTTTCTTCTGTTAAGTATGACAGGGTCTTCGTGTGGTTTATTTTTAAAGAAGCTAAAAAAACAAGAAAGATAACATACAGAAAATCACAGCTGGTGATTGAAAATAAAAATAGTAAAATAAAGTTAAAGAATCATACCCCAAGCCATTCTATGGGGGTGAATACTTAAGTGTGAGTTCACATGGTGTTTCATCAGAATCCAGCCAAAGAATAAGCAAAGTTAAGCTAGCAAAAAGTAATGTAAGGAATAGTTAAATTCTAATGAAAGGATACATAGGTGTCAGGGGAATGCTAAAGGTTACCTTCAAACTGAGGAAGAAGACTCAAGAGATGACGCATTGGAAAGGGGGACCTTCAAATACAAACAATTAGTTAAACACTTTGAACACACTGGTGGAATACAATTTACTTAAAAAATTATGAAGTTTTTGAAGGATAATGACTATTGGTCAATGTTCCATCTATGAAAATAGAGAGGGATCATTGACAAACTGAATTGATATTAATATTTTAGGTTCATATCAAAATAATTTACTTATTTCTGGATTTTCTAATAATAGCTCTTGTTCTCAACATTTCTATAGAAGATAAGGAATATAAACAGTTGCTCAAATACTTACCCACACTTCTCAAACTCTGTTGATACCATGGGAGAGCAGCGGTTCAGTACTGCTGGATAATGATGATGTTCTAGAACCTTAGCTCAGAATTCTAGAATCAACCTGGTTCACCAGTGTCAAGAAGAGATGCAAGTCTGGGCTTCCCCAGGGAAGTTGCTAAGGATGAGTGTGGGATGAATTTATTTTTATAGAATTGGAATCTCTGCATAGGGTGTATAAGCTGGGCATCTCCAAAAGAAAAATCAGAGATACTCCAAAACCTAAAACTTTTTAACCTATTTCTTTCTCTTCTCTATTTCTGTGATATAAAATTATCCACTTATTTTATTTTATGTGTATGAATGTTTTGCCAATATTCATGTAAGCACACTCTTGTGAAGTCCAGAATTTGAATTACAGGACAGTTGTTTTCTGCCATGTGGATACTGGGAAATGAACCTGGGGCCTCTGCAAGAGCAGCAAGCTCTTAACTGCTGAGCCATCTCTCCAGCCCCATCTCTCTATCTGTGAGATTCTGAGTTTACAGTTTTCCAGCTTTTCAAGCTACAAGTGTTGATGTCTAAAAGTATCATTATTAGGCTACCACTTTTGAGTGATAATTTAGTGTTGAATTTCAGGTATTTTACCTCCAAATTTGCTAATTTCATCCCATGAAATTCTGGCATTGTTACTAATAAGATACCTTCTGTCAACCCAGTTATTTTCTCTTTATATGTTATTATTTTTATCAGTCATTTTATGGGCTTTTTCTTCATTTCAATGTTTTAGAGCTTATTACAACAACTTTAGATGCATATTTTGTAATACTTTGTTAGGAGGAATTTTGAGAAACAATTTTTTCCTTTGATGATGTAAAATTCTCAATGATTTTAAAATTGCCTTGTCTTATTTTATTTTTCCTTTCTTTTGGGGTTTCTAATTGATTCATGCAGTACTCTGCCATGGCATGGGCCTTAAGCTATATCTTTTCTTGACATTTTTTGACATTCACTTTAAAAACTTTGTTTTTTGTTTTGTGTATTTCATTTTTGGTTTTCAATTCCCCAATTGTCTTCTCATTTGGAGGCTCTCTCTGAACTCCTGATCTTCCTACTTCCATCTCTGAAGTGCTGGGATTACAGGTATGGCTGCCTTCGGTTGCATTTGATCTGCTTGATAGCTCAGAAATTGATTTTTAACATTATGAATTAAGATTTTCATTTGTAAAATGTGTTGAGCTTGCCGTTGGTTTTAAAAAATCTAGGAAAATCAATTTAGAAGAGGAAAATAAACTTTTTGGCAGAGATTTCAGGCCTCGGATGGCTGGCCCTGTTGCTTTTGGATTTGTGATGGGCAGTGCAATAAGGTGGGGTGAGCTGAAGTGCAGCATAATTTGATGGGTTGAGCTGAAGTGCAGTATAATAATGTGGGGTGAGTTGAAGTGCAGTGCAATATGATGGGGTGAGCTGAAGTGCAGTGTAATATGGTGGGGTGAGCTGAAGTGCAGTGTAATATGTTGAGGTGAGCTGAAGTGCAGTGTAATAATGTGGGGTGAGCTGAAGTGCAGTGCAATATGATGGGGTGAGCTGAAGTGCAGTGTAACATGCTGGGGTGAGCTGAAGTGCAGTGTAATATGGTGAGGTGAGCTGAAGTGCAGTGTAATATGGTGAGGTGAGCTGAAGTGCAGTGTAATATGGTGAGGTGAGCTGAAGTGCAGTGTAATATGGTGAAGTGAGCTGACGTGCAGTGTAATATGGTGAGGTGGGCTGAAGTGCAGTGTAATATGGTGAAGTGAGCTGAAGTGCAGTGTAATATGGTGAGGTGGGCTGAAGTGCAGTGTAATAAGGTGAGGTGAGCTGAAGTGCAGTGTAATATGGTGAAGTGAGCTGAAGTGCAGTGTAATAAGGTGAGGTGAGCTGAAGTGCAGTGTAATATGATGAGGTGAGCTGAAGTGCAGTGTAATAAGGTGAGGTGAGCTGAAGTGCAGTGTAATATGGTGAAGTGAGCTGAGGTGCAGTGTAATATGGTAAGGTGGGCTGAAGTGCAGTGTACTATGGTGAGGTGGGCTGAAGTGCAGTGTACTATGGTGAGGTGGGCTGAAGTGCAGTGTAATATGGTGAGGTCAGGTGAAGAGCAGTGTAATATGGTGAGGTGAGCTGAAGTGCAATGTAACATGGTGAGGTCAGCTAAAGTGCACTGTAATATGGTGGGGTGAGCTGAAGTGCAGTGTAATATGGTGAGGTGAGCTGAAGCGCAGTGTAATATGGTGAGGTTGGCTAAAGTGCAGTGTAATATGGTGAGGTGAGCTGAAGTGCAGTGTAACATGCTGGGGTGAGCTGAAGTGCAGTGTAATATGGTGAGGTGAGCTGAAGTGCAGTGTAATATGGTGGGGTGAGCTGAAGTGCAGTGCAGTATGGTGAGCTGTACCAGGTAGAGCAAAGCTGTTCTCCTCATGGGAGCCAAGAAGAGAAAAGACAGACAGAGAGAGAACATCATGCCATGATCCCCTTCCAAGGGAGGATGTCATCAACCTCTCATCTTCCCTCTAGGCCCAACATAATGTTTCCACTCTTTTCATAAAATATGACATGTCTTTGGACTTTTAACTATAGTATAGAAGTTTTTAGATTCTTTTTCTTGAATTGCTTCTTGTTTATCACTCCTGGCCCTATTACTATGATTCTATGACCTCCTTTACATCTTTATTCACGTTAACATATTCTTCCTATTTTGGGGTGATTTCAGATCCTATGGTGATTCATTTCCTTATATATCACTGCTCTTCTGTTACTTGGTATATTTGGTTGCAAGATCATCTTCAGCAGGAATTGTCTGTTCTGTGCAGTCTAGTGCATCTACCTATATATTCCTTTGGAAAGACTGCAGAGTATAAAGTTCAGAGCATAAAGTTTATTGGTATTATAGGTTGTTAATTTCTTTAGTAAAATGAAAAAGATTTATTTTATGTCTAAATATGTCATTGGAAATTAAAATATGTGGGGGCTGGAGAGATGGCTCAGTGGTTAGGAGCACTTGGTTGCTCCTGTAGAGGACCCAGGATCGATTTCCAGCCACCCATATTGTGACTAACCACTGTTATAACCTCAGTTCCAAGGGAATCTGACCTCTTCTGACTCTGTGGGCACTGCATGGCATGGGTGCATTTACACACATTCAGGCACACACTCATACACAATAATAAAAATAATAAATAGGGGGCTGGAGAGATGTCTCAGTGGTTAAGAGCACTGGCTGCTCTTTCAGAGAATCCAGGTTCAATTCCCAGCACCCACATGATGGCTAAGAACCGTTTTTAACTCCAGTTCCAGGGGAATCTGCCACCCTCTTCTGACCTCCGTGGCATTGCACAACATGGGTGCACCAACCTACACGCAGAACAGTACATTCATACACATAAAAAGTAAATAAAAATTAAAAAATAAAATTAAAATATGAAAAAGTTGATAGCATTAATTTGGGGCTATGGAAAATAGATGTTTATATATACAGTTTAACATCTGAATATTGAGAGACAGAGCACATTCTTGTTTAAACCTGAAGTTAATTATACAATACAAGCCAAGCTAGGGATGTGGTATAGCTTGCAGAATATGAAATATCATTAGTTCCCTAGTCCATTAGCCATTGATTGACCTTAGTTATTTATCATCTCTGGGCTTTAACCATCACAAATTCAAAGATTTCAAATATCTATTATCCAGGATACAATTCCATGTGCTAATATCTTTTTGTTTCTATTTTATTTGAAGTTACAATAGAGTTCATATTTTTCACATAGCTATTAAACATTGACCTTTTTAGACATTCTTCATATATTTATTGCATGTGAATAGCTTAACATTTTATCTTACTATATCCACAGTAAAACAATATTTTAGAACCGTGAAACAGTTCAGTTACTCTAAATGTTATAGTGTTGTGACTTGAAGAGAAACTTGGAATGAGTCCAAAACTTGGAAGTTTCAGGTAGAAAAGAAAACATATAAAACTTAAGAAGATTCTGCCTTGTTTCATGTTAACCACTCACTTTATTGCTACCCAGAGCTTAATCTCCAATTGTACAATGGGAATGAGTGTTTTCTATATGTCACTGTCATGTAAAGAACATGAAACTAAACGTGATATTATCTTACAAATAAAACATTTATGCTGAGCAGAAATCAGGAAGCAAGGTCTGAAAGACAAATCAAGATATGCTGAGGGCAGGAGAGGTGGCTTAGTGGTGAAAAGGGTGGACTGCTCTTGTAGAGAACCCAAGTTTGGATCTCAGCACCCACATGGGGTGGTTCACCACCATCCAGGACTCCAGCTCCAGGGGATTCGATGCCCTCTGGCCTCGAATGCACATAAACTCATGCAGTCACACATGTACGCATAAAACAAATAGGTTGGCACTAAAAGGACAGTAAAACTAATGCATGATAAAAATTCTATTGAAATAACCATATGAATATAATTTAAAATAAATAAGGAGCTATAATTAAAGGTAATACTGTAGAAATAGAAAAACAAATGGTTGAAGAAATATAAAACTACCCCAGACTGTAGATGAATATGGGAAATAGAGGTGGAGGTGTGTTCAGAGGTTGATATGAACAGAGAAGGGAAGGCAGCCTCTCAGCCTTGGGATGTTTGAAGGAGAGCAGAAGCAATGCAGAACAGTAGGAAATATAATAGGGGTAAATCAGCCCCAAGAAAATGTATACATGGAAAGTCAAGGTATTTTCCCTATTTTATAAAAAAAATCTCTCAATAGAGTCATATTCGTCAGTAGAAAAAGGCAAAATGTTAATCATGACAAATCTTCTCAGACATAGGTAAGAAATAAATCAAACCCTCGGTGGATCCTACTTGTAACAACTATTTATAATGAGTCCTAATGAAACTTATCTTCTAGGTGCCTCAAGGTTTTAATACGAGAGGCTTTCTTACAGCCCCCCCCCATAGAACAAGGAAAAATATGATGATGATGAGGTCATTCTCTAACTGTAAATTGGAGCCAACCGCTATAGAGGTAATCTCTTATAAAACTGGTAAAACTGACTTCCTTAAATGACTAATAGACATAGGAACTATGAAAAGGATTATTCTCTATTCAGATCCAAATATGATACTAAAGTCTCCTTAAGCTATGCACTTAAGCAAAATATATTAATACAGGAGAGCTCTGATATCAGAAATGGATTATTCTACCAAGGAGATGTTGGCCAAGGGATCCAAGCCCACCCAAAAGGTAAAGACTTCTTGCCTGTAAACTGGGATACCTGCAAGAAGAGAGGCGATAAGGCTCTGCTGTCGAATACCTGATGTAAGCACGGGAAAGATGCATTGAGACCACACTTGCAAGTGTATAGTTGGTCTCTGGAATACCAGAGAGTGTTACCAAAGTCCACTAAACCAATAAAGCAAATATAGGTCTCCCTGAGTCAAGCAAGACTCCTCTGTCAGCACCAGCTACACCTCACCTGACTGGAAATACTGTGTAGCAGTGGCAGCCACATGCCTGTATATCCCAAATCTAATTGGCTATTAGCTCTCTCATTGAAGGAATAACCCACAGCTGATGCTACAAGCTTACATCCTCTAATGGTTAGGAGATGTTATAAGCCACAGTAAGATCCTGTCATATTTTACAGAAAAAAATGTAATTCGTGGATTAACATAACATTGAAACATCTGTGTCTATACCAAAGTAACCTACCATAACAATTAGTACTGTTTAAATACCTATATATCTAATTGCTTGTGCTTCATTAGTAGGATTGAAAGGTTATTCCTGGACAAACTGTCAGCCCATGAAAGGAAATAGCCAGAATTAACCAGAGTCCAAGACAACAGCTCCAGAGAAAGTAGACTGTTTTGCTTCCCATCCACCTGTGCCCCTTTTCTAAGCCTAGGGAACAATTTGTGGAAGAGGGGACGTGATAGAATGTAAGGGCTATGATTGTGGTGAATGGCAAAACTACAGCAGTATAGTCTGGACGCTCATCTGATCAACTTGATTGAACATACAAGCCCTCCCACCTGGATGGTGGAACCCATGGGCTGTGTGGGTTTGGGAACAATTGCTTGCAAATTGGTTTTACATGAAGGATGCTTATACTCATAAATTATTACTTATTGTTAAAAAATGAAAAAAACAAAGTTAAAAAAAGAAATAAAGTGTTATATATCAGTCTGTATCTATGCATGTCCTGGTCTGCTTTCCTGGTGTTGTAAGACTGACCTAAAGCAACTTGGGGAGGAAAGAGTTAATTTCAGCTTACAGTCTAGTCCTACATTGAGGGAAACCACAACTCAAAGCAGGAACCTGGAGGCAAGAACTGAAGCAGAGACCATGGGGGGAATACTGCTTACCAGGCTTGCTCAGCTACTTTTTTTATACAGCCCAGGCCCACCAGCCCAGGGAGGACACAACCACCCACAGTGGGCTGGCCCTCGACTAACAATCAAGAAAATGGCCCACAGACATGCTCATAGGCCAATTTGATGGAAGAACTTCCTCAAATGAGGTTCCCTCTTCTCTAGTGTCCCTTGTCTGTGTTAAGTTGACATAGACAAACCAACACAATGTACTTTGTAAATTTACAGTTTTTTCTTTTAAATTCTTTATGACACTGGTAATGTTATTGCTTCCATTTTGTAGTTGAGGGACCGAGGCTTATATAGAATCAGGTGTCAACTTCCACAGTATTTAAGTGATGGGAAAGAACTCAACCTAAATCTGTGGCCTGGGAATTAGACACTATGATATAGAGTCTTGGTTTACCTAAAAGTGAGCACAGGAAAATCTCCAACCAAATACACTGGTCCCAGCAGTGCACAAAGAGGAAAATATATAATTATTTGGTAAGATTAATTCTAAGAGTATAAATTTGGTACAGCATATGACTATTGATTAACATAATATATCACATTCACAGAATAGAGGGAAAACCCATATGACCATCTTAAGAAACAGCATTGGACAAAATTCCACAGCTTTTATGGCTTAAAAATATAAGTAAAGCTACACTAGAAATGAAAGGGAAATTCTATATTCTGATATACACTCTTGGTGTACATCATCCTTAATAGCGAAAGAATGAAAAATTCCCCTTTAGATCAAGAACAAGATAAGGATAGCTACTGTCACTTTTATTCAGCATTGCACTGGAAGTTTGAGACATAAAAACATTGGCAAGAGAAAAGAATATTACTTCTAAATGCTGGAAAGAAATATGTAAAATTATGTGTATTTCTAGATGGCACGACCTTACATATAGAAAACCATTACAAAATTCTTCTTGGAGGAATTGGGTCATAATACTAAAAAAATAAAACTACAAAATTAACGAAGCAAGGACATTGAGCCATCAGTATACTTGCACATTGTAGATCATAATGTAAAATGATAAACTCTATTGGAAAACTCTATTGGAAAAAAAACTATTCTACAGTTCCTCAAAATTTATACTCATCATAAGGTCAGAAAGTCCATCCCTAGTTTATATGCAAGAGAATTAAAAGCATATGTTGGTGTCTGAAGAGATAAATCAACAATTAAGAGCACTAGCTGCTCTTGCAGAGAGTCCAAGTTCAAGTCCCAACATCCACAGGCAACTAATAACTATCTGTAATTCCAGATCTGGGGATCCTATGCCCTCTTTTGGCCTCTGCAGTCATTGCATGCATGTGATGCACTTATATTCACTTAAAATGCTTACAGGAAATAAACTCATACACATAAAAATAAATAAAAAATAAAAAAGTTTATATAAAAATGTGCGTGGATGTTTAAAGTAGTTATTTTTCCCCTAATAGAAGTGGAAACAAGTCCATCAGCTGGTGCTTAGATAAACCAAATGTGGTATAGTGAAAAAAGAAATCAAATTCAGTCATAAAAAGAAATGGAGGAATGATAATATGCTCTATCATTTATGAACCTTGGAAACCATGTACTTAGTGGAGGTCACATGTTGCATGATTTCATCTATATGAAACATTTAGCAAAAAAATATCTACAGAGACAGAAGGCATGGGGGTTAGTGGTTTCCAAGGAAAGGGAGAACAAGGAGTGTGTGCTAACAGGGCTTCTTTGTGGGGGAATGGGATGATTTGAGAATTAGATTGTGGTGATAGCTGCTCACCATGTATATATGAAGATGACCATTGAGCTGGGTGTGGGTAGGCACAGTGTTAATCTCAGTGCTTGGGAGGTAGAGGCAGTATGATCAGGAGTTCAAGGTTATCCTTGGATATTTAGGGAGTACCAGGGTTACATTGTCTTTGGGAGACCTTGTCTCAAAAAACCAAAATAAATAAATAACGATCAATGAATTGCACACTCTAGTTGGTGAATTCTCTGGTGTATAAATTGTATCTTAAAATGAATATTTAAAAAACAGCTCAGACCAATTCACTGCTGACATCTCTGCCACAGCGTGTTAAATATTAATGAAGGCTGACATGTTTTACACAGGCCCATCGAATTTCAGGTGGGAAATAATTCACAGTTTGCAAATCCATCTTTGCCAAAGGTAGTAATGATTAAGAGGTCAGGATCATAGTAGGAAGACCCTGCCAGTAACAACAGAGCAGGTTACAGCAGCTTAACTTTGCAAAAACAATATGGTTCTGTAAAATTATTCTTTAGAGATAGAAACACAAATACTAATACTGTTAGTAGGAAAACCTGGCCCCAGACCATGACACAGGTTCATAAAGTTTCAACTAGATCAGGAGGTGGGGGGGTTCACCTAGAAGGGCTGTAGTAGATTTATCTTTTACTTGTAACTCTTCCTATTAAATAATTCTAGATTTAGATGTTTAGAAAAAATCAGAAGAATAGGCACCAGTTGAATTTAAAATAGTAACAAATAGCTTTTCAAAACGAAGTCAGACAAAAAGAATGGTCAAATACCATCCATGTATTAAGGAAAATAGCAAGCAGCAAAGATGCATAAAAGAAAACACAGAAGATGACCAAAGTAAGACTCATATAATATTTATAATGACAAATATGAATGCCTTTAAGGCATAGAGACTCAAATTGAATCAGGCAAATGAAAAGAAACAAAACAAAAGGGAAATCAGGGCTTGAAATGTTTAAGTCAAACAACGGCCAAAAATTAGGTGAAATAGGGAAACTAGATCACAAAGATGGAATTTTTATAATTTTAAAAAGGGTAAAATTGCACAGTGATGATAAGCCTATTATTTGGACCATGATCCTTAGGTGTTGAATAGTATTTCATCAAAGCACACAGTGAACCTATCACAGGCCTGGCTGGAAACAGTTGATGGAAACAGTTGCTGGAGGTTTGCACTGTTTTTCCCAGCCCCTGAGGTTGGGTAACAATCCAGACCTCCAAGTTCCTTATCCCGTTCCTTTGTGTTCTGCTTCATACGTGGGGATGGTAAAATATTTCATTTTTCATAGTGGTTGAAAGAATTACATACAAACATAGCACGTGCTTAATGAATGGATTATATACAAACATAGCAAGTGCTTAATAAATGCTGTCTTTGTTGTCCTTCCTGTACTCTGTAGTTTGAATCAGGAGTGTCTCCCAAAAGTCTCCTGTGGCTCATCTGGTCTTTAGCCTATAGCACCACTGGCAAATACAGGGCCTTTTAAAAGGCTGGGCTGCCAGGCGTGGTTGCACACACCTTTAATCCCAGCACTCGGGAGGCAGGGCAGGTGGATCTCTGTGAGTTCAAGGCCAGCCTGGTCTACATAATGAACTACAGGACAGCTGGGACTAAAAGGAAAGTGAGCCACTGTCTCAAAAAAAAAAAAAAAAAGCTAGGGCTTAGGGGATGCCATTTAGAACACTGGAAGTTGGCCCTGTAAGGGGAAAACGGATGGGGTCCTGGCCCCTGCCTATGACTGCATCCTAGTTATACCATGAGATACATAGGCCATGCACTGTGCAGGCGGGGTCAAAAGCAGCAGGGCTAAGTGCCCATGCAGTGACTACTTCAAAAGCTAGTTATCCTGATAAGAGGCTTATGTCTGGCACTTTGCCTTTGTGATGGACAGCTGGCTAACACACCTTCTTTCCTTAATTCCCTGTGTGTCTTTTACCCTGGAACATTGCATGAATACTTCCTCCTGAGGCTTGGCAACAGTGTTCTCTCCATCATTGCCTTCTGGTTCAAGCACAGACAGCATCTGTGTCTTATTAGTTAGTTTTACATTGCTGTGACCAAATACCCTGACCAGAGCAACTTAAGGAGCAAAAGGGTTTATTCTGGCTATAAGGAAGCAGGCAGGGAAGGCACAGAGGCAGAAGCAGGCAGCTGGTTTGTCCCAATGCACACTTAGGGTACAGAGAGGGAACAGGAAGTAGGCCTGATTATACAAGCTCAAAACCCTCCCCCAGTGACTCATTTCCGTCAGCAAGCTCCATCTAAAGATGTAGAATCCTCCACGACTTAGAAAGACGTGTCACCAACCGGAGACCAAGTGTTCAAACACCTGAGCCATATGAGTTTGACTTTTCACATTCAGTGGACAACCATGTCTGTCAGCTCAAGAAGTGTACACTTCATAGTGACAGTCCTTCATTACCTTCAAAACTCAGAATTCCCGGACCCAGTTCTCTGTTTTCCAACCCTCCAGCTGTCTCCTCAGCGGCTAGAGGGTTTGTACTTCAGTGAAGGTCACAGTCCACCAAGCAATGCTTGAGCTGCCCACCTCCCATCCGGATAGTCGTGATCCCAAGTTGTATCACTGCCAATCGTCCTTTCAGTATGTGTGGGAAAATGGCATATGGCATGCTTCTGTTTCTTTGACTGTATTCTGTGTACAAACTACAAAATACATTCACTTTCATCTCTGGCAAAGATATGATGTTTAAAGTTTTTTTTTTTTCCTCTGCAAAGGCTAAAAAACCCCTCACTTCTTGCTCCTTCATTGATTCTTTCCTCTCAGAATATTTTAATTCTCAGAAATTTCTCTTCTTCAAAGAAATCCTTTCTCAACCTCCCATCTTCTGCTAGGCCTTTCTTCCACTCCACAAACAAGCATCTAGAAATTGCAAACTAAAAAAGCTCTCTCTTAATCCAGTGGATCCAGATTTTTGAGTTTTTGGATTCAGCTGTCTTGGGGGTTCAGGCATAACTTTTCAGTTATGTAAATAAATGACAGAATGCCTGATTAAAGTATCTTAAAGGAAATTATTAATTAATTAATTAATTAATTTTGCATAAAAGGAAGCCAAAGGAAGATAACTCAGGGTTCTTGTAGGAGCTTAACCATCAAGAATCCTATTGAATGTGTAGGGGTGGGGGTGGAGAGATGTCTCAGTGGTTAAGAGCACTGGCTGCTCTTTCAGAGGACCTAGGTTCAATTCCCAGAACCCAAATGGCAGCTAACAACTGCCTTCTAACTTGTGCAAGCATTGCACAACACAGGTGCCCTTATACACATGCAGACAATGCATTCATATGCATAAAAATAAAATATTAAAAATGAAGCCTACAGGTTTTCTTAAACTGATTTCCTTAATTAATTGATTAATTAATCATGAAAATTTCTCTCTGGGGCTGGAGAGATGGACTAGCAGTTAAGAGCACCGACCACTCTTACAGAGGACCCAGGTTCGATCCCCAGCACCCACATGGTGGCCGAGAACCATCTGAAACTCCAATTCCAGGAGAACTCCAGTTCCAGGGGAATCCGACACCCTCTTCTGACCTCCACGGCAATGCACGACATGGGTGCACAAACTTACATGCAGACAGTACATTCATACACATATGGAAATAAATAAAATTAATAAAAAAAAAGAAAATTGCTCTGACATCACTGGAAATCACCAACTTGCATTTCTTTCAACATAGCTTCTCTATTTATCCACAGGGTCAGCTTTTTGCACAGTCACCTATGAGCCAGTGAACATTGAAACTGGTCATCATTTGTCTAGGCGTCTCAGGCAAAGCTGAGGGTCTGTGTTCATAGCAACATTGGCCTCCAGGACCTCTCTCCTGTGGTTTCTCCCTTGTAAGAATCAACTTCGGCAAGATGTAAGACACAGACACCTAGGTCCTTGTCTGGTGCATCCATAGACCAAGAAAACCTCACAGTCCTTTCCCTGGTCACATCCCAGAGTCCAGTCATTCTCAGTGAAGGAGTATTTTTCTGTCCACCATCAAGGTTAATGATCAGACATTGATTCCTGGGCTTGAGTAAGACACTAGACCATTGCACCCCAACCTCTCAGGAGCCCTACTATAATGAACTAATTGCCTCTTTGGAAGTAAAGAGCAAATATTCATAATCTTTCTTCTTAGGGTAGGACACACACAGATCTCCCCAGAGAAGCTCCATAGGTTTGTCTTTCTATCTTCTTGAATGTGTCAGATGTTTATAGCTAGGCTAATCGTTACCACTTAGAAAGTTCTGATAGTGACTCTGCACCATGTTTTGCAGCATGGGAGAGGTTGATGTAGAGCTTGTATGCATAGTTATGTGATCTGGGCTTATAAAACTCCAATGTGCCATCTATGTGGATTGATACAGTGATGCTGATATCTCTCCCTTTCATCCATTTTCAGCTTATTTAGATATTAATCTTCTTGGAATCTTCAGAGAAGCCAAGCAGGCTCATGTTATTAGGAGTACTCAAACCAAATTCAGAAGACATCATATTCACCTGCAAGCATTTGATCCTTTATTTGTATTTGCCCTGTGCCTCAGCAAGATTATTTTGTTGATTTTAAATCATTAGATTGTTAATTCTGTTCAGAACATTTCAATTTAATTTTTAAGAATTAAATATGGGTGCAGGCTTGCTGCTGCCCACCCCAGGTGGGCATCTGCCACCCACCATTAGAATCATAGAGAGGAACTGTGTGCATGGATAGAAGGACAGCCAGCAGCACACACACTCATCGTCCAGGTGAAGTCTGGCACGGGGGCCAAAGGAGTAACCCCCCCCAAGCTACTGGTACTGTGGTGGAAAGGATAAGCTGCTGGTGCTGTGGTTTACTGTGGTTGGGATGATCCAGCAGTGTCAGTGATTCTAAGCTTCATAGCCAAAGCTGAGGAAGAAAACAACAGGAAGCAAACTGAGTGAACAACCAGTCTTCCATATTAGCATTTGAGATTAGCAACAGAAGTCAAACAAACAAAAGGGGGAAAATACACATGACAAAGACACAACGGAAAAACAATATGGGAAAAGCCTTTAATAAATCCCCACCAAACTCAACCAGTCCTGTAGAAGATCCCAACAATGAAATCTCCCTGGAAGGAAACCAAGACACTGACCTTAGAAGAACATATTCAAAGACTATAAAGAACAAATCAGAGAATTAAAGGGAGAGAATGAAAAACTCATGAAGGAACTAGAAGGAAAGAAAGAATTAAAGAGAGAGATTGACAAACTCAGAAAAGACTAGAGGGAGAGAATGACAAAATCTGGAAGTGGAAACACTTGAAAAAGATCTCAGGCTGAAAGGAAAAAAGAAACTGACCAGTGAAACAAGGAGCTACAAGAAGAGAATGAAAAGCTCAAAAAGGAAGTGGAAATAGTGAAGAAATCACAGGATGAAATAAAAAAGGAAATTGAACATTCATCCAATCAGCAGGAAAGGATGGGGAAAAGCCTCAGAAGCAGAAAAAAGAATATCAGACCTATAGGATAACACAGCACAGCTAGAAAAATCAAGTAAAGATTATGAAAAATTAAAAAAAAAAAACACGGGTAGAACAACTAGGAATTGTGGGACATCATGAAAGGACCAAATTTCTGCATCATAGGGATAGAGGAAGGAGAAGAATCCCAAGAGAATGGTATTGATCAGATCTTCAATAGAATAATAGAAGAAAATTTCCCCAAACTGAAAAAAGACAAACCCATACAAATACAAAAAACACATAAAACACCAAAATAGACAAGACCAGAAAAGAAATTCCCCACACCATATCATAGCTAAAACACTAGATGCTCAAAACAAGGACAAAAAACTGAAAGCCACAAGAGAAAAACAACAAGTTACATAAAAGGGAAAACCCATCAGAATCACAGCTGACTTCTCAGTGCAAACTATGAAAGCCAGAAGAACATGTATTCCAGTGCTAAATGACTTTAGATGCCAACCCAGATTACTATACCCAACAAAAATGTCAATCATAGTTGAAGGCAAAAGAAAAATAAACATAAACAAAATGAAAGAACATATGTCAAAAATCCTAACACTTCAGAAAATACTCAAAGCAATTCAAAGAACAGAGGAAAGCAGCAACTATCCTCAAGCAACCCAAGAGAGAAATTAACAAAAGCATAACAGAGTAAATAAATATCTAGACCAAGAATGCAAACAAAAAATAAGTTGAAAGGAAACAACACACATCTTTCAATAATAACCTTAAATATTAATGATCTAAAGTCCCCAATCAAAAGACATAGACTGGGAGAATGGATTAGGAAAGAGAATCCATCTATATGCTGCCTACAAGAAACCCATCTCACCCTCAAGGACAGACACCACCTTAGAGTGAAAGGATGGAAAAAATATTCCAAGTAAATAGTACCAAAAAGCAAGCAGGACTAGCTATTCTAATATCAGACAAAATAGACCTCAGAGTAAAATTAATCAGAAAAGACAAAGAGGGCCATTATATCCTAATCAATGGAACAATTAAACAGGAAGATTTCACAATCTTAAATGTTTAAGTACCAAACTCTGGTGCACTGAATTTTATAAACACAATCCTTCAGGACCTCAAGACACAGATTAATCCCAGCATGCTAATAATGGGGACTTCAATACCCCCACTAAGTCCCTTGGATAGGTCAACTGGACAAAAAATAAACAGAGAGACATCAGAACTGAACAATACAATACACCAAATGGACCTCACAGATATCTACAGACTATTCCACCCAAACAGCAGAGAATATACTTTCTACTCAGTGCCCCATGGAACATTCCCCAAAATCAACCACATACTGGGACACAAAAGAAATGTCAACAAATACAAAAGGGTTGAAATTATTCCATGCATTCTATAAGACTACAGTACAATAAAGCTCAATATTAACACCAGGGTAAGCCCTACTAACTATAAGAACACATGGAGACTAAACAATACAATCCTGAATAATGAGTGGGTCAGGGAAGAAATAAAGAATGAGATAAAAGCATTCCTGGAACTGAATGAAAATGATAATAAAACACAACAAACCCTGTGGGATATATTAAAGTCAGTCCTAACCTAAGAGGTATACTTATAGCCCTAAGTACCCACATTAAAAAAAAAGAAAGAGAACAAATAAATGATCTAACACTGCAGCTAAAAACACTTGAGAAACGACAACAAATGAACCCTAAATCCAACAGACAGGAAGAAATAACAAAAATTAGACCAGAAATCAATGAAATAGAAACAAATAAAACAATATAAAAAAAACAATGAATCCAAAAGCTGGTTCTTTGAAAAGATAAACAAACTAGACATCTAGCCCAGTTAACCAAAAGAAAGAAAGAGCAACTCCAAATCAATAGCATTCATGATGAAAGGGGAAACATCACAACAGATAAGGAAAAGATCCAGACAATCATACTGGAATACTTCAAAAACCTATGCTCTACTAAATTTGGAAACCTGAGAGAAATGGATGGATATCTGAAATCCTGGGAACTAACAAAGCTTAACCAAGAAGAGATTGACAGTTTAAACAGACCCATAATACTTGAGGAAATTGAAGATGTAATAAAAAGCCTCCCAATTAAAAAAAGCCCCGGCCCAGATTGTTTCACAGAATTCTTTAAAACATTTAAAGAGGACTTACAACCATTACTACTGAAACTTTTCAGAAGGATACAAACAGAGGGAAATATCCCAAATTTCTTCTATGAAGCCAGCATCACTCTAATACCAAACTAGGCAAAGACACAAACAAGAACTAAAAATATAGACCCATATCATTAATGAACACAGATGCAAAAATTCTCAACAACATACTCGGAAATTGCATACAGACCCACGTCAAAAAGATCATCCATCATGACCAAGTTGGATTCACACCAGAGATGCAGGGATTGTTCTACATACATAAATCAATAACTATAATAAAACACAGAAATGGACTGAAAGACAAAAAACACACAATCATCTCAATTGATGCAGAAAATGCTTTTGACAAAATCCAGCATCCCTTCATGCTTAAAGTCCTAGAGGGAATTGGACTGGAGAGATCATCACTCAATGTAATCAAAGCCATGTATAAGAAACCTACAGCCAACATCATCCTAAATGGAGAAAAGTTGGAAGCATTCCCCTTAAAGGCAGGAACAGGGCAAGGCTGTCCATTATTGCCACTCCTCTTCAATATAGTGCTTGAAATGCTTGCTAGGGCAATAAAGTGAGAAAGCGAAATTAAAGGAGTACTAATCGGAAAAGAGAAAGTAAATCTATCCCTTTTTGCAGATGATATGATAATTTACCTAAGGGATGCTGAAAACTCCACAGAAAATTCTGAGAAATGTTTAAAAGTTTCGGTAAAGTGGCGGGATACAAAATAAAACTAGAAAAATCAGTAGCCTTTCTTTACACCAACAATAAGCAACTGGAGAAGGAATATAAGGAGACCTTCCCAATCACAATAGCTTCAAAAAATAAATAAAATACCTAGGAATAAACCTAACCAAAGATACCAAAGACCTCTACAGTAAAAAATTTTAAATCCTGAAGGAGATTGAAAATGACATCAAAAGATGGAAAGATCTCCCATGCTCATGGATTAGAAAAATGAATTTAGCAAAAATGTCCATTCTACCCAAATTAATATACAGATTCAATGCAATCCCAATCAAAATCCCCATGAGCTGTTTCACAGACTTGGAAAAAATCCTTACATTCATTTGGAAAAACAAAAGACCCTGAATAGCTAAAGCAACCCTGAGTGAAAAGTGCAATATAGGGGGATTACTTTACCAGACTTCAAGCTATATTACAGGGCTATAGTAGTAAAGACAGTCTGGTACTGGCAAAAATCCCCCAAACAAACAAACAAAAAAACCCCAGACCCATTGACCAATGGAATAAAATTGAAGATCCAAACATGAGTTCATATAACTTCAGCCACCTCATATTTGACAAAGGGGCCAAAAAAGCTCAGTAGAGAAAAGAGCATTTTCAGCAAATGGTGTTGACAAAACTGGATCACCATTTGTAGAAGAACAAAATTAAACCCCTACCTCTAGCCCTGTACAAAAATAAACTCCAAGTGGATCAAAGATCTCAACCTGAAACCTACCATATATGGGTAGAAGATATGTATTCATATTCTTAAAAAAAAGATGTAAAGTCATATTTCTTATTTACCTGAGTGCAACTGTACTGTTAAAATGTGAATCTCTAAATATGTTTTGGAATTAACCTATAGTTTATTTTCAGATTTTGTAATTTTGATTTATGTGTGGGGTGTGTATATGCATATTTCGGAATAACATAAAATTCAAGGGAACAAAAAAAGAGAGAGAAAAGCCTATTCAGAGAACTGACCAAAACATAAACTTGTGCATTGAAAAGGTTATAAAAGACTGAGAAAAAGGTGCAAGACAGGACTTAACATGTATGACAGAATCCATGAGGTCTGGCAGGGGGGCGGGGGGGGCATGAGGGGTGGGCATGGATGGGGTAATGAGTCTAAATTTGATTAAGAAATGTTGTAAAAATGTGCTCAATAAAAATAAAAAAGAATTAAATATGAAATAGAGGGATTCGAACATCAGTTCTTTGTAGATATTCTCAAATCAGTAAATGTTTGACATTTTCAACATTTCAAACACGTGTCTAGAAACTTTATTTTAATATAACTTATTATTCTAAGTTTAATTCCTTAATCCATCTATAAAGATGGATCTTATGCCCATAGATTTATGATATAAAAATTAGGCAGAGAACATTCGATGAAAGTCTTTTTATAAGTTTATCTTCTCTTTACACTTTGTATAATATCACTTGGGGGTTTTATTTTGAGGACTGTTGCTAAAAATAGAAACACCTTAAAGATGTTTGTTAGTTAAATCATCCCAATTAATAGAAATGTTGTGAGTATCTGAATCCAATGATTTGAGCTCACCATTTTCCTTCTTATAAATTACAAAAACCATAAAGAGGAATTGCACCTCTTCTAGAACCTATAGTGGAAGTCCATGCAGTTTTTATCTTTATAATTTCTCATTGTTCCCTGTTAGAACCACTGATGCTTACTTGAGTATCTAGGAATCATTTTCGTTTACAATCAAAATCTATTACCCCCTAGGGACCTGAAAGCAATGCAGCCCACCATTTCCCACTCTGAGGGCTGTTGGGCAAACAGAAGTAAATCGCTTGCACGCTCCATAGCTTCTCACCAGTCAGAGACTCAATGGAATTGGCTACAAACAATTCCTGGATATTTGAGCCTATATTTTTGGAATTATATTGCTTTTATCTTGCTGATAGGATGCATAGTAAATTTTCATTGTTTCTGAACTGACTTTAGGGCTGATGGTAAAGACAGTGCTGCTCAGATGAAGTATAAAAATAAAATTTTTCTCCACCTTTGGCCAGAAGAGGGAAGCAGTCGACTGCATCTGAGCTCTGTGCAGGGCTTCCAGAAGACCTTAGCACTTCAAATTAATTACTACTCAACAACTTAACAGTTGCAGTACAATACAGCACTCCCAGGTTACTTTGTAAGATTCCACATGCATCAATTGTGTATGTTTCTTTTCATTTATTTACTCTTTGAAGTTAGGCACTTTCTCTTAGACTCTGGGTCTGTGAAACTCAAAGGCTGCTTGCTGACCTTCTGTGGGAGATTAAAGCTGTACCAATGGGCTTGGAGACCAATAGTAAAGTGAGAGAAAAGCCAACCTTGGTGTCCAGAGTGTTTACCCTTGCTTCTCACATGAATACATTATGCTTAATTCATCTACTGTTAAATGTCAGCCCACAGCAACATATGATGAAATGTTTTTTTACTTCAGTACTTGCGTATATTAACTGCTTGACCGAGTGCTTCTTTTGCTATGCAGAAGTTCTTTGGACCCATTGTGAACTGTTGGCCTTAATTCCTGAGTAAGCCAGTCCTAAGTGGTCATCTCTAAGCACACAAACACTGAATGGACTCAGTAGATTGTGTGTGTGTGTGTGTGTGTGTGTGTGTGTGTGTAACAATAATTAAGAAAAAGGTTTCAATTTTGAGAGGGAGTGGGAGAACATGAGTGGCTGGAGGGAGGGGTAGAAATGATATAAATATTGTAATCATGTATGCAATTCTCAAAAACTAACAAATTTAAATAAAAATTAGATGTTTCACTATTTTTATCTTTATTCTAAATTAGGCTGATTACTCTTTTTAAGAAAAAATTTCTTTTTATTTTACACGTTTATGATTGTTTTGCCTACATGTGCATCATGTATGTAGTGCCTAAAGAGGTAGTGCCTAAAGTGGTCAGAAGAAGGCATTGGATTACCTGGAACTGTAGTGACAGACAGTTGTTAGCTACCATGTGGATGCTGGGAATTGAACCCAGGCCTTCTGCAAGAATAGCCAGAGCTATTCACCTCTGAGCCATCTCTCCAGATGTGACCACTCTTGATACAGCTCTTTGATTAACCTGTTCTTGCTAGTGTATTTGAGAAAATGATTAAAGTTTGCACATGATATTTCCCCGAATTAGCTTGTTCTTCAAAGGCAAAGTAAAACAGAGAATTGTAAACTGCTTTTCTGTGTAATTCAATTTAAGAAACAATTGAGCCCTGCTATTAAGTAGCCAAGAACTATGTATCTCTGAGCTGATAACATGCATGGTCCCTTTTTATGTAACACTGACAACTGACTGGTAGATGTCCCTTGCATGTGATCCCATGATGCTGTGTTCTTCTGTCTGCACAGAAATAGGGTTTTGAGACAGAAACCTGTGAACTATCATCATTGCTCAGTTACAGACCTAGTTTTAAGAGTGATGCAGATACTGGTTTTCAGTTATAATCTTTCATTTGTTTTTGAGACAGGGTCTCCCTCTGGCCTGGAACTCATTATTAAAGCTAGGCTGGTCCCAGTCTCACAGAGATCCACTTGCCTCTGCCTCCCTGGGATTAAAGGTGTACCCAAGACTGACTTTTATGATCTTTATCTTTGAATGTATTTAGTTTTTAAGATTTTTTTCTTCATTTTACTGATTAAGTTCTCAAATTAGGAACATTTTAATATAAAGCCTAAATATAGGACATATAGCCAAAAAGGGGTAAAATTTTTGTCAGCTCAAAAATCTATATCCAGTGGATAAACAACCTGTGGGAAATTAAAGATGGCCACAGGTTCTTTGAGATGCCTCTCAAGAAGAAATCAGGCTGTGTTCTCTTTCCTGAAATTCATGTGGGTCGTTGGATCCCTTGATTCCTATCAGTTGGTGAAAGTGAAGCAGGAGTGGCCATCATGGGGGTGGACATTCGCCACAACAAGGACCGGAAAGTCCAGCGCAAAAAGCCCAAGAGCCGGGACATTTACCTGTGGCTGCTAGTCAAGCTGTACAGGTTTCTGGCGAGACGAACGAACTGTACCTTCAACCAGGTTGTGTTGAAAAGGTTGTTCACGAGCCGCACTAACCTGCCACCTCTGTCCCTGTCTCAGATGATTCGAAAGATGAAGCTTCCTGGCCAGGAGAACAAAATAGCTGTGGTTGTGGGGACCATTGCAGATGATACTCGGGTTCTGGATGTTCCCAAGCTGAAGGTGTGTGCCCTGAGTGTGAGCAGCCGGGCCCGAAGCTGAATCCTCAAGGCTGGGGGTAAGATCCTCTCCTTCCACCAGCTGACCTTGGAGTCTCCCAAGGGCGGTGGCACTGTGCTCCTGTCAGGTCCTTGAAAGCGCCGTACCGGCACTTCGGCAAGGCCCGGGGAACTCCGCTATGTCCACTCTAAGGGCTGGAAGTTCGAGCATGCCAGAGGCCGAAGAGCCAGCCGCGGCTGCAAAAACTAGTGTTGGATCTTGCTCTGTTATTAAAAAGATTTGAACACTGATAAAAAAAAAAAAGTGAAGCTGTATTGGTTTTCTAACCAGAGCCTTATGATATGGGAAGGCTTTGCTTTCCATATCACTAAGTACATTTGCTCTTCAACTCGAACTAACATGCAGTGAAGAAGCCCAGTGTGCACAATGGACAGACCCAGATGAAGAAACCCAGGGTTCTGGCTGAGCACCAGCCCCCACAACTTCCTAACTGCTTGTCAGCTGGCCAGCCATGGGAACAAACCTCCCCAGGAGTGTGTGCCCATCCTCAGGCCAGATCTGGTCATCTCATGGTGCCTCTAGAACGAGCTTGCCTTTGTGAACCCCCGTCAGATTGCTGATTTATGAGCAAAATAATGGATTTTCACATCCAGCCCAAATATTTTGGGAGAGTCTGATATACAGTATTATATAACAGAACAAAATTCTTCAGCCAAAACCCAATCTTCTTTCAAAAATGCTTGTTCAAAATAAATGATACTAAGCTGACAGGTCTTCAGAAGTCTCTCCTCACACTGGGAGGAAAATGGAACAATGTGGACTTCGTAATCAGCATTAAGGGAAATGGAAAGGCACTGATAAATTTTAAGCCTTGTATTACACCACTTCAGGCTTGCAGTGTTGATTGCTTCATTGCTACTGAAGAGCCAGTACTGAAACAACATTTGAGTGGACAATAGACTTGGAAAGGATCTTAGAAACACTAATGAGCAAAAACCCTTATTGTATATTGATGTTCCATGCTTGTTCTCAACAACTTTAATTAGCTTAGTAGAGCAAAAGTAAAGAGTTGTGAAAGTTGAGTAACACTTTTTGGGATGGTCTTCCTGTCACCCCACCTAGCCTGGAGCTCACTATGTAGACCAGGCTGGCATCCAGCTGGCAGAGACCCGACTGCCTCTGCCTCCTGGGTGTTGGGACTAAAGGTGTATGCTACCATGCCTAATGAAACTTTTTCTTTGATGCATTAAAGAACCTTCAGACTAAAACTAGAAGGCATATAGGGCTCTTTCTGATTCTTTTAAAAGGCAAATACTGTGCAGCAGTGGCAGCCATATGCCTGTATATCCCAAATCTAATTGGCTATTAGTTCTCTCCTTGGAGGAATAACCCACGGCTGATGCCTCAAGTTTACATCCTCTAATGGTTAGGTAAGACCCTGTCATATTTAATAGAAAAAAATGTAATTCATGGTTTAACATACCATCCAAACATCTGTGTCTATACCAAAGTAACCTACCATAACGTTTAGTACTGTTTAAATACCTATATATCTAACTGTTTGTGCTTCATTAGTAGGATCGAAAGGTTATTCCTGGACAAACTGTCAGCCCATGAAAGGAAACAGCCAGAATTGACCAGAGTCCAAGACAACAGCTCCAGAGAAAGTAGACTGTTTTACTTCTCATCCACCTGTGCCCCTTTTCTAAGCCTAGGGAACAATCTGCAGAAGAGGGGGCATGGTAGAATGTAAGGGCTGCAATTGGGGTGAATGGTGAAACTACAGCAATATAGTCTGGACACTCATTTGATCAACTTGATTGAACAAACAACCTGTCACCCCCCACTGGATGGTGGGGCTGTAGGTGTTTGGGCACAACTGCTTGCAAATTGGTTCTACATGAAGGATGCTTGTACTCATAAATTATCACTTATTGTTAAAAATGAAAAAAATAACTGAGAGAAAGTTGCAGGACAATTATGGCAGAATGAATGATCTGGGATGGGGTGGGGTGGGGTGGGGGGAAGGGAAAGGGAAATATGCCTGAACTGAATTGGAAAATGCTCTATGAAATACACAAAGCATCAATAAAAAATGAAAATAAAAAAAAAAAATAAAAGGCAAAGTCTCATTTCCACACTGACTCATTTTAATTAAATACCTCTTTCAGGGAATGAAGTCCTTTATTCTGACACTTTAGACAGCACCAGAATCAGCTGAGGCCTTATTACAGTACAAACTTGTAGGGTCTGGAGAGATGGCTTATGGTTAAGAGTACTCCTGATTTTTCCAGAGGACCAAGGTTAGGTTCCCAGCAACCACATGCTGGCTCACAGCCATCTGCAGTTACTGCTCTAGGACAGCAGATGCTCTCTTCTGGCCTCCACAGACACTGCATGTGTATGGTGCACAACATGCACATACTCAAGAACACATACATACACATTAAATACATAAATAGTAAGTCTTTAATGAATTTCCTATTCACTGATGTTGGAATGGATTTAGGAATGCGTATTTCTTATCGATTGCCAGGTAACTTGCATCAATCTCTCATATTAATCAGGGTTACATACAAGAAAAGAAAAATCATATGTTCTCAACATGTGAAACAAATATTGTAGCCAATAAAGCCATATAAAGTTTGAAGGAAGTAACTTTAGGTAAATTCAGGAAGTTAGAGATCTGCATTTCAAACACTATGAAGGAAGACAGGAACACACAGGATGTCTGTCTAATGAAGGTCTTTTGCTTTCAAAGCTCAACAGGCCAGAAGACCACACCAGAAAGCACACAACCTTTGTGTTTTAATATGACTTTAGTTGGCTCTATTTAATTATTTACTAAAAATTTCTGAATGTAGACATATCTTTTTTTATAATGTGTATGGCTCAATGAATAGTCACATATTCCTTCTCATCTTCTTGTGGGTAGAGCATACTTAACCTCCGCAATCTAATTGTCTGGTCTGACTTAGCACAAATAGCAACTCTAATATCATGACAATTTTTTACACATAATTAATTTAATCCAAGCTCCAAACCTGAAGCTCTGGAGAAGGAGCACACAGACCTTTCACTGGGACATCATCCAGGAATGTAGCCGCTAATCCAGTGCTTAAGTAATGTGCGTGTCAAGAGAGTGAGCCGGATTTCTGGAAAGGGCGTCTTTGAACTGGTTTTTACTTGTGGAGCTGTTTTGTGTACTAAGAGTATCCACCTGTCAAGATGTCTTACTGAAATCCAGATGAGTGACTGGGGAGTTCGTTCCACCTGCCCTGAGGACAACTAAGCCTACATTTGTGATGACAGTGGAATGCAGGTGTGTGTGTGTGTGTGTGTGTGTGTGTGTGTGTGTGTGTGTGTGTGTGTTTCTGAAGCTGCTAGGACTCTTCGTGTTTCATTTTAGGGCCTTTGCATCCTGTGAAGATCTATTTTCTTTTCCTTTTAGATCCAGAAATTGTTACTGGAAAAAAAATGTATCAAATGGAATTTGAAATTTTCACATTGAAGAGTGTTCCTTACTTTGGAGGCAGGAATGCTGTAGGACTTTAAAATTCAGGAATCCTAAAAAAATAAATAAATAAAATTCAGGAATCCTGCCAGTTATCTATGGATATCCTGTAAAACAACTCCAAGTCTTAGAAAAATCATGTCATTTGTCTGCTAACTCATTAGAAATTCCACAAGAGGAGCTTTACGATCACAGTAATAAAGTATAACTTATGATTAAGGTTGAAGTATTTATTTTTGAGATGTTTTCATAATTGAAAATCAGTTCATATCATTGAATAAAGAAATAGTTTTCTAAAAAATCATGTCAATATATTTTATGACTTCAGTTTTTTTTATTGATGCTTTGTGTGTATTTCATACATCATTTTCCAATTCAGTTCAGGCATATATCCCCTTCCCTTCCCCCCACCCCACCCTTATCCATCCCAGATCATGCATTCTGCCATAACTTTTCTGCATCTTTCTCTACTTTTTTGTTTTGTTTTGTTTTGTTTTCATTTTTTTTAACAATAAGTGATAATTTGTGAGTACAAGCATCCTTGATGTAAAACCAATTTGCGAGCAGTTGTGCCCAAACCCACATAGCTCATGGGTCCCACCATCCAGCAAGGGGGGCTTGTATGTTCAATCAAGTTGATCATATGAGTGTCCAGTCTATATTGTTGTAGTTATTGTTGTTGGTTTTGGTCTTTTTGAGACAGAGTCTCCTTGTAGCCCCAGCTGCCCTAGAACTCACTGTTTAGACCAGGCTGCCCTTGAACTCACAGTGGCAGACTGCCTCTGCCTCCGGTGTGGGGGGATCAAAGGTGTGCACCACCATGCCCAGCCACAATCACACATTTTGAATGTATACAGCTGGAATAGTTTGCCTGATACATAGATAAAACAGTGATACTCTGGAGAAAAACAGCCTCGATCTTCCTATTGATTATATGACTTTAGGGAAGTTTTCCAATCTGTATAGTAAAGGGGATGAACTAGCCTGTGAAATTCATTTTCACATAATTCTGTACTTGAGCAAGGAAGATGGTCAGAGAGTTTGCTAAAAGCAAGAGAACCTGAGTTCAAATCCCCAGCACCCCTGAAAAAGTTGGGCATAGCCATGTACCTGGGGTCCCTGGCATTGGGGGATGGAGACATATGGATTCCAGGATTGGCAGGGCAGTTTAGCTGAACAGTAAGCTGTGGCTTCAGTGAGAGACTGCATCTCAAAAAGATGGAGAGTGCTAGAGAAAACATCCTTGCACACATGCTTATCCATCACACACACACACACACACGCACGCACACACACGCACACACAGTTATGTCATTAAAAATGTAAACAGATCCATAAGAGGAAAAATAATATAGTACAGAAATTTAGGAACTTTGATTTCCCTCCCTCCTGCCTTCTTTTTCTTCCTTCCAAACTTCCTTTTCTTGGTTGTTTAGCTTATGAATCCTGCCTCTAGTAAGACTGAAGAATTTTTATTAAACTGACTTATCTATGAACCACTTATGGTAGAAGCTTAAGAGGACATGACAAATGTTGAAGATAGAATTCTTAGAAGCAATGAATGTCTGGAAATAGGAAATGGCATTTCTGGTTTAACTGTTATTTTACATGGTCAGAGAGAACTCTGAAAGACCACAGTTCAGTGGCATTTCATAAGCACTGGAGACTGAAAAAGTGAGTTAAAGTGTTTGGAATCACCCAGATGACAGCCAGTCCAATGCTATAGCCTTCTAGATTTTTCCTTGAAGACAATTCATCATTTCAAGAGCACTGTTCTCAGAAGATTGACCTCCTTCAAGATAATTTTATGTTCAGGTGACAAAATTTGTGAGAGGAAATAGAAAAGCAAGAACAAATTGATCCTTGGTGATGGGGAAGCAGGTGGGGCAGGTGGGGGATTCGAACCAAGATGTAATAGGAGGAAGCCTACAGAGCTGATATTGATGCCGAAGACTGGTTTGACATATGCAAGCTCTTAAGAGTCTTGTGGATGCTTGGAACTTCAGAGATAAGACCAGTCTTTGCTTAGCAGTGATGTGAGTGTGAAATGAAGCAGAGCTTGCAGGGCACTTCACACCGCACTGGGAAAGGTCCTGAGAGATTCCCCCGGGGTTTTCCTTTCTCTCCCCTTTATCCACTCCTTTTTCTGGCAGTTGATCTTACCCCCTCCTCTCACCATGGGAGACATAGAAGATTGCAAGTAAAAAGCCCTTAGTACCAACAACCCAGATATAAATATTTCTCATGGAGAGGGATGCATAGTAAAAGAACAACAGAAAGACTGCATCAGAAAATGGACTGAAATGGTGAATTGGAAAGGGGGGATGGGTGGGAGAGGGACACGGGTGTATATTCGATTAAGGCATATTTAATTGACGTGAGCTCAGCAAGTACCCAGTTTCGCCTAGACACTGTCTACAGGACACATGGTGTTTTAGGACTTAGTAAAAGTAAANGAAATTGTAATTCTGGAATTTCCGATATGATCCCGAAACAATGTGATCTATGCTTCAAGTACACCTAACAAACCTTTAGTGCTGCTTAATACCTATATATCTTATGATTGTTAGTTCCTTTGCATTATGCTAGGATCGCAAAGGTTATTCCTGCGACAAATAGTCAGCCCATGACAGGAAACAGCCAGAATTACCAGAGTCCAAGACAACAGCTCCAGAGAGAGTGGGACGTTTACCTCTCATCCATCCTGTGCCCTTTCTAAGCCTAGGGACCACCTGCGGAAGAGGGGGCATGTTAGAGAATGTAAGGGCTGCATTTGGGGTGGAATGGTGAAACTACACGAATGTAGTATGGACCACTCATAGTTTTGACTCAATTGATTGAACAAACAGTAACCTGTCCACCCCCACTGGGATGGTCGGATCGGCTGTAAGGCTGTTTGGGCACACAAGCTGCAGATAGGTTTTCATGAAAGTGCATCTTGTACTCATGGTATCTATCACTTATAGTAAAACATGAAAAAAAGAAAACTGAGAGAATAGGATGCCAGGACACGGTTATGGCAGAATGCATATCGGGATTGGAGGTGGGGGTGGGGGGGTGAGGAAAGGGAAATAAGCCTGAACTTGAATGGGAAAAAGATGTATAAAATGCAATTTGAAAGCATACATAAAACTAAATTTAATTAAAAAAAAAAAAAAAAAAGGGGGAGAGAAAGGAAAACCCCGGGGGAATCTCTCAGGACCTTTCCCAGTGCGGTGTGAAGTGCCCTGCAAGCTCTGCTTCATTTCACACTCACATCACTGCTAAGCAAAGACTGGTCTTATCTCTGAAGTTCCAAGCATCCACAAGACTCTTAAGAGCTTGCATATGTCAAACCACTCTTCGGCATCAATATCAGCTCTGTAGGCTTCCTCCTATTACATCTTGGTTCGAATCCCCCACCTGCCCCACCTGCTTCCCCATCACCAAGGATCAATTTGTTCTTGCTTTTCTATTTCCTCTCACAAATTTTGTCACCTGAACATAAAATTATCTTGAAGGAGGTCAATCTTCTGAGAACAGTGCTCTTGAAATGATGAATTGTCTTCAAGGAAAAATCTAGAAGGCTATAGCATTGGACTGGCTGTCATCTGGGTGAATCCAAACACTTTAACTCACTTTTTCAGTCTCCAGTGCTTATGAAATGCCACTGAACTGTGGTCTTTCAGAGTTCTCTCTGACCATGTAAAATAACAGTTAAACCAGAAATGCCATTTCCTATTTCCAGACATTCATTGCTCCTAAGAATTCTATCTTCAACATTTGTCATGTCCTCTTAAGCTTCTACCATAAGTGGTTCATAGATAAGTCAGTTTAATAAAAATTCTTCAGTCTTACTAGAGGCAGGATTCATAAGCTAAACAACCAAGAAAAGGAAGTTTGGAAGGAAGAAAAGAAGGCAGGAGGGAGGGAAATCAAAGTTCCTAAATTTCTGTACTATATTATTTTTCCTCTTATGGATCTGTTTACATTTTTAATGACATAACTGTGTGTGCGTGTGTGGTGCGTGGCTGTGTGTGTGTGGTGGTGATGGATAAGCATGTGTGCAAGGCATGTTTTTCTCTAGCACTCTCCATCTTTTTGAGATGCAGTCTCTCACTGAAGCCACAGCTTACTGTTCAGCTAAACTGCCCTGCCAATCCTGGGAATCCATATGTCTCCATCCCCCAATGCCAGGGACCCCAGGTACATGGCTATGCCCAACTTTTTCAGGGGTGCTGGGGATTTGAACTCAGAGTTCTCTTGATTTTAGCAAACTCTCTGACCATCTCCCTTGCTCAAGTACAGAATTATGTGAAAATGAATTTCACAGGCTAGTTCATCCCCTTTACTATACAGATTGGAAAACTTCCCTAAAGTCATATAATCAATAGGAAGATCGAGGCTGTTTTTCTCCAGAGTATCACTGTTTTATCTATGTATCAGGCAAACTATTCCAGCTGTATACATTCAAAATGTGTGATTGTGGTGGGCATGGTGGTGCACACCTTTGATCCCCACACATGGGAGAGCAGAGGAGCAGTCTGCCATGTGAGTTCAAGGGCAGCCTGGTTCTGAAAACAGTGAGTTCTAGGGCAGCTGGGGCTACAAGGAGACTCTGTCTCAAAAGACCAAAACCCAACACATAACTACAACAATATAGACTGGAACTCAATGATCAACTTGATTGAACATACAAGCCCCCCTGCGGATAGTGGGACCCAATGGCTATGTGGTTTGGGCACAACTGCTCGCAAATTGGTTTTACATCAGGATGCTTGTACTCACAATTATCACTTATTGTTAAAAAAAATGAAAACAAAACAAAACAAACAAAAAAGTAGAGAAGATGCAGAAAAACTTATGGCAGAATGCAGAATCTGGGATGGGAAAGGTGGGGTGGGGGGAAGGGAAGGGGATATATGCCTTAACTGAATTGGAAAATGATGTATGAAATACACACAAAGCATCAATAAAAAAACTGAGTCATAAAATATATTGACATGTTTTTTTAGAAAACTATTTCTTTTTCAATGATATGAACTGATTTTCAATTATGAAAACATCTCAAAAATAAATACTTCAACCTTATATAAGTTATACTTTATTACTGTGATCGTAAAGCTCCTCTTGTGGAATTTCTAATGAGTTAGCAGACAAATGACATGATTTTTCTAAGACTTGGAGTTGTTTTACAGGATATCCATAGATAACTGGCAGGATTCCTGAATTTATTTATTTATTTTTTTAGGATTCCTGGAATTTTAAAGTCCTACAGCATTCCCGCCTCCAAAGTAAGGAACACTCTTCAATGTGAAAATTTCAAATTCCATTTGAACTATTTTTTTTCCAGTAACAATTTCTGGATCTAAAAGGAAAGAAAATAGATCTTCACAGGATGCAAAGGCCCTAAAATGAAACACGAAGAGTCCTAGCAGCTTCAGAAACACAACAACACACACACACCACAACACACACACACACACACACACACACACCTGCATTCCACTGTCATCACAAATGTAGGCTTAGTTGTCCTCAGGGCAGGTGGAACGAACTCCCCAGTCACTCATCTGGATTTCAGTAAGACATCTTGACAGGTGGATACTCTTAGTACACAAAACAGCTCCACAAGTAAAAACCAGTTCAAAGACGCCCTTTCCAGAAATCCGGCTCACTCTCTTGACACGCACATTACTTAAGCACTGGATTAGCGGCTACATTCCTGGATGATGTCCCAGTGAAAGGTCTGTGTGCTCCTTCTCCAGAGCTTCAGGTTTGGAGCTTGGATTAAATTAAATGTGTAAAAAATTGTCTGATATATAGAGTTGTATGGCTAAGGTCAAGGACCAGACAATTAGATTCGGAGGTATAAGGGTATGCTCTACCCACACAGAGATGAGAAGGAATATGTGCTATTCATTGAGCCATAACATTATAAAAACAGTATCGTTCATTTCAGAAATTAGTAAATAATTAAATAGAGCCAACTAAAGTCATATTAAAACACAAAGGTTGTGTGCTTTCTGGTGTGGTCTTCTGGCCTGTTGAGCTTTGAAAGCAAAAGACCTTCATTAGACAGACATCCTGTGTGTTCCTGTCTTCCTTCATAGTGTTTGAAATGCAGATCTCTAACTTCCTGAATTTACCTAAAGTTACTTCCTTCAAACTTTATATGCTATTGGCTACAACTATTGTTTACACATGTGTTGAGACATATGATTTTTCTTTTTTCTTGTATGGTAACCCGGATTAAATATGAAGAGACTGATGCAAGTTCCTGGCAAATCGTAAGAAAGCATTCCTAAATCACTTCCACAAATCAGTGAATTAGGAAATTGCATAAAACTTACTATTTATGTATTTAATGTGTATGTATGTGTTCATTGATATGGTGCATGTGTGCTACCAAACACATGCAGTTCTGTGAGGCAGAAGAGACATCTGCTGTCCCAGAAGCAGTAAATGCATGATGGCATGTGAGTCGCATCATGTGGTTGGCTGGAGAACCTAACCTTGGCTCTGGAAAAATCAGGAAGTACTCTCTAACAATAAGCCATCTCTCCAGACCCTACAGTTTGTACTGTAATAAGGCCTCAGCTGATTCTGGTGCTGTCTAAAGTGTCAGAATAAAGACCTTCATCCTGAAGATGGATTTAAAAAATGAGTCAGTGTGGAAATGGACTTGCCTTTTTTTTTTTTTATTTCATTTATTTGATGCTTTGTGTTATTAGAGCATTTCATTTTAGTTTCAGGCATATTTCCTTCCCCGCCGCTTACCTCCACTCCAGCCCCCCACACCACCATCCAAGATCATTCAATTCTGCATAATTGTCCCTGCATCTTTCTTCAGTTATTTTTATTTCATTTTTTAACAATAAGTGAGATATTTATGAGTACAACATCATTCATGTAAACCAATTTGCAAGCAAGTTGTTCCCAAACCCACACAGCCCATTGGGTTCCCATCCATTCCACAGGATGGGCTTTATGTTCCATCAAGTTGATCAATAAGTGTCAACATATTGCTGTAGTTTTCACCATTCACCCCAATTTGCAGCCTTACATACTCTCCATGGGCCCCTCTTCCACAGATTGTTTCACCTAGGCTTAGAAGAGGGACACAGGTGGATGAGAAGTAAAACAGTCTACTTTTTTTAGCGTTGGTTTTGACTCGGTCATTTCTGGCTGTTGTCCTTTCATGCGGCTGACAGTTTGTCCAAGGAATAACCTTTTGATCCTACTAATGAAACCACAACAGATTAGATATATATGGTATTTAAAGCAAGTACTAAACGAATGGAGGTTACTTTGGATATGACACAGAATTTGGATTGTTATGTTTAACTCGATGAAATTACAATTTTTTTTTCTATTAGATATGACAGGGTCTTTGTTTACTCATAACCATTAGGGATGTTAAGTTGGGCATCAGCCGTGGGTTATTCCTCCAAGGAGAGAGACTAATAGCCAATTGGATTCCCCTGTTAAATATGACAGGGTCTTACTGTGGCTTATAACATCTCCTAACCTGTAGAGGATGTAAGCTTGTGGCATCAGCCATGGGTTATTTCTCCAAGGGGAGAGCCAATAGCCAATTAGATTTGGGATATACAGGCACATGGCTGCCTCTGCTGCACAGTATTTCCAGGCAGGTGAGGTGTAGCTGGTGCTGACGGTGGAGTCTTGCTTGACTCAGGGAGACCCATATTTGCTTTATTGGTTTAGTGGCCTTTGGTAACCCTGGAATTATTCTAAGCTATTGTCTAGGAGGATTTCATTGCATATAAAATACTATGAAAATGTCTACTATCACACGTTGACTTTATCAAGGTTGGCATTGTTAAGGACCTTAATAAAGACTCATTCTGCATTCAATCAATTCCTAGAAGTACCTGAGTAGCAGGGATATAATAGAGTTGTTAGTAAAGTGCTTACCTGATAATTAGGAAGCCCCAAGTTTGATCCCAGGTACCACAGCATGATGACATATGCTTGCAATCCCAGCACACAGGAGGTACAGGCTGAGGATCCATAGTCCAAGGTCATCTTCAGTTACATGGTGGGTTTAAGGTCAGCCTGGGCTGCAAGAGACTGTCTCAAAAAGAAAAAAAAAACATATCGGAGAGCCATTGAAGCTGTCTGAGTGTTTTTATAACCACGGTGGCAGGAGAGGGGTGCCCTAGGAATACACTCCTTCTGTCAGAAATTTGAAACAATGAACCCCAAGGCATTAAAATTTCTTTTGGAACTCCATGCAATGGGAAAGGAAAGACCAAGCCTGGTGCGGGTCAGAGGATGATTTTACCTCCCAGGAAGAGATTAGATTCATTTATGGCAAATTTTCAGACTACCTTGCAGGAAAGATTGGAACTGAGACAGGGGTAACTCAGTGATAGACGGGCTACACCTTGACCAGGACAGGTGGGTTCTGAGTGCCTCTTGGCTTCTATGCAATGCTCACTGGCATACCCCAAAGTCAGGTCTTAGGGATTGTAGGACACCTTTATTCATCTTCCCAATGTGGCCATAGTGAATACGTCTTTCTCTGCCTTTCACTATTACCATGCTATTAATTATTTTATTGGGGATAGGTGGCTGAGCATAGCTTGTGAGATTTCCAGAATCCAGGCTTTGATTCTAAAATCTCTAGTAACATTTCCTGTCTGAGGGTAGGGGTAGTAAACACTGTTTCAAAGTAGTTTCAATGTGTGGGATGGCAGCTGTCATCTGTTTGCAAAATACAGGTCTGTCAGAGAAAAGGACACCTAAAATCGGGCACTGTTCAGAAGCCATCAGCATGAAATTCAGGAGAACTACTTTTATTTATTTTTTGAGACAGTCTCATGTAACCCAGGCTTGCCTTTAACCCAGTAGGTATCTGAGGATGGCCTTAAACTCTTCCTAATCTTTCTGCCTTTACCTCCCAAGTGTATAGCACCTTGCCTGTCTTACAACTAATTCTTTTTTGAATGTGTGGAGATTGGACCTAGGACCTGGCCACATGGTGTGGTTTGGTACTCTTCATGGAGCACTGAGAAATCAGTAAGACAGTACCCTCCAAAGGTAGAACTGACACCAGGACTCTGCCGCCTGAGCTCCCTGTGCTGGGCTAGTACTGCAATGTGCTCCACATCACCGATTTCTCAAGGAGCTGGGGAGGCAGGTAATTTGTCTCGTCCAACTCCTGCCCTGTCTGCTTAAGAGCACAGAGTCCTCCATTCCTTTTGTCCTACATAGTAGGGAAGCTCTGCACTAACATGACACAGTTCCCTTGAGCAAGTATGTAGTAGATTGCTTCCCCTTGAAGAGGCCCTCTGCAGGGTGGAGTGTTGTTAAGGCATTAGATATCACGTCAAGAATCTCACATAATGGTATTAATCCATCGCTGATGATCATCCATTGAGTTATTATTTTACTTTAGACTTACAGTTAGCAACTTGGTAAGTAGTGAGAAGCATTGGTCCTGGCTGCCAGCTGTGTGGATTGGAGGTTGGACAAGGTACATAATATCTTTGTGCCTCAATTTCCCCATCTAATATGCCTCTCATATGGCAATTGTAAAACTAACAAGAATTACCATATGTAACTGTCCTGGACCCATGCCTGGCACAGTTCAAGTGTGTAAAGAAAGACTTGCTGCTTTACATGTTTCCACTTCCTCTAAACTTCAGATAGTCTGAAACCAGGACATCTATCTAACCTTCATTTTATGATATTTGGGGGAATTATATAGGCTTTTATGTGGATTTCTAGTTCAGAAAGTATAGGGCTGGAGAGATGGCTTAGCAGGTAAGACCATGCTGCTCTTGCAGAGGACCCAGGTTCAGTTCCCAGCACCCACATGGTGGTTAACAACCATCTGTAACTTCAGTTCCAATGAAACCAATCCCTTCTCCTGACCTCCTCTGGCATTGCATGACATGGGTGCACTTATATACATGCACTCATACACATAAAATAAAAATAGAAAATAAAAAAGGGTATGAAGGGAATGAAAATGTGACCAAATGGTGTGTTGTTCATTGGTGTTTTATCTGAGAATCACATTTTTAGTCCAACAAAATATTTGTTACACATGCAGGTCATGTAACATGCAACACATGTAGAAATGAATGGCTCACAGTTGGAAAACATTGGCTAGTAGCTGTCCTGAATAGATCTTATCAATTAAATGTCACAAAGGCATATGAGATATGCCTGAAGGCCCAGCTGATTTTCAAAGGCATCTACTTTTCTTTATTGTTGAGCATTTCACACATGTATACAATGAAATATGATCATATTAATCTCCATTCCCCTCCAACTCTTCCCCATCCCTCTCAACAGATCCTTCCCAACTGTATGCTTTTTGTTTTTAATTTTTATTTATTTATTTATTTTTATGTGTATGAATGTATCGTCTGCATGCAGGTCTGCGCACCCGTGTCGTGCAATGCCGCGGAGGTCAGAAGACGGTCTCGGATTCCCCTGGAACTGGAGTTCTCCTGGAACCGGAGTCACAGACGGTTCTCAGCCGCCATGTGGGTGCTGGGGACCGAACCACTGAATGCTTTTTAAAAAGACCTTTTATAACCAACAAAGTCCAGGTGTCTCATTTTCTCTTTTTATATATTTTCTTTTATTTCATTTTTAACAAGTAATAATTTATGAGTACAAGCATCCTTCATGTAAAACCAATTTGCAAGCAGTTGTGCCCAAACCCACACAGCCCAAGGCTCCCACCATCCAGCTGGAGGGGCAGATATCTCATTTTCATTGTGCATTTGAGGCAGGATAGAAAGGCATGGAACATTCTGGGGACATGCCCATCACTCAGGCAACAGAGCAAGAGTTCCAGCCCAGTTTACAATCGCTCACAGCCTTTCTCCCTTCCCAGCCATGAGTATGCACTTTTCTAGAAATCTCACCAGAAAATGGGAAATGATATGTGCTGGTGGTGATTTCTGGTTTCACATTGTGAGGCTGTAGTCCCATCCAAGGCCTCTCTTCAGCCACCTCACCTATCATCAAAAGAGAGAAGGAAAAACAAAGTTTCTTGGCAACTTTCTACACTGAAAGTCTATGAGGAGGGTGAATATACCCTACTTTCTTGTACTCTCCTCTTGAAAGCACATCCCCCTTCTTCTTCCAGACACTGTTCTTTCTCTTAACCCATGGGCTTAAGCCTATTTTGAAATGTTTTAATAAGATCGCCAACTCTGCTTTATCATAAACTGGTTAGTTTTGAAATTCTTTTCAGTGTCAACGTCATGAGCCCTGGTTTGGTCTGAGTCAAGGTCTCTAAAAGTCTAGGGGAATCCTGATGACAGTCAGGCTGGCTGTGTAGGGCTGCAGCCCTGCCTTGTAGTTGCTGACAATTGACTAAGGGATTGACCAAGAACCCTAGTGATCCTACAGACTAGTACCATTGTCACAACAACAAACAGGTTCAGGGGCTATAGTATGAGGATAGTGAAAACACGTGTTTCCCAGGACACATGTAAAAAAATAAAACCTTGGCCATGGTTGTATGAGTGTCTGTAATCTCAGCACTGTGGGGGTGTGGATGGAGCAGAGACACGAGGATATCTGGGATGAGGCTGTCAGCCTGACTCTAGGTTCAGTGAGAGATGCTGTCTCAAGGAAACCAAGCTGTCCTCTCTGTCAGTGTTCTCAGAGTTGAGCAATGAGGGTTGGGGAGGGCCATGGAGAATAGGAAATGGGCCTCTCTCTGGTGGTAGATTTAGATTTTCTGAAAAACACAAGCTAAATAAACCGTCATGTAAATTCATCTCTCTGTTGTCCAGGGCCAACCCTTACCTACAGCCATCTGAGATTTGTTCTGAGCCGCCTGCCCCAAGAAATAACCAGCAGCTATTCAAGAAGAAACAACAATCATCAGCACATGGTAACTGGGGACCCAGGGTGAGGTCATACTTCCTCATGGGATCCTGCAACCCACCCATCAACAAGTGCCAGGCCCATTAGGAAAGTCTGGGGATCCTATGCTAGCTGTTGAATGTTTTCTGTTCCTGGTTCAAGGAAGACCCTAGTTAGAGTGGAGTTAACCAAGTGAAGTGGACTCAGCAGGAATGAAGGGTTCTTCCTCTTAATTTTACTGCAACATCCAGTAGATATATACTGATATATTTGAAAGACTTCATGTTTAAAATTTGAGGTATTGAAAAAAAATCAAGTTTCAAAACTCATGATTTGACCATGTATAATTAACAAAATATGTTTCTTCCTGCTAAAGCACAGAAGCAGCACAATTTATGCAGTGTTTAATAAAGAAATCCCGGGGGTTGGAGAAATAGCCTAGTGGTTAAGAGCACTGACTGCTCTTGCAGAGGACCTGGATTCAATCCCCAGCACCCACATGGCGGCTGAGAACCTTCTGTAACTCCTATTCCAGGAGAACTCCAGTTCCAGGGGAATCCGATACCCTCTTCTGACCTCCGCGGCATTGCACGACACGGGTGCACAGACCTGCATGCAGACAGTACATTCATACACATAAAATAAATAAATAAAATAATAAAAGAAATCCCATTGCTGCTTGAGGGAGAGATGCTCAGTGGTTAAGAACACTGGCTGCTCTTGTAGAAGACTGGGGTTCCATTCCCAGCACCTACTGGTGGCTAACAATTGTCCATAACTCTTAGTTTCAGGGTAACCAATGCCTTCTTCTGGTCTCAGTGGGCATTGCATGACATGGGTGCACTTACATATACACAGGCAATACACTCATGAATAAAAGAAAAAATAAAATATTTGCAAAAAGAGGCGTATATCTTAAAATGATGCATAATGTCATCAAATAAAATACTGTTCTATAGCATAGTAGTATATTTGATAAAAATTTAAACATCAGACTCATAATTTTTAAGAGAGAAAGTTTACTGCATATCATCTTTAGGCCGGGTTTGGTGGCGCACTCCTTTAATCCTAGCACTTGGGAGGCAGAGGCAGGCGGATCTTTGTGAGTTCAAGGCCAGCCTGGGCTACAGAGTGAGTTCCAGGACAGCTGGGGCTACAAGGAGAGTTGAGCTGGGGACATGGGTCAGTGGTTAAGAACACTTGCTACTCTTGGAGAGGACTTGTGGTCAGCTCCTAGGCTGACAACTGACTCTAACTCTAGTTCAAGGGGATCCCACACCTTCTTCTGGCATACATGTGGTACACATAAACCCACATAAGAACACACAGATACACATAAAATAATAAATAAATCTTTAAAAGATTGGCCAATAAGCGATATACTCTTAGTTTTTTTTCTTAAACATTTAGTAATGTATGGATGTCCTTAATTTTTAATTTTATTTAAAATATTTTTATTCTAGCTATAAAAATAAAAAATGATGAGTATTTCTAAAATTTATAGGAATTTTTACCATCTTGTAAACACCCATACCTTCTTAATATATTTTTAGCACAATATTATTTATGTTAATTATCTAATTTATCTAGTTGAATTTTATGCTTGCCTTAGAAAATTAAGAAATAGACAATGTTGTCTTTTACAGAGTTATTATGATCTAAGGTTTTCATTTTATTACTATGGCATTTCATAAAATTAGTTTAAATTAATATTAGGCAAAACCTTTTGTGAAATAGATCTTTAAATTAAAATAAAACTAAATACAAGGTTTCAAAAATAACCACCATAGAATTCATCATTTGCTACAAATTCTGCTTCTACAAAACTTGCATCAGTATAACTTAGTTCCCACTTACATTTCTCTAATACTAATACCTATGAATTAGTAATCTCCAGAGTTAAATTTCATTATCATGTGTTCTAATTTCATTTCTGTTCCTGTGATAAAGCACCCTAACATAAGCAACTTAAGAAAGAGAGGAGTTTATTTCAGCTTACAGTGCCAGGTTACAGTCCATCACTGTGGGGAAGTCAATGCAGAAATGTCCAGCATCTCATCACCTCTCCTCCATGTTCAGAAGCACACGGCAATGAATGCATGATTGCCTGTGGCTGTGCTTGCTTGTGCTCAGGTGGGTTTCTCCACTCTGACACACAGTTCAGCACTGCCTAGGAAATGAAGATGCCAAGCTGAGCCAAATCTTCTCATATTGATTAACTAAAGACAACCTCCCCACCCCTCCAGATATGCCCACAGGTCAACTTCACTTCAGACAATCCTACTCAGAAATCCTTTCCAAGTGGTTGTCTTGACAGTGGATGCTAACTTTCAAACCATGCCAAATTTCTAGAAGGTGAGACCGAATTGCTGAGGAATTTTAAAGGGTTTGATCAAAGTGTTAGGCAAATTTCTTGTAAAAGATAGAAAAGGCAAGGGCCTTGCTCTATGCTGTTGAGATTTAACTAGAAGGGTCTTAACTATTGTGTTAATCAAATGACATGGCTCAACTTAATGAAAAAGTAAGAGGACGTGGTGGTCAACCAACAACCAACAAGTCTGCCCTGGTTTCCATGAAAACCACTCAACATGAATTCTTCACATTGAATTATATCTGGGACGGCTTCCCTGTTTTGTTTCCTTTACTATCTGATTCCAGACAGAGGTATTTCAGCTTTATAGTAATCACTTTATAGTAATCAGTACTCCTTACTGTTGACAGCTTGATGGCATCTCTTTCCCCCATAAAAAGACTTTCTTCCAAAGTACTTGCAGGCTTTTAATCAGCTGCTAGCTGTCATTACCACCTCCTTCTTCTTCCTCTGAGTTCAGGATTGTTCCTGAGGTAAAAAAAGAATTTTTTTTATCACAAAGGACATTGCATATTTTGAAATGTAACAGACAGCAATATTTTAATTTTCCAGTATAAAACAAATATTCTGACAGACTCTGAATAAATGAAAGTTCTAAAACAGTAAAATTGATTATTTTGGAAATTACTAGTTAAAAATTCCACATAGTTTGCATGTCTGAATACAATAAGATAAACTTTGCCTTACATAAGAAGTTTGTAGCTAGAGTGTAAGCAAGAAATCTTCTGTCGTAGTTAATGGGAATTTTAATCAGGACAGGAGTAGACTTTTTCTTCATGTGTAATATTCTATAGAAATCACGCCGAATTTCTCAGACACTGTTGTCATCATTTTCAAAGTGGACAAAGGTCAAAATTCAGGGAAACAAATACTAGAACATCAGTCTCTCCTCAGTGTTGAAAATACCCAACAAGCTTTCCATCAAGTACCATGCTAAATGATTAGTCAATATTTTTGAAACATACATTTTAGATTAAAGTAAATTACAACAGATAAATCTGTAAAATATTCATAAAGTAATGTGGATATCTTTATAATATCTTTTCAATTTTCCATTAATTTCTTGCTATTGAACTTTGTTTCTGATGAATTTAATCTTCAATTTTGGTGACAAAACTTTCTAGTACTTATTGAGTACTTTGTACATGTGATACACTCTAAGTGCTTTGTTTATATTATCTCATGTAATTCTCATGTATTCTTTGCAGAAATGGGGAAATAGAGATTTATTTTAACAGATCATATAGCAATTAGTAAGTGGTAGAGATTAGATTTCAATTCATGTCCATTTGCTTTTATAAACCAGGAAGATTTATATGAAAGAACTGGGTGATATTTATACTACCATGTGAAACAAGTTTCCCCCACTAAAATATTTGGAAAAGTTTCCAAATAGAATGAAAGGCATAAATCTGGAATTGTAAGAAGGTGAAAAAATCTTTTTTTAAATTTATTTTTGTATGTGTATGAATGTATTGTCTGCATGTAGGTTTGTGCACCCATGTGTCATACAATGCCGAGGAGGTCAGAAGAGGGTCTCGAATTCCCCTGGAACTGGAGTTCTCCTGAAATTGGAGTTACAGACGGTTCTTAGCCCCCATGTGGGTGCTGGGGATAGAACCTGGGTCCTCTGCAAGCACAGTTGGTGCTCTTAACCGCTAGGCCATCTCTCCAGCCCCAAGATGAAAAAAACTTTTAAGTACAAGAAACATGAAGATGACTTCTCCAAAGAAAAATTCTCAAAACAAGAGAGAAAAGAAAAATAAATAGGCAGAGAAAAAAAAATCAAAGCTTTATAAATGCACAGAGAAACAACACAGAACAGACTACAGCAGAGTAATATTCACACCACAGAAAGAAATAGATATTTTAAAATTCTCTATTCACTGGAAATATTTTATCAAACAATAAGATGTTTTTTCCAAACATGGAAAGCATAATTCACAGGCTTGGGAACCATACCACATTACAAGCAGAGAATCTGGATCACAAAAAGGAAGGAATAAAGAACACTGAAAATTGAAATATGTGACTAAATGTAAATGTAGAACATTCTTTCTTATTTTGTTTATTCTATTGAAAAATGACTAAAGTAAAACTAATAACTTGGAGTTGAAAACATATGAAAGAAAATAGTTTGATAACAGGTATGGGGAGAGGGGTAGAAATAAAAGCAAACTTTAGTATCTGGAGTCATTTTGTGTGTGTGTGTGTGTGTGTGTGTGTGTGTGTGTGTGTGTGTGTGTGTGTTTGACATAAGGTCTCTCTGTAGCTCCAGTTGTCCTGGAACTCTCTCTGTAGACCAGGCTTGCCTTGAACTCACAAGAGATCTGCTTGCCTCTGCCTCCAGAGTGCTGGGATTAAAGGTGTGTGCAGCCACGCCTGGCTTAGTACCTGGAGTCTTATAAACCTTCCTCCTCCCTTAAAGAGGAAATGGTTCCATTTGGAACAAGTAACTACACAACATTTTAAAAATATATTTTATTTATTATTTTTATTTTATGTGTATTAGTGCCACTTCCTTTAAAGAGTATTTATTTATTTATTTATTTATTTATTTATTTATTTATTTACTTGTATGATTGCTATGCCTGCATGTATGAAGTGCACCCATGTCCCAAATGCCCATGGAGGTCATAAGAGGGTAACAGATCCCCTAAAATGGAATTATAGACAGTTGTTAGCCACTATGTGTGTGCTGGGAATTGAACCTGGGTTCTCTGCAAAAGTGCCCAGTGCTTTTAAACTGCTGATCCATCTCTCCAGCCCCACAATATATTTTTTTTAAGCAGGCTTCTTTTAGGCAGTATATGCCCAAGGTTTGATTTTTATATTAAAATTGAAAATATCACAATTTAACATGATATTTAGGCCATTTATACTTAGTGTGATAATTTATATTCCTTTTTTTACCAAGTTTTATTGAATATGCTTTAAAATCAAATAACATTAAAACTATATACACAGAGTTGTTATTTATGCTAAATTTTAAAGTTTAAAATTCTAAAGTTTGCTTTAACATCACATTATTAAATACTGGACTACTGTTCCTTAAAGAATTACAGAGGTAAGTTCTGAGGTCTCTGGTCACAAAATCTCAACCAATCAATCAATCAATCGCTATGTAATTTTGTTGCAATTTTCTTTTTTTTTTGTGAAAACATTTACAATCACCCCTTTCAGAATGATTCAAGCATACACTACAAAGTTGTTCATTGTGGCTACCATGTTGGACATTACATTCTCAGGGTTTATTCAGTTCATGTAACTAAATTTCAGAGCTTTTATCAGCAATTTCTCATAATTTTTATTCTTTAGGAAATCTTGTCTCTCTGTTTCCCTTTGAGCTCATATGCTAAAGTTTTCTGTCTTTTGTTGTATTTTGTTGTGTTTCCACTTCATTTCTTTGATCAGCTTACTGACTATACATCTTTGCTTTGTCAGTAAGCTGGCTATAAAACCTTTGACTTTTTCAGTCATTTTTTAAGGATTTATGGTGCATAGACATAAGATGCTCAAGTCCATGTTCAAGTAGTTTTGAAGTTATTAGTGCCCATTTTTAAGCATTATGGATTTCAGATAGTAATTATTTTAAAAATTACAGAAATAAGATATTAATGAAATAACACTTCAAGAGAGATTCCGTTTTTTACACTTAGAGCTATTCATTGAAACAGCTGTCATAAAACTTTCATCCTTTTGGATTTGATGTTTTCCCTGCAGGTTTCAATCTTGCTTTGCTCCTCAATATGATCCTATTTCTCCATTTTGGAATGAGAATGTATATTTGCATCTATTGTATGTAATTTATCTTTTGATTTTACAGAGGCTTACAGTTAAGAGATTACCTTTAATCTCAGAACAGACTTTCCACCCTGGACTTTTAAAAATATTGAGACCCATAAAGACTATGGGGACTTTGGAAGTTGGACTAAATAGATTTGCAAGGGCCTACAGGGGCCAGGGAGTGAAATGTGGTGGTTTGAATGAGAATGTCTCCCATAGGCTCCAAGTATTTGTAAATTTTGTTCCCAATTGGTAAGTGCCATTTTGGGAGGTTTCAGGAGGTTTGGTCTTGCTGGAGGAAGCATGGCACTGGGGGTGGAGTGGGGGCTTAGAGAATTCTTAGGCCTTGCTAGAATTCCAGTCACTCTCTATTTCCTGTGCCTATGTGAAGATGTGATTGTTCAGCTTTTTTTTTTTGTGGCACCTCTGCTGCCATGCCTCTCTCATCATTATAGTCTCTAACCCTGTGAACCACAAGCCAAATAAAGTCTTCCTTCTATAGGTTGCTTTGGGTCATGGTGTTTATCCCAGTGGCAAAAAGTTAACTAATATAGTGTTCTTTGAGGTTTTTGGGAAACAGAGAAAAATTATATGCTTATGATGGTTTATTTGATATTCATTAGATGTAAAATATAGGCCCTGATGGGCATCTATCTACAAGTGGTGGTAGCACATGAACTAGAGCTTGGCTACCTTGCCAAAGACTGTTAACATGGTCTTAACAGGAAGATTCTGCAATGAAACTTCTACCTCCAGGAGGATCATTGGTACCCGCCCAGGGTCAGATGTAGCAGGGAGAAGTCTCTCTCACATTTACATGTCTGAGAATTTTACATGTCATTCAAGAATTTTGTTAGCACACAAGTTTTGATTTTATAGGAAAATTCTGGGTTTCTGTTGAACTGCTGGTTGATGTCATTGCTGCAAGGCAGTGCGATGAATTTTGAGTAGGGCTTCCATTGCTCTAGGTATATGGGATGTGACAGTTTATTTATCTAGCTTAGAAATAGATATGTATATATATATTATATATTTGATATATATAAATATATATATATATATTTGAGGTAACTAGTCCATTATTAAGGTGGCTCCATGGTATCAAAGACCTATTTTCCTTCTACTAGTTCCAAGATGTCTACTAAAATAACAAGTATTTAGTTTTAACTGAGTAAGCAGGTAACATCCAGGTGCCAGAAGGAGGCATACCCTTAATGATCATTCTCAGAATTCAGGTACACAACTATTTACTTTTAATAAACTTACTGCCTTGTTTGACTGAGCAGTAAAGGGTGTGCTCATCTAAAAGTGGGGTTCTGTTTTAAGATGAAGGCTGGAATCCTGGAGGCCACTTACCACCTCTGCCAAAGGTCCTCTGTACTGATTTTGATTATAAGGCCTGGAGTTCTCCATGTGCTAAAAACTAGGTCTAGTGATCAGCCATGTCACCCTGAACTTAACCTAAGTAGACCTCAGCTTTTCTGCTTTTAATATGAGGGGCGTAGAGCATGACATGGCAGGAGGCTTGTAGGCAAAGGAGTGAAATGGCCAGAATAGTGAAGAGGCATGAGGAAACTTATGTGTCTTGTGGGGGTGGTAGACCACAACCTCACTCACCTTCCTCACATAGGCAGCCACAGGGATTGCTCTTTTTATGATGTTTCCTGTTGAGCTTTCCCATCTAGCCAGCTTGGGATGTGCAGTATGACATTAATGTGGGAATTTTCTGCTATTACCCCACTTCTTTTACCCATGGGGCAACACTTTCAAAATAGGTAATAAACAGAATACAGTAAGTATATCATCAACTAAAATCTGAAAACCACTTTAAAATTTTTCTCTGCCTTTTTTTTGGAAGTGACTGATGATGTTTACACCCGTTTCCAGTTCTGACTATAATTATTCCTTAAAAGACTGAAGGATATGTTCGTATAACTTCTGAGAGACACAATGAGATGTGCATATAGTTTTGAGCATGTGACACCATCTCTTCTAACTAAATGAAAAAAAAAAAGGCCGATGAGTGTTCAGGATGCATAGACTAGCTTTTGAGCATCAAGAGAGGAACCCATAAAAATAGTATATGTTCCATGAGACTTAAAGGGTTCATTTAAAAGGAGAAAATATCATCATCATATGACAGTCTTTTCATATATTTTGCATTCAGGCATACAGTGGTCCATAAGACACACTGGGTAGCAGCAAATCTGTTTGCCAAGTGGAATATACCCATCCCGAATCCTGCTGCTGCTGCCGTGTTTGGATGTGCCTTGTTTTTGTGCTTTATACACAAGAGAGTCTGTGCATAGAGCACTAAGGCATGCCAAGGATCAGTGTTAATCCTCTGCTATAAAAGAAGTAGGAATCTAGGGATTAGTGAACCTTAAAAATTCATTCTCCATTGATTCTTCATGAAAGAGATGTCTTTCTTTAAAAAAATCTCATGTGTAAAATTAGAAATGAAAGCAATATGCTTTTATAATTCAGATTTTCTTTGGCATTTAATGTAATAAAATGTCCCCAAATTATATGAATTTGCAAGCTTTACAAAATACCTATATTAGTACAATGCAAGGTAATAGCATATATATTGTTTTTATGAATTCAAAACAACTATATCATTAAGGAAATAGAACACACAGTAATCTGAACAAATACATTTTTAATTTAAAAATTATTAAGTGCTGGGCTTAATAGCGAGGGCTTGATAGCAAGGGCTTGATAACTCAGCTACTCAGAAGACCAAGACCCACCAGAGCTACAGAGTTAGTTTAAGAAGTTAAAGAGGCTGAAGAGATGGCTCAGTGGTTAAGAGCACTGGCTACTCTTGCAGAAGACCAGGATTTGGTTCCCAGCACACACATGGCAAGCTAACAACTGTCCTTAACTCCAGTTCCAGGGGAACCAATGCCTTCTTCTGACCTCTGTGGGCATTGCATGCATAGGTGCACTTACATAAATGCAGGCAAAACACTCATACACATAAAATAATAAATAAAAACTGAAAATAAAGTTTAAAAAAGAGGGATAGGATTAGATCTCAGTGGTATAGTATTTTTGTGGCATGCTGGAGGCCCTTGGTTCATTCCCTAGTATTGCAGAAATAAAAAGTAAATAAATGAATGAAGGCATTATGAATAATGACTTTATTACATTAAACAATGTATAATAAATATGAAAGCTGAGCATAGTGGTACAGTCTTATAATATCTGACCTCGGGAGGATTATGAATTTGAGGCTAGCTTGGGCTATCTAGTGAGTTCAGTCTACCATGTTATACATAGCAAGATGGCCTGAAAAAAACCTGAGGAAACAGCAACCACATACCAACAGTAAAAAGGAATTATAAACCAGTAAGGATTAATTGGCAAGTGGTTAAGAAAATTCTTCAGAATATAGGAAGAGAATGTTTAGGGCTCACCTGTTCAGGCAGGTGTGCAAAGAAGATTGATAGAGCAGTGGCCCCTTGAGGGTGGTTGGCTACAGCTCAGTGGCTGGGGAAGTTGTCTGAGGAGCAGCTGACTGGCAAGTAGGAAGCCTCTTGCTGGGTGTCAGTGGAATGTACTGGCAAAGGAGCAAGAACAGGGGCACCTCTGGGGAAATACTGGGTTGCCCGCCGGCCTTTCTGGGGTGATGGCTCCGGCACTAGTTGGGCTTGCTTTGTTACTGCCTGGTGGGCTGCTGCTGAAACTTGGCTGGTACCTTATTACCAACCACATCCCTTTGCTGGCTGGCACTGCAGAAGAGAGAGGAAAACATACTGCATGCAACAATGATACAGGGAGACCATTTTCTCCTCCAGTGTCTATCTCCCTCTACCCACAGTGCTTAGACCTGTACTAGTAAGTGTACTACTAAGGAGAGATGCTTAGAGGGTCCAGCTTCAGGATCCCAGGGCAGGGCAATAAAGGGTGGTGGATTTGGACTTGAGGAATGATAAATAGCTAGCTACCACAATCACTCAGTTTTCAAAATTTAAGTAACCGGAGACAAATTTAAATCATTAAAATGGAAAAATATGGCATTTGTGCAGCTCTAATCTAGAGAACAACCATAACCGGTGGTGTTTGGGAAATTAATAACTGTCTAAATGAATTCATAGAAACATGCTATAATTTTGTGATAAAGGTCTATGGGATCAAATTAAAACACTTTAATCAAATCAGAATGTTTTAATCTGAGATATCTAAACCATTACTTTCTCTAATTACATCATTCTAGACGTTAGAGGGAAAATGAAATCCAGATGAATTCAATGACTTGTTCAAGACTAAAGGGTTTAGTGGAAGAGGGAAATCGTTTGACCAATGAATGTATATTGATTAAATGCTCCCAAGTACTGAATGTGGTCTCAGGTGCAAAGACATGGTGGCTGACACAGAGGACCAGTTCCTGTAATACCAGATTTCTCATTTCTTCTTTCCTATTTATTATTTTATTATTTTATACAGTGTTAGGGATTGAACCCAGGGCCTATCACATGCTGAGAAAGTGGTCTATTGCTGAGCTGCATCTTCAGCCTCAGTTCATATTTTAACAGAGAAGTCAAACAATGAAGAGCAAAGCAAATTACTGCAGAGCAATTCAGACTTTTGGATAGTAACAGTGCTTAGCTAAAAAAATGTTGGTGAAGCAAGAACAGGGAGGCAGTGAAGTTTATACTGATGCTGTTTGAAAGGAGTTGTTCTAACTTCCAGTCCAGTTCTGTAACCCAAACTCAGTGTGTTTTCTAGTTGCCTTGCATATCCTTATTCTTTCTTCTCTGGGCAAGCATATATTTGTACCCCTTGATAATCAAAGATTGACCAGCACAGTAGTCAGTCTCTGTACCCCATCTGATAGTACAGTAGTGACTTGCTTACACATGTTGCTTGCAGTAAATTATAGCTCTGGAATGCCAGTAGAGGTGCAGGAAACTGGTTGCAATGGACACAAATTTACAGTGTCTTTTCCCAAGTCAAAATGACCACATATTTGGCAAGTTGTAACTGGATACCTGATCTCTGGCTGTTCAGGTATTCCCTCCTCAGGGCAGTGTTGAAAATCATTCAACACTGAGTGGCCCACATAAGAGGACATGTAAGCCCTGAGATATTTCTTAGTTACACGTGTTTCCACTCTGTGTAAATAGTGAATATAAGTTGCTAAAATCCTATTAATAGCAGCTGTTGAAATTTAGCTTTTTAGAAAGAAGTTGAACATTTGACGGTGAACATGCAAACAGATAATTTCCAGATAAAAATATGCAAATACTAAACATTCCTGCTGTGCCTGGAAAGCTTGCTCTCCAGGAGGCAGTGTGGGTGTAGATGCAGAATCAAGTGCTGGAAGATGGAGTAGAAAGTTTTTCAAGAACATTTTGGAAATATCACCATGTTCTTAATAGATTGCACTGGGAACTTTTGATGTCAAAAATATGACTAATTTTTATGTCCTTTGAGAAGGTGTCTAGGCTTGTTGTAATTCTTGATCTGTAGCTGTTGATACATATAAAACACATTGCATTGGAGTTTCATTTTGCCAAAATGTGGCTGTTTTGAAAGAGTTTTTATTAAAATTCCACTTTAGTTAAATTTATTTTCTCATAAGATAATTCTTTGGTCATTAAGATCATGTTTCGTGGGGCTGTAGAGCTGGCTCAGTGGTTAAGAGCCCTGGCTGTTCTTGTAGAAGAACTGGGTTCAATTCACAGCACCCTCATGGTGGCTAATAACCAGTTCCAGGTTATCATAACTATGACTATAACTATAACTATAAAACTATAACTATAACTATAACTCCAGTTCCAGAGGAATCTGACACCATGGGCTTTGCATGACATGGGTGCACTTACAGGCAGGCAATGCACTCATACACATAAAAATAAAAAATAAAGTTAATTTTTTAAAGATCATGTTGGTTTCCTCTTTATAACATGTTTATAAATGAATACTTATATTAAATTCAAGCAAAATTGCAATATGAATGGAAATATTTTAAGTGTTTAATAACCTTATCTATATAGTTCAGATAGATGTTTTGTCTTTTATTCAGCCATACTATGTGGAAGATTAGACTCCTAGAGAAAAATCATGCATTATAGGCTGGGAATAATAGCTTTAAAATACTTCATATTATATACATTTTTAAATCCACATGAGCATAAATCTTGGCCTAATAGCCTCACAGCATTTACCTTACAATGATTGAAAATGAAAAACTTAGATGAAAAACTGTTTCCTTCCATAGTTAAAAACTACACGTATGGGCTTGTGAGCCAGCTCAGCAGGTGCAAATGCTTGTTGCTAAGCCAGACACAACCCGAGTTCGATTCTTAGAATCCACATGGTGGAAGGAGACTCTTGCAAGTTGTTCTTTGATCTCTGCATGTGCACAAACCTGCCCTTATAGTTCTCTGATATATTTTATCTTAAAAAATCTCGCTAGTTTGCTAAGCAAATCAGGTACTGAGTAAAAGCACCTGGAGGGTCCTGAAACCTTCTGATTGGCTCCTCACAGTCCTCACAAAGCGCTTTCCCTTCAGGTACGAGGTGAGCGACAAGCACTTGGCCTTGGATTTATGTTGTCCACATAAAGGCAAAAGAAATATTTTGTAAAGTACAGTGAATGAAAAGGGAAAAAACTTTGAAGCAAGTTCCTTATCCTTTTTTAGTCCTCGGATACCTTATGTTGAATAGCCAGATCATTTTATTATTGCAAATGCCATGGCTGTAATCTTTTATTGCTTGCAGTATAGGCCTACAGCATTAAGTTAGTATAAAATTACATATAGTTTAATATATCTGTACAACACCTTTAAACAAGCTTCTCTAGGCAAGAAGGTTATCCGTCTTATAAATCTATTATTCCATTGTACATCTTGATAGCCCAGCATTGCTCCTAGCCATGTTTAAGCATTAAATAGTGCATTATTATTTCACATAAATCAACCAGAGATGTGTGAATTCATAAATTTTGCATTCGCACAGACAGTATTTTAAACGTTTTACTGCTTCATGGGAACGTGGAGCACAGGGCTGTACACAAATCAGGACCTGTGAAATCTCAATAAAATTTAATATCACAATTACCTCTTCTTAGAGTCAATGCATGCATGTTTTAGAAGTATTTTAATGGAGTCCAAAAATAAAAGTTAAATTTAACAGTGACTTTTTTAGTGGGAGTTTAGTAATAATAAGCTAATAAACAGACTTGGGTTTTATTTTTTATGACAAATGGTTAAAAGAGTGTTAAGTAAGGATTTATCCAAATCTGAGGTGAAGGAAAAATATATTAAGATCAGAAATATTGGCAGTTGTCTGTAACTTATTAAAAGTAGTATAGATATAAAGTAATATAGAATCAATGGCTTATGTTATTTTGCCTCTTGACTTCTTCTTTATATAGCTTTATCATTGAACTTATAATAAATCAATCAAAAATTTTTAATTCAGGCTCTTAAGTTACACATAAGTAATAATTAGGTCTTTTCTAGGAAATTCCATTTGATGTGGAAGAAAGTTCTATTCTTTTTCTTATTTTTAGGCATTTTCAAGGAACGATGAATTTATTTTTCTTTAAGATTTTCCTTTATTTTTCTTTAAGATTTTCCTTATTTTTTTCCCTCAGAAAACATTCAAGAAGTTCATGAACAGGAATTGTGTGTTTGGGGAAGATTTTATTTTATATATGTATGGTGAAAATTCCATTCCTATTGAAATAACTTTTAGGGCTTAAAATTATTAACTGCACACTATCATACTAATTTGGTAGTGCCATATTTATCACCTTGAAACTGGTGATGTAGAAAGCTAAATTAATTACTGTGAACACAGAACTCACTTCTAATGGTAGTCACATTCCAAAGCTTAAAGGATAGAGGAGAAAAGATAAAAATAATTCTCATGAATATTTTGGATCCTTTTAAACTGTAACTCTTTTGTTGTTGCTGTTGTTGTTGTTGTTGTTGTTGTTGTTGTTACAGGTAAGTAACTTCTGGGATAAGAAGTGACAAAAAGGTAGATAAAAATAATATAGCATAGAACTTTCCTTCTGTACTGAGCATTTTCTTTTGAATGATGAGGCCGTTACCTTGGGAAATCTGTCATTTTTCCTTTGTAAACCAGATATTTCCTCTGTTATTTTGCCTCTTGACTTCTTCCTTAATGCACTAAAAAGTTCAAATCCAGCATTAGCAGTAGGCAAAGACCATTGTTTAGATATTAATCTCTTTAGGGCGATGAGCAAAAGAGACTCAGTGAGTTCTTAGAACCTACAGCTCCTTAAAGTAATTACAGCATTAGGGTGCCCAGGCAAGCTTCAGAATGGGGAAGCAGATCCAGTCACCATCCATAAAACACTAATGGAACCTTCTCTCTCGCTCTGGTGAATGTTGAAAATGGAGTAGCTTAAATAAAAAATCACTTCCTTTATTATGATGTTTGACTATTTAGCATTCATTGGTTTGGGGTTCATTTAGTTTTTGATGGTGTGGTTACTCCCTTTCATTGTGTGTGTGTGTGTGTGTGTGTGTGTGTGTGTGTGTGTGTGTGTGTGTGAAAACTTTATCTTTTTGTCTGGATCTGAACTTGAAAGGATATAAGGAAAAAAATAAATGATTCATTACAGAAATTACATTTTCTGAGCTAAGCCAGAGGGCACTGTCTTTACTTTAGCTCTTGTATAAGCAAGACTTAGTATTATGTATATGTCTTATGTGTAAATAATGTTTATTTAGCAATATATATATTTATGCCACACAAGTGGCCCATACTACTATTATGTAACTCCCTTGATTTTTTTCAAAGACTACATGGAAACTATTGATGGCTGAGGAAGGAGAGTGTGTAAACAAGCATGCTTCAGATTTCTCAGTGTATGTCAGCACTAAGACGTGTGTTTTCTTACTACACTAACTTTATGGTTAGAAGAGAAATTAAAAGAGGTAAGACAGTATGTTGAATTGTGAAACAGAATACATTTTCTTCCTCTTTAAAAAAAATCGGGTTGCAAACATGAATGTTTCTACTGGAAATAAGATACACTTTGTTTAAACTGAACTCATGGATTTAGTTTCCATTGGGTAAACCATAACTGTTCTTTTTTTCTCCATTTGTTTGAGACAGGTCTCCCTATATAATACTAGCACTGGCTGGCCTCAAACTCCCAGTTCTCCTGCCTCAGCCTCCCCAGTGTTGGGAACAGAGTTTTCACCATGCATCTGACCACAATTATATATTCCTCATAAACATTAGCACACCATAGAGAGCACTGCCTTTGTATTTCATTATTCTGATTTCATGTTGATTAATTCACATCCAACACAATGTTCAAGATGGAGAAGAGATGAAGATAATGCCAAAAATAATCTCCAAATTGGTTGATCTCAAATTACATAAGTTTTGTCTTTATTTCTTGACATGTGTTTTTTATACTCTATTTTTTATTGATGTTTTATGTATTTCATACATCATTTTTCATTTCTGTTCAGGCATATAGGGGAACTATCTCTTCCCCTCACCCCATCCCAACCCATCCCAGATCATATATTCTGTCATAACTGTCCTGCATCTTTCTCTCAGTCTTTTTTTATGCTTAGGAATTCACATTTTTCTCCATTAATTTCATATTATTCTAAAATATGGATACATACTCTCCACCCATATACAATAATTACAGAGTGTGAAAATAATTGGTGGGTGGATTCTAGAGCCCATTGAGGGACTCACATTATAACAACATAGTTGCTTTCAGATAAACCCAAAATATAATCATACTGTCAGTCAGCTTGCCTTTCATCTGGGGGATTTGGTGTAAGCATCCACAAATGAGGGAAACCATTCTCCATTTGTCTTTCTGGGACTGTGTCACCTCACTCAGCATAATGGCTTCAAGCTCCATCCATTTACCTGCAAAGTTCTTAATGCCATCCTTCTTTACGGCTGAATAGTACTCCATTGTGTAGATGTACCACATTTTTGTCATCCACTCATCTGTTGAGGGGCATATGGGTTGGTTCCAGCTCTTCACTATTGTGAAGAGAGCTGCAATAAACATGGATGTGCATATATCTTTGTGGTAGGATGAGTCTTTGGGGTATATACCCAGGAGTGGTATGACTGGGTCAGTTGGTAGGCTCATTCTGAGTCTTTCAAGGGTTCTCCACACTGCTTTCTATAGTGGTTGTACAAGTTTACATTACCAGAAGTGGATGAGTGTTCCCCTTTCCCCACAACCCCTCCGGTATCTGTCATCTTTTGTTTTCTTGATCTTAGCTAGCCTTACTGGAGTGAGATGATATCTGAGAGTGGTTTTAATTTGCATTTCCTTAATTATTAATGATGATGAACACTTTTTAAGATGTTTTTCAGCCATCATTAATTTCTCATTGGTGAAGACTCTGTTCACCTCTTTACTCCATCTTTTGAGTAGGTCATTTGTTTTCTTCTTTATTTTTTGAGTAGTTTATATATTCTTGATGTTAATGCTCTGTCAGATGTATCACTGGTAAAGATTTCTTCCCACTCTGTGGGTTTTCTCTTCACCTTCTTGATTGTTTCTTTCACTGTACAGAAGCTTTTGAGTTTTATGACGTCCTGCTTGTCAACAGTTGACCTTACTTTCCGTGTGGCTGCTGTCTGGTTTAGAAAGTCTCCTCCTACACCTATGTCTTGTAGGTTGTTGCCAACTTTTTCTTTTATCACCTTCAGGGTTTCAGGCTTCATATTTGATCTACTTGGAGTTTATTTTTGTACAGGGTGAGAGGTAGGGGTTTAATTTTGTTCTTCTACAAATGGTGATCCAGTTTTGCCAACACCATTTGCTGAAGATGCTATCTTTCCTCCTTTGAGCTTTTTAGCCCCCTTTTCAAATATGAGGTGGCTGAAGTTATATGAGCTCAAGTTTGGATCTTCAATTTTGTGTTTTTAAAGACATATTATAAAGTATCATAAAAGTGCCCTTCCTAATACCATTCATATCCTCAAATATATTTGTATGTGTATTTGATTTTTTTAAAAAAATAACAAATAGGGGTAGTACTATGAATTTATTTTTTGTTGAAGAAAATCATGCAACACAATATCCTGTTTTCTCCTATGATCAATGGTCACTACTTGTATCTGCAGAAAGGCAAGTATAGTGACCTAGAAGAGACACAAGTTTTAGCATCTGACTCTTGGTTAGAAGAAAACTAACTGGTCTTTAGCCCATCCAAGCCAATGGCTGGCTTGTCTTCTTTCACATCATAAAGTGCTGGCTGACTTTGCAAAGAAATGGTTGGACCTATGGTGTATTTTTCATAAATTTAATTTCTTTTTTTTGAGACAGGGTCTCCCTGTAGCTCCAGCTGGCCTGGAGCTCACTCTGTTGTCCAGGCTGGCCTTGAACTCATAGAGACCTGTCTGCCTCTGCCTCCCAAGTACTAGGATTAAAGGTGTGTGCCACCACACCCAGCTATTTAATTTCTTTTTAAAATTTATTTTAATTTTATGTGTATGAGTATTTTGCTTGCATGTATGTAACTGCACGTGTATTGTGCAATGACAGCAGAGACCAGAAGAAGGTGCTGGTTCCTCTGGAACTGGAGTTACAGATGGTTATTAGCCAGCAAATGGGTGTTTGTCCTCTGCAAGAGCAGCTGTGCTCTTAACTGCTGAGTCACCTCCATGGCCCTTTTATTTCTTTTTGAGACACTGTGGAACCCTGGCTGGCAACTTTTCCAATTGCTGTGACAAAGACCTAACCAAACCACATAAGGAGGGAGGTGTTGGTTTTGTCTCACAGTTTCAGGGAACAGGCCATCATGGTGGGGGTGGTGAGACAACGGAAGCATGAGCGAGCTGCTCATAGTGCATCCACAGTCAGGACACAGAGCGATGAACGCTCGTGTTCAGCTCCCTTTCTCCTTCTTAAGGATCCCAGGCCACTCAGGACAGGTCTTCCTTTCTCAGTTAACCTCTCAGGAAATAGCCACATAGACATGCCCAGAAGCGTGTATCCTAGATGATTCCAATTCCTGTCCAGTTGATAGTCACGAATCATCACCCACTGTGCTTCTGCTTCTCCACCTCATTTCCTGAGGGTTCAGTGGTCTCAGAAGACAGATGAACCACAAATCTGAAGATGCCATGTTGGAGGAGGTTCTTATCGCAAAATAATTCCGAAAAATAACCATTGTTATTGCAGCCAATACTGCTGTGGAAACCAATCATATGTACATGTAAAATGTATGGAAATTCACTGGATTCATGGGAAACTTATTTTTAAGTGTTAAGAATCCATGAGAAAATGTAGTATGAGGAGGTCTCTTTCATGGAACTGCTGGGAGAACATATGGCAAAGTCTTTCCTAGTGTGATATATATATATATATGTATATATATATATATATATCTCACATATATATATATATATATATTTGTCATAATTCTTTGTTATTGTCTTAGCCTCCTAGGGACAAAGCACTTTAATTTGGCATGGGAGTTTAGTAGTAACATATTCTACAACATTATGAGAAATTATTTTCAGGTTTTTTTTTTGGCTCAGAGGTGTATTTACCAGTATAATCTCACACATTGGATCTCTCTTGTAGCAGCAAAGGTACTCTAAAGAAATGGAATCAATAGAATGACTATATATTAAAAGGAGTTATGGGCTGGGTAGTCTGATAATGCTTTCCTCATGCTGGAAAGGCTAAGAATCTGCTTAATCTGTAAGGTTGGGTATCTCAGCAGCAGTCCAAATCTGGAGCTGAAGGCCTGAAGGATTCCTAGACGGACACTGATCCTCAGTTCATACTGGAAGCCAGAAGAAGCTGGGTTCTGGTGTCAGCAGAAGATGGCAGTTGCAGCAGTGGCAATAGCAATGGCAGCAGCAGAGTAGGTGAACTCATAATAAGGACTTGAAGATAGGCAGGCAAAACCCAAATGCTTGCCCCTTGGACCTCCTTATATCTGGACCCCCTCCAGAAAATGCTGTCCATATGCATAGTGGATCTTCCCATTTCAGTTACCCTAATCAAGAAAATGCCTTAAGGTGTGTCCCCAGAGGTTGATCAAATCTTGATAACTTCACTGGAAAACTCAGAGCTTTGTCTCCTTTGTGACTCTAGGTCCTGTCATATCTTCCAAATTATTCATCCTACCACCTTGGTCTTCTGCGAAGAGTAATTAATGCATTATGATTTTTTCTGTCTCATATTTTTGTGGCTATTGTGTGTGTACTCATTTTGTGTACTAATTGTATATATTCATTGGTTTTTATTGGCAGCTATTGCTTTTACTATAGTGTCATTTCATTGCTACAATAGCAAGAGGTCATATACTTTTTTCTTTTGTACATGAAGTACTTGAGGATCCAAAAGATCAAATGAATTACCCAGAATCACATAGCTAGGAGATGGTACCACTGGAACCCTAATCTGACCATAACTATCATATTTTTACCTAACAGTTAATTAGTATAGTTAGTCCCTTGAATCCAAACAGATGGAAAACAGAATCTGAGGCAGGGATTATAATACTTGCGTTGGAAGAAATTGAACCCAGTGCAGAGAAATGAGGGTGGAGTGGAGAGAGGAATGAAGTGAGCAGTAATGGGAAGTGATTTGGCAGGCTTATCACTGTGCTGGCTCTCATTTCAGAACATGCAACGAAGACATTACAGGTTATTGGGCAAATGTGTCTCCTAGAAAGGGGTTGTCTCCAGACAATAGGCAGGGAGGATTCATATCATTCAGCAGCTGTGTGGGCAAAAAGTCATGGTTGTCTATACAGTCCTTCTTGCTCTCCATGCTCATTTGTCCTCTACTATTCAGCCTTTCCACAAGGCAGGTGACGTTTTGTCCTTTGGCATCATATTACCTGGCCTATTATCTGGGAGCTGGCTCAGAATGTTCTATTGCATATCTTGTGTGTGATGTTTTAAACAAGCATGGAAATAGATGCTGTACAGTGAGCATTAAGAAGCAGGACATGAGGTGTCTGGAGTTGATAATCTGGAAGATGAGATACAGCCCGAGTGGAGGAGGCTGCTAAACTTCTAGGATGCAGGCAGCATGGCAATAACATGAATAAACATGTAAGAAAGGGGTCTTAATATTTTACTTATAATTTTTATTGATTTTTAGTCTATGTATATAGGTGTTTTGCCTGAATGTATGTAAGTGCACCATGTGTGTGCAATACCCATAGAGGTCATAAGAGGGCATCAGATCCTCTGGATCTGGAGTTACTGATAATTGTGAGACTCCATATGGATGTTGGGAACCGAACCCATGTCCTTTGCAAGAATAGCCAGTGTTCTTAACCCCTGAGAATTCTCTCCAAACCCAAGACCATATGTTTTCCAGAATTTCTAAGTGATTTGTTAAGTTAACATTCATTGGATGCTATGACGTGCTAGACAGTTGCCTAAATGTTGGATAAAAAGCAAGTCAAGAAAAAGACTGAAAAAACACACCTCTGCCTTCATGAAATGTGTTGATTTAGTTTTGGTGGTCAAATTGACTGGACTGAGTAACACTTACAAACAAAAGGTTGTATCTATTAGAGTATCCAGAAAAGATTAAGCTGTGTTTCAGTGGGATGGGTGTGGATGAAGCAATGTGTACATGGGTGTCACTGTGCAAAGCCTGCAGATCCTGATAAAAAATGAAGATGGAGGAAGCTGCCTGGTGTACACTTGACTCTTCTGGAGCAGGTTATTACTGTTGTTACCTGTGTACATGAGACTTCAGGTACTGCAGACTTTGAACACGTGTTCTCCCCAGGGAATGTTCTAGGCCTTTAGCTGTAGACTGGGGATTACTCTTGTTCCAAGACATTCAGCATTGTGCACTGAGTAGCTACTGATTTCTTAGCTCTCTAGCTTGCAAACATCCATTGTGGGACTATCAGGCTCTGACTGTGTAGGCTGAGCTAACAAATCACTTCTCATATTCATATATATTCTGCTCCTTTTCCACTGGAGAACATGACTAAGACATGGAACATACATTCTAATAGGAGAGAAAGATAAAGTAAAAGAAAGCAGGATAAGGGAGTACAACAGACCATATGTTGGAGGAAGAACATATTTGAAATTTGAGTAGGAGTTTATCAACAAAGCCCTTAACTGAGATGATGATATTCAAATAAAAACTTGGCAGAACTGAGGGACCACCATCGTGACAACTGCACACAAATAAACACAGAGTACCTGGCTTGCCCTGGATGTGCACACAGGCTCCAGCAAGGAGGCAAGAGGAGCTGGGCAGGAAGGAGGTAGCGATGAGGAAAATAATATAAGGAAAATCTGATCATGTCAGCCCCCCAGACTTAATGCAAGGACTTTGACTCATCGAGCACAGCTGCTGTTGCTTGCATGTCGCATCTATCATAGCACTGAACTACAGGTAGCATTGTTCTCAAGTGATGGGTGGGCAAACTGAGACTCAGGCTGGAGGAGTGGTCCAAGGCCATAGTAAAAGATTATGGAAGGATGGATTACTGGAGATTTCATTTTAATATTTTTATGTGTATGAATGTACTGTCTGCATGTAGGTTTGTGCACCCGTGTTGTGCAATGCCGCGGAGGTCAGAAGAGTGTGTCAGATTCCCCTGGAACTGGAGTTAAAGATGGTTCTCAGCCGCCATGTCGGTGCTGGGGATCGAACCTGGGTCCTCTGCAAGAGCAGCCAGTGCTCTTAACTGCTAGGCTATCTCTCCAGCCCCTGGAGATTTCATTATTAGGAGTGAATGCATATGAGCTCCAATTGCTTTCAGAATCAAAATGTGCCAGTAATCACGGCAGATTCCAATATTTAGGGGAAACTGTTCTCATTAATCCCTACATCTTGGATATGGGTACTATTTTTTATAGGTGAGAAAAATGAGATACAATTAGATAGGCACAAACCAAGAACACATTTGGTCTTCTGAGGCTGTGCTATTTATTAGGGGGGCACATTGACTTTGTAAAGACTTTAGTTATTGATGCTAAGTTTCATGTTTTCATCCTCGGTTTTCTGATTCTTACTCTCCAATTTTTAGTCAAATTTCTATTTTATTTTTAGTTGTAGTTCATTTTTTATTGGCACAGTGATTTTTACCTTTAAGATACAATATGACATTTGAATATTTGGTTGTAATGTGTAGTGATCAGATTAAGGTATTGACATATGGCCACCTCAAACATTAACCATTTCTTTGTGCTGACATTCAAGTTCTTCTCAACTAACAATTTTAAAATAAAATGAAATTCTGCCATAATTACCCTATTTAGTTATGGGAAAGACATGTAATTCTTCCTATCCCATTGTATTCTTCTTCTTCTTCTTCTTCTTCTTCTTCTTCTTCTTCTTCTTCTTCTTCTTTTTTTTTTTGCACATCTCTAGACCATGGTGATTTCTTTATTCTAAATACGTAACCACATATCTACAGACAATTACCTTCACCTTTCATCAAAGAAGATTCTTTTTGTAGGTTTTGTAGCATGGAGACTAGTACACATGTGGTCAAACATAGACACTTAACCGTAAGTGACACATCTTCAATGCAACTTCTACACATAGGATGAATGCATCACTCAGCTCTCAACAGAGAATCTTCCTTATGCAGCAGATGGTGATAAACAAAGAAATGCATAATTGGCCAATATGCAGAGAACAAGAGGCCACAAAGTGCTTATCCCTGAACAGGACACCTATCTCAAATATCTGCCTCCCAAGGTTCAGGTATCATTGCAGAAAAGGAGGTGAAAAGATTGTAAGAGCCAGAGGGGTAGATGACAAGGAAACAAGAAAAAATAGACTGCTCAAATATTTGTTTCCTTTCTCTCATATACAATATTATATCTTCAGGGCTGGAGAGATGGCTCAGTGGTTAAGACCGACTGCTCTTGCAAAGGACCCGGGTTTGATTTCCAGCACCACATGGTGGCTAAGAGCCATCTTTAACTCCAGTTCCAAGGGAACCCTCTTCTGACCCCTGCAACATTGCACAACATGGGCGCACCAACCTACATGTAGACAGTACATTCATACACATAAAAATTTTTTAAAAATAAATAAAAAATTTTATATCTTTTTTGGTTCAAGAAAATTGTCATATTTCTCTAACTATTGTCTCTCATTTGTAACAAATTCTTCTGTCCTTGATAAAAATAGATATTGTTTATACCAGGAAAAACTAATTTTACTCCTTGTAAAATTTTAAACCAATAAAGACATGATATGTAGTCTCTTTTGGATTATTTTATTTTCAAGTTAGCATAATGTTTTGAGATCTATTCATATTATTTTTATCACAAATACGTTTTCTAAATAATTTCTAACATTGGACTGACTGATTAATTGTAGCATTGAGAATTAAACTTGGGGTCTCAGGTATACTAAGTAAGTGCCCTGCAACAGAACTATATCCTCAGCTCATTTAAAAAAATATTTATATTATATCTTTAATCAAGCACAGAGGCAGAGGCAGGCAGATCTCTGTGAGTTCAAGGCCAGCCTGGCCTATACAGCAAGTTCCAGGCCAGCTGGGGCTACTGGAATTCCCTATCTCAAAAAGACATATATATTATATAATAAAATAATTAAATACTACACATAATTTATTATTATTATTATTATTATTATTATTATTATTATTTGACCTTTTTGAGACAGGTTCTTCCTTTAGTCCCAGCTGGCTTGGGAGCTCACTATGTAGAATAGGCTGGCCTTGAACTCAAAGAGATCTGCCTGATTCTGTCTCCTAAGTGCTGGGTATTTTATTATTTTTAATTATGTATATGTGTGTGGACCTGGGTATGTGTGTGTACATGTGAGTGCAAGTACCTGTGGAAGCCAGAAGAGGCTATCACATTTTCCTGGAGCTGTAGTATCAAGTGTTTAGGAGTTACTTGATGTGAGTGCCAGTAATTGAACTCGGTCCTTTGGAAGAGCCATACCTGCTCTTAACTGCTGAGTGATCTCTCCAGCACTACTCCTACCAGGACATGAATACAAATATAGAGACAGAGTCTCACTGAGTTGTCCAGTTAACACTTGAACTTGTGATCTTTCTGTTTCAGCCTCCTGCGAAGCTGGGATCAGAGGCCTGACCTACTAAACACAGGGTTAATTTTAGGAATAGACTACAGTTGTAGTGGTAGATTCCTGATTTATTTTTCTGCTGACTTCCCTTCCACCAATACTGTACAATAAACCAAGACTATAATTTAAAGTACATATGCCTCATTACACTGTTATTATTAGAGGACTAAAACTCACCATAAGGTCCAAGTAATATAAAAGACAGAATTCTGAAGTGGGTCTCCTCTCATACTAAAAGAAAGGAAGAAAGAAAGAGGGGACTTGAATATGCCTAAACTGACTCAAAAAATGATGTCTGAAGTCTATAAAACATCAATAAAAACATAAAAAAGATAAACCTTTAAAAAAAGAGATGGATTAGAGACACTTTAGGTCAAAGCAAAGAAATCACTCCTAGAAGAAAAGGAATATGTACACAATTCTTTTCAAAAAATACATTTTAAAATATCTTTACTGATTTGAGAATTTCACATTGTGTTTTGTTACATTTAGACTCCTTCCCATCTCCCCCATCTTGCCACCTGTATTAGTCAGGGTTCTCTAAAGAAACAGAAGCAACAGGACGAATATATAGCTAAATTTATTGATTTGCTCATGTGACAGAGTTCAAGGAGTCCAACAGTAGCCACGCCACACTGGAGAGGCTGAGAATCCAGGGAACTGCTCAGTCTGCAAGGCTGGATGTCTCAGTAGTCTCAATCTGATGGATTCCAGGAGATCTGCCGGTCTCAGTACATGCTGGGATCCGTAGGGTTGATCACAGCAGCAAGACAAATTCACCAGTGAGAGAGAGGCAAGCCGCAGGAAAAAAAGGGACCAGATCCCTCTGGCATGGCCTTTAATACTGCCTGCCAGCAGAAGGTAACACCCACATTTGGGGAGGACCATCCGGGTTAAGGTAGTCCAATCTGAAGATCCTTTTTCTCCTATTTGTTCCTTAGTCCAGTCAAGTTGACACCCAGGATTAACCATCACACCACCCATCCAGACTTCATGTCCTTTCGGATTATTTGTCTTGGATTTAATGGTCAATTGAGTCTAATTTGCAAGTGTTCTTATATGTGGATTTATCCCTGGAGTCTGGTGAGCCTACCTTTCCTTTCCAGTAAGGAAAACTGATTCTCCCTCTTCTGGAAGCTATAAATTTCCAGTCGATCCCCAGCAAGGCTGGAATTTCCTGACCAACTACCCTTGTCCCTTGATTGGCTTGATTTTGCAGAAACCTTATGCATGCTGTCATAAGTAGTGTGGGTCCATATGTGCAACTACCCAGTAGTGTTCAGAAAGCACTGTTTCCTTGTATTAATCTACCCCTTGAAGCTCTTAAGCTTTCTGCCCTCTCTTCTATAATGATTCTTTTTTTTTTCTTTTTTTTTGTCTTTTTGAGACAGGGTCTCCCTGTGGCCCCAGCTGTCCTGGAACTCACTCTGTAGACCAGGCTGGCCTTGAACTCACAAAGATCCACCTGCTTCTGCCTCCCGAGTGCTAGGATTAAAGGCGTGCGCCACCACGCCCGGCACTCACAATGATTCTTGAATCTTCAGAGGAAGCAATATATGTGAATCATTTAGGGGTGAGCACTGTGCAGTCTCTTATTCTCTTCAGATTGTCCATTTTGGAGTCTCTGGGTTAATCATCATCTGCTGTAAGAATATTTTCTGGTGAGAGATGAGAGATGCTTCAGTCTTTGGTTATATCAAGTCATTAGGAGTCTGTTTAATATATCTATTTAGTAGAATGATAATAATAGGTTTTCACCTATGGATTGTGACCTCTCTACTCACAAGTTCTTGGCTCTGACAACATTATCAGGTATGGACTCCATTTTGGGAAGCAGGCCTTAAGTCCAATTAGAAGGTGGTTGGATACTCCTGTAACATTTGTGCCAGTATTGCACCAGTGGATATATTTTGCTAAGCCAGTTATTACTATAGCTTATAGGGCTCATGGCTGGGTAAGTGTGATGATTATCTGATAATCTTTCTCTGCTGCTAACATGCATAGCAACTTCTAGTACTACAAAAGCTATCCAGCAGAGTTGTACCTTCAAGATCACTACCAGATTGATTTCTCATTGCATTTGTTTTTCTGTAACTTATGTTTATAGTAAATTCACAACTCTTAACAAAGAACTGGCATCTTGTGATAATTTACTTCACTGTTTACATGAAGAGGCCTCAAAACCGATCAGAAATTGTACTTCCAGAGAAGCATTACTTTTGGGAGAAATCAGATATAATAGAAGAATAGTGCTCCTAGGAGATGTGACTGTGAAAGTAAACAAGGAAATGAGAGGAAAGAATGATTCTGTAGAAAAGAAAGTGAAAGAATGAGAATACCCTTTCTTCTCTATCAATTTCCATTAAAATATTTTTATTTTTTAAAAAGTATCAGAAGAGGGCACTCTTGAACTAGTTACCCCATGCATGAATTGAGCAGGAATAGGGGAGAAAAGGTATAATAAGAAAACAGGAAATCTGAATTAGTAATTTCAGCTGTTGAATATCCTCTAAAAACAATCAGAGCTGAAGAACAATATAAACAATACTTTGGGTTGCAAGAAATAGCCCACAGAAAGAATTTGGAAATTAAAAAAATATAGCATTATTCAGAACTTCAAAAAATTTAAAAGATAAATGTACAAAAACATACTGAAGTGTTAAAAAGGTTAATTTCAGGAATTAGGAGATGAAACATGATTAGTCCACAGTACAAGATACACAGAGGGGACAGATTCAATGTTTATAGGTTAAAACATCATTTCTATCAAAACACAAGGGAATCAATATAATCAACAAACACCTCTGGGTATGGAACTATTTTATGGAGGCAGCAAGGACCAGATGACAGACTCTAGATACACAGCACACTCTACTCTTCTGTGGAGAAAGTGGAAGATCAGAAACTCTTTTCTGCCTAGAATATTTCACCTACTTCTGTACCTACAAAAGTAAGAGGGATATTCCTGCCTCAACGTAACCAGAGACACAGTTACGGTTTTGTTTCCTTAGACAGCAAAAAGGCACCCAGAAAAGTCTCTTTACTTCCTTACAAACTCTTCGAGAACCAAACAGCAGTACCAATGAGCAATTGTGAGGAAGTGGAGGGAGGACTGCTATTCAACTCATGTGTGGAAGGATGCCTGAAAGATGAAGGGGTCTAAATATGAAGAAAACCTCTTTCATTCCTAAACTTACCTTAAACTCAAGGCAATGGCAGGCTAGTATTGGAAGAATTTACTATGGTATGTAAAAGAGAACCACAGCGATGCCAAACTTCAAATACAGCTGAAATCAACTGGGTTGATTCAAGGCTGATAGTCAAATGTAATGTGTTGGTATTCATTGAAAAAGTTTTACACTTTTTTTTTTGGTATTTTTGAGACAGGTTCTCCCTTTTAGTACCAGGTGTCCTGGAGCTCACTCTGTAGACCAGGCTGGCCTTGAACCCACAGAGCTCCACCTATCTCTGCCACCCAAGTGCTGGGATTAAAGGCATGTGCCACCACGCCCAGCCATTGAAAAAGTTTTAAGACCATGAGAAAACCAGGGAGACAAAAAGATCAGTGGTCAATAGACAAACAATACAATCCGACTCAGAGATGAACATGTGTTGGTGTGATCAGATAGAAAGAGAACTCTGGTTAAAATGTCAAAGGATTTGATGAAAAGACTGGTTAGAATGAAAATTCAACATGGGGTGGGGGGGAAAGAGTAAAGAAGAATTGTGTACTCTCACAGATGTGAATGTAGCATGTGTGCACGCACATGTACAGTAGTATCACGGATGAGATACAACTTCCAATAGGTCAGCAAATGATACAGTGGGGAAAGCACAAGACAGCATCAAGAAAAAAAAAAGACTGTTTTTAAAAATAACCTAAACTGACAGAGAGAGAAAGAGAGAGAGAGAGAGAGAGAGAAAGCAAGAAAAATGTAAGACATCAAGTGGTCTAATATATAGCACATGTATTTTATATTTTGATATTGATATTATTCAATAACTCATGTGTAATATATGTAATGTATAATATATATAAACCCACATATATTTTGTTGCTTGCTTTCTTTCTTTCTTTCTTTCTTTCTTTCTTTCTTTCTTTCTTTCTTTCTTTCTTTCTTTCTTTCTTTCTTTCTTTCTTTCTTTCCTTCCTTCCTTCCTTCCTTCCTTCCTTCCTTCCTTTCTTTCTTTCTTCCTTTCTTTCTTTCTTTCTTTTTTTGAGACTGGGTCTTGCTATAGCTCCAGCTGGACTGGAACTCTATAGAGCAGGCTGGCCTTGAACTCATAACAGATCCACCCACCTCTTGCCTCCCAAGTTCTAGGGTTAAAGGTGTGCACCACCATGTCCGGCTTAAAGGTGGTTCTTAGCTGGCACGTGGGTGCTGGGAATTGAACCTGGGTCCCCTGAAAGAGCAGTCAGTGCTCTTATCCACTGAGCCATCTTGCCAGCCCCCGTTTTATTCCTTTTAAAGAATATTTTATGTGTACAAGTTTTGCCTGCATGTATGTAAGTGCACCACGTGTGGGGTTGTTTTTGTCATGTGTGTGTGTGTGTGTGTGTGTGTGTGTGTGTGTATGTGTGTGTGTTACTATGTATTGAATTTAGGACCTTACAAAGAGGAGCACATAGTCTGCCACTAAACTACATCCCGAACTAACCAACTAAGTACATTTGTCCACATTTTTTCTATTCGTTCTTATAGTGCTGGGAATCACCAGGAGGTATTAGATGATCAGCCTACAACTGATTCACCCCCCCTAGATCTTGACTAATCTAACATATTTTTTTATTTTAAATTTTTATTTATTTCCGTCTTGTATGAATGTACTTCCTGCATGCAAGTTTTGTGCACCCGTTGTCTGCAATTGCCGCGGAGGTCAGAAAGAGGGGTGGATTCGCCTCCTGGTCAACTCTGGAGTTCACTCCTGGAATTGGAGTTTCGATAAGACGGTTCTAAGTCCGCCATGTGGGTGCGTGGATCGAACCCGGGTCCTCTTCTGTATAAGAGCGGTCGGGCTCTTAACCGCTAGACACTCTCTCCAGCCCACTAACATATCTTTTAATCAATCCCAAGAAAGAAAGGAATACGAGCGAAAGAAAAAATGTATGGAAGACATGTCTGAAAACAATGGATAATGACTAGAAACTCTTGAATTATACTTTGCACCTTATACAAAAATGAAGCTGAAATGGAAAATAAGGCAAGCTGGGAACCTAGAACTGCAAAAGTGTACAAGGAGGAAAGGGAGGAGCTGTTGGTAAAGAGAAAAGGCGAGACTAGCTCTTCAAAGATGGCAGCCTCTTTTTCCTGATGGACATTGTGGCTAAGCAAGAAAGAAAGAGCTCCCAAGTCAGTGAGGGACACCACTATAAAGGGCCAATAAAATGTGGCGAGGAGACTGGCGTGGATGTGACCTTATAAGACTGCCAATGCAAAAAAAAAAAAAAAAAAAGACTTCCAAATGAAACTGGCCTACTGGGTAGATTTCTAGCAGTAGTCCCTGGGGGCTCCTCCACATCACTCAGGACTCATCATTCTTTGTTAATTAAAAGCTATTAATCTCTTTCTCATCGTCCCCCACCCTCTATTTCTGTCTTCTTGGGAGATCAGTTCTTTTGTGTGTTTTGTGGAATAAACTGGACAATTCCCCCAAACTACTGGTGTCAACCGTCCTGTTGCATGTAAGCACATTGAAAGTAGAAATGTACGATAAAACTTCATTAATTTAGTTCAGGAAAATTTTATGAGTCAATAAACAACATAAAGCTCAAACTATAAAAGAAAAATAATTGGTATCTATTAAAATTAGAAACTTTCTTTCAAAGACAATGTTAAGAAACTTTTAAAAATTGTCCAAATTTGGAATATTTTTAAGACATATAATGAATAAAACTGCTTTCTAAAATGCATCGTGGATATTTACGCTCAAAGTTCAATTTTTTTTTTGGTCTTTTCGAGAATCAGGGTCCCTCCCTGTACCCCAGATGTCTTGGAACTCACTACTGTAACACCAGGCTGGCCT
>VZQC01013000.1:1716167-1751274 GCA_009823505.1 Rhizomys pruinosus | reverse complement strand
GCTGAAGCACCCAGTTCGTACCTGCCTTCCTGCTCTTCTGCTGGTCTCAGGAGATCTTAGATCTCCTGAATATTTGGTCTTAAAGGTAATGTTGGACAATTGATTGATGTTCTTCCTTAGCAGCTTACATACCGCTCTCCGAAGTATGAGAGCTAGCCTTCAGGGGAGGTGGCTTCTAGGTCAGATCCAGCTCCATTGCTCAAGGTACAGTCTCCCAAGTACATCCTGTCTTTAGCAATAAGGCTTACCTTCAGGTTCTATGAGGTGATCAAGGGCTGCAGAAATAACCTGTGTAATTTTAGAAGTCTCTCAGACCACCCTGGCCAACGTCCTCAAAGGAACGTTTCTCCTGTCTGGTACTGTTTCTTGTTATGTAGCTTTCATCTTTGCATATGGACTCAGGTAGAGGTATTGTATGTGTAATCTGTCAATAGATTGTTAGACTAATATGATTCTCTTAGGTTTTTTTACCCCAGCAAGTCATTATCTCGCCTCTCTCCCTTTACCTGACTAGCCCTCCCTCCATGTCTTTTCCATGTCTTCTCCACTTAAAGTTTCCCCATTTCTCCCTTAATACTGAAAATATCATATGGCCCCACTTCTCTTTGGCTCCTACCCACCTCCCTTTTGTATAGGTTCTGGTTGGCTGGGGCTGAAGAATCAGCTGTGATAAGAAGAGACTGAACTTGAAATAGACCCTTTGTTTTACTAGGACAATTGATGCTGGTTAGCTGGGGCTGAAAAGTCATCTGTAAGTAACGAGAGACCAGTATCACTGTGATGAAATCTGGGAATAATTTCCTGAGTCAGCACAGAAGAAGCTGTGATCCAAAGGGGGCCCAAGCCTCCATCTCAAGCTAAACACAGGACTTGATAATGTGTAAGAGTCACCTGCATGGTTCTGTTGTTGAAATTGTGAGGGGGTCGCAGAGATCAGCTGGGCTTGGCACTGTGAGAGGCCAGGAAAGGCCACTGGTGAAAAGCAGCCTTGGTTGCAGTGAAGTCCCCAGGATTGCAAGTGTCATGAAGAGAAACTGAGGCTTTGAACCAGGAGTGGTTAGAAGAGCCCAATGTTGAAGGTGCTACCTCAGTTTCAGTGGAGAGTCCAGCATTTTGGAGATGCCAGGACCATGGGATGACACCCAAGGGCAGAAGCACATGTGGAATGGAGCCAGCTTGAGACTATGAGATGAGCTGTGTGTCCTGTGGATGGCAGTGCCAGAGAAGTGGAGCTGCCAAACCCTTTGGGGCCCAGAAGATTGTGAGTGAATTCCAGATATCCAGCCTTGAACTACCTTGTCAGACTTAGATATTGATACGTGTGCCTGATTCTTCCCTTTTGAATTAGGATAGCACTTGTTTTGGATTTTACAGGAGCCCACAGTTAAGAGACTGTAAACTTTTAAGTGTTTGGATTTTTTTAAGGAGTATGGGGATTTTAAGGTTTTCTGTCTTATGTTGTGATGTTAATGTTTACATAATATCTTAGGGACAAGAAATGGAGGGGTGGTGGTTTAATAGTGATGTGTTTTATCAAGTTGACAAGGGCTTGTGTTGGATAGCTTTAGTGTCAACTTGGCATACCTGGGTTGAGGGAACCTCAATTGGGGAATTTTGTTCATTAGACTGGCCTGTGGACATGTCTGTGGAGTATTTTCTTCATTATTGAGTGATGTGGGAAGGCCCAACTCATTGTGGGTGGTGCCACCCCTGGTAAGGTTGTTGTTTATTGTACAAGAAAGCAGACTGAGCATAGGCTAGGGGAGCAAGCCAGTAAGCAGGGTTCCTCCATGGCCTGTGCCCCAGTTCCTGCCTCTAGGTTCCTGCCTTGAGTTCCTACCTTGGGTTCCCTACATGATGAATTGTGACCCAGGAGATGTAAGACAAATGAACTCTTTTCTTCCCAAGTTGGTATTGGTTAGAGTGTTTGGTCACACCAAATGAAAGCAAAGTGGACCAATAATTCACATAGTTTCAACATACAATGGATGTGGATAGAAATTCCTATTCTAAAAGGGAGAAATGCCATACTGAGAAAATACCAGACCAAAGCAAGACCGAAAGCCAACAATGCAAAGACCAAATCCAGCAGTTCCATGTCTGACTTCTGGAACTTTAGTTCCAAATGGTTAGGTTGGTTTAGTTCCTCTAGGTTGATGCCTGCAGCATACATTTCTCTCTTGGACTGGTTTCACTCCCTGTAGAAAGCTCACCGTGGCAGATGTCTCACAACTTTGGTGTCTCCAACATCTAGGTGTCTCCATTCACGACTCATACAATGATGTCTCAGGGCCTTTTGGCCTCCTAGGGCATTCTTCATGCAGGGACTCCCCTGCTTCACACTGCATGGAATTAGAGTCTCTCTGAAACCACAGAGGAAGAACTGAGGATGCCCTCAATCTTAGATGTTTCATGACTCTAAATACAGTACCATGGGAATGACACTGACAAGTTCCACTGCCAGATTCTGTATGTTGTGATTTTCTAAGAGCAGAAAACTTCTCAGGCTGTTTCTTTTCATATGTTGAAAGCTTAGCTGGGTGGGGCCTTGCTTTGATCATAATCTTTCCATTCTCTAAGTACAGGTCAGGAGGTCTTTTCTTAATGGATCTCATCTTCAGCCTTCCCTCAGGTAATGCCTTGGCTCTAACATTATTAGGCTTCATAGTGTTCTTTTTCCTCTCCAAATTGTACTTTTTGTATTTATTTCTGCCCCACTTGCTCTTTTTCATTGTATATCTCCATAAAATTCACTATTAATAACCATGCTACTGAGTCATGTTAGGCTGTCTTGAAATATTTTCTGCTAAAGAAATTCATCCATTATGTTTTAATTTAACCTCAGGTAAATTCTTAGACTTGGGGCAGATAGCAGCTAGACTCTTTCCCCAAATATTCCATTTTCTGTTTTAATCCTTTTTTCCATCATTTCATGGAAGATGTTGAGCCAGGCCTCTGTTGAAGCAGCCACTAAGCTCTTCCTACAGCATTCAACTGCTTTATTTTAGTTCAAATTTCAAAGGTCCTCCAAAAACCCATGTTCAGACTCTTCACAACAATGGCCTAATCTCTAGTACCAAGTTCTGTGTTGGTTACTTTTCTGTTGCTGGGCTAAAACTCCATTACCAAGCTGACTTATAGAGGAAAAAGTTTACTTGGCTTACAGTCCCAGAGGGAAAGGAATCCATCAGAGGGAAAGGAGTCAGTCAAAAGGAAAGGAGTCCACCAGAGGGAAAGGGGTCCACCACAGGGAAAGGGGTCCACCAAAGGGAAAGGGGTCTGCCACAAGGAAAGGGATCTGCCACAGGGAAAGGGGTCCCTCAGAGGGAAAGGAGTCCAGCAGAGGGAGAGGATTCTGTCAGAGGCAGAAGTGTACCTTAGAGGGAGAGGAGTCCATTAGAGGCAGGGGAGTCTGCCTGAGGGAGAGGAGTCTGCCAGAGGGAGAGGAGTCCACCAGAGGGAGAGGAGTCCGTTAGAGGCAGAGGACTCCACCATAGGGAGAGGAGTCTATTAGAGGCAGAGGGGTCCATCAGATGGAGATGAGTCCGCCTGAGGGAGAGGAGTCCGACAGAGGCAGAGGAGTCCATTACAGGCAGAAGAGTCTGCTTGAGTGAGAGGAGACAACCTGAGGGAGAGGAGTCCGCCTGAGGGAGAGGAGTCGGCCTGAGGGAGAAGAGTTGCCACGTGGAGAGGAGTCCATTAGAGGAAAAGGAGCCCGCCTAAGGGAGAGGAATCCGCCTGAGGGAGAGGAGTCCGCCCGAGGGAGAGGAGTCCCCCTGAGGGAGAGGAGACCATTAGAGGGAAAGGATTCCGCCTGTGGAAGAGGATTCTGCCTGTGGGAAAGGAGTACATTAGAGGCAGAGGAGTCCGCCTGTGGGAGAGGAGTCCATTACAGGCAGAGGAGTCCGCCAGAGGGAGAGGAGTCTGCCTGAGGGAGAGGAGTCCATTACAAGCAGAGGAGACCGCCTGAGGGAGAGGAGTCTCCCAGAGGGAGAGGAGTCCGCTTGAGGGAGAGGAGTCCAACTGAGGTAGAGGAGTCTGTTAGAGGCAGAGGAGTCCGTCAGAGGGAGAGGAGCCCATTAGAGGAAGAGGAGTCCGCCTGAGGGAGAGGAGTCCGCCTGAGGGAGAGGAGTCCGCCTGAGGGAGAGGAATCCGCCCAAGGGAGAGGAGTCCAACAGAGGGAGAGGAGTCCATTAGAGGCAGAAGACTCCGCCTGAGGGAGAGGAGTCCGTTAGAGGCAGAGGAGTCTGCCTGAGGGAGAGGAGTCCATTAGAGGCAGAGGAGTCCATCAGAGGGAGAGGAGTCTTCCAGAGGGAGAGAAATCCGCCTGAGGAAGAGGAGTCCATTAGAGGCACAGGAGTCCTTCTGAGGGAGAGGAGTCCGTTAAGGGAGAGGAGTCCATTAGAGGCAGGGGAGTCTGCCAGAGGGAGAGGAGCCCATTAGAGGCAGAGGAGTCCGCATGAGGGAGAGGAGCCCATTAGAGGGACAGGAGTCCGCCAGAGGGAGAGGAATCCATTAGAGGCATAGGAGTCCACCTGAGGGAGAGGAGTACGTTAAGGGAGAGGAGTCCATTAGAGGCAGAGGAGTCCGTCAGAGGTAGAGGAGTCTGCCAGAGGGAGAGAAATCCGCTTGAGGAAGAGGAGTCCATTAGAGACAGAGGAGTGCATCAGAGGGAGAGGAGTCTGCCTGAGATAGGAATCCTTTTGAGGCAGAGGAGTCCGCCTGAGGGTGAGGAGTCCATTAGAGGCAGAGGAGTCTGCCTGAGGGAGAGGATTCCGCCTGAGGGAGAGGAAGCTGCCTGATGGAGAGGAGGCTGCCTGAGGGAGAGGAATCCGTTAGAGGCAGAGGAGTCCACCTCAGAAAGAGGAGTCCATCAGAGGCAGAGGGGTCCACCAGAGGGAGAGGAGTCCATTAGAGGCAGAGGAGTCCGCCAGAGGGAGAAAAGTCCATAAAAGGCAGAGGAGTCCGCCTGAGCGAGAGGAGTTCATTAGAGACAGAGGAGTGCGTCAGAGGGAGAGGAGTCTATTAGAGGCAGAGGAGTCCTCCTGAGGGAAAGGAGTCCATTAGAGGCAGAGGAGTCCACCAGAGAGAGAAGAGTCCGCCTCAGGGAGAGGAGTCCACATCAGGGAGAGGAGTCCATTAGAGCCAGAGGTGTCTGTCAGAGGGCGATGAGTCCGCCTGAGGGAGAGGAGTCCGTTAGAGGAAGAGGAGTCAGTCAGAGGGAGAGGAGTCCATTAGAGGCAGAGGAGTGCGTCAGAGGGAGAGGAGTCCATTAGAGGCAGAGGAGTCCGCCTGAGGGAGAGGAGTCCGTTAGAGGCAGAGGAGTCCGCCAGAGGGAGAGGAGTCTGCCAGAGGGAGAGAAATCCGCCTGAGGAAGAGGAGTCCACTAGAGGCACAGGAGTCCGACAGAGGGAGAAGAGTCCATAAAAGGCAGAGAAGTCCGCCTGAGCAGAGGAGTTCATTAGAGACAGAGGAGTGGGTCAGAGGGAGAGGAGTGCATTAGAGGCAGAGGAGTCTGCCTGAGGGAGAAGAGCCCATTAGAGGCAGAGGAGTCCGCCAGATGGAGAGGAGTCCATTAGAGGCAGAGGAGTCTGCCAGAGGGAGAGGAGTCTGCCAGAGGGAGAGAAATCCGCCTGAGGAAGAGGAGTCCATTGGAGGCACAGGAGTCCGCCAGAGGGAGAGGAGTCCATTAGAGGCAGAGGACTCCGCCTGAGGGAGAGGAGGCCGTTAAGGGAGAGGAGTCCATTAGAGGCAGGGGAGTCTGACAGAGGGAGAGGACTCCGATAGAGGAAGAGGAGTCCGCCTGAGCGAGAGGAGCCCATTAGAGGCAGAGGAGTCCGCATGAGGGAGAGGAGTCTATTAGAGGCAGAGGAGTCCATCAGAGGGAGAGGAGTCTGCCAGAGGGAGAGAAATCCGCCTGAGGATGAGGAGTCCATTAGAGGCAGAGGAGTGTGTCAGAGGGAGAGGAGTCCGCCTGAGAAAGGAATCCGTTTGAGGCAGAGGAGTCCGCCAGAGGGAGAGGAATCCATTAGAGGAAGAGGAGTCCGCCAGAGTCCATTAGAGGCAGAGGTGTCTGCCTGAGGGAGAGGAGTCCAGCTGAGGGAGAGGAGTCCATTAGAGGCAGAGCAGTCCGCCAGAGAGAGAGGAGTCCGCCTCCCGGAGAGGAGTCGATTAGAGGCAGAAGAGTCCGCCTGAGGGAGAGGAGTCCATTAGAGGCAGAGGAGTCCGCCAGAGGGAGAGGAGTCTGCCAAAGGGAGAGGAGTGCATTAGAGGCAGAGGAGTGCATCAGAGGGACAGGAGTCCGCCAAAGGGAGAGGAGTCCGTTAGAGGCAGAGGAGTCCGCCAGAAGGAGATTAATCCATTAGAGGCAGAGGAGTCCGCCAGAGGAGGAGGAGTCTGCCAGAGGGAGAGAAATCCGCCTGAGGAAGAGGAGTCCATTAGAGGCGGAGGAGTGGGTCAGAGGGAGAGGAGTCCGCCTGAGAGAGGAATCTGTCCGCCAGAGGGAGAGGAGTCCATTAGAGGCAGAGGAGTCCGCCTGAGGGAAAGGAGTCCATTAGAGGCAGAGGAGTCCGCCTGAGGGAGAGGAGTCCGTTAAGGGAGAGGAGTCCATTAGAGGCAGAGGTGTCTGCCTGAGGGAGAGGAGTCCGTTAGAGGCAGAGGAGTCGGCCAGAGGGAGAAGAGTCCGCCTGAGGGAGAGGAGTCCGTTAAGGAAGAGGAGTCCATTAGAGGCAGGGGAGTCTGCCAGAGGGAGAAGAGTCCATAAAAGGCAGAGGAGTCCGCCTGATCGAGAGGAGCCCATTAAGAGGCACAGCACTTGGCCAGAGGGAGAGGAGTCCGTTAGAGGCAGAGGAGTCCGTCAGAGGGAGAGGAGTCCGTTAAGGGAGAGGAGTCCATTAGATGCAGAGGAGTCCGTCAGAGGGAGAGGAGTCTGCCAGAGGGAGAGAAATCCGCCTGACGAAGAGGAGTCCATTAGAGGCAGGGGAGTCTGCCTGAGGGAGAGTTGTCCCTTAGAGGCAGAGGAGTCCGCCAGAGGGAGAAGAGTCCATAAAAGGCAGAGGAGTCGGCCTGAGCGAGAGGAGTTCATTAGAGACAGAGGAGTGTGTCAGAGGGAGAGGAGTCCGCCTGAGGAAGAGGAGTCCATTAGAGGCAGAGGAGTGTGTCAGAGGGAGAGGAGTCCGCCTTAGAGAGGAGTCCGTTAGAGGCAGAGGAGTCCGCCTGAGCGAGAGGAGTCCATTAGAGGCAGAGGAGTCGGCCTGCGCAAGAGGAGCCCATTATCGGCAGATGAGTCCGCCAGAGGGAGAGGAGTCCATTAGAGACAGAGGAGTGTGTCAGAGGCAGAGGAGTCTGCCAAAGGGAGAGGAGTCTCTTAGAGGCAGAGGAGTCCGTCAGAGGAGGAGAAGTCTGCCAGAGGGAGAGAAATCCGCCTGAGGAAGAGGAGTCCATTAGTGGCAGAGGAGTCTGCATGAGGGAGAGGAGTTCGTTAGAGGCAGAGGAGTCTGCCAAAGGGAGAGGAGTCCATTAGAGGCAGAGGAGTCCGTCAGAGGGAGAGGAATCTGCCAGAGGGAGAGAAATCCGCCTGAGGAAGAGGAGTCCATTAGAGGCAGAGGAGTGTGTCAGAGGGAGAGGAGTCCATTAGAGGCAGAGGAGTGTGTCAGAGGGAGAGGAGTCCGCCTTAGAGAGGAATCCGTTTGAGGCAGAGGAGTCCGCCTGAGGGAGAGGAATCCGTTAGAGGCAGAGGAGTCCGCCTGAGGGAGAGGAATCCGTTAGAGGCAGAGGAGTCGGCCTGAGCAAGAGGAGCCCATTATCGGCAGAGGAGTCGCCAGAGGGAGAGGAGTCCATTAGAGGCAGAGGAGTCCGCCTGAGGGAGAGGAGTCCGTTAGAGGCAGAGGAGTCCGCCAGAGGGAGAGGAGTCCAATCTGCCAGAGGGAGAGAAATCCGCCTAAGAGGAGCGAGAGAGGAGTTGCCAAGGAAAAACCGCTAGTGGGAGCATCAGGAGAGAGGCGAGGAGCTGCCAGGGAGTCCTTAGGCAGGTCGCTAGGAAGGATCTGAGAGGAGATCGCCTGAAGGAGCATTAGAGAGAGGGTCAGAGGAGGGGCTTAGGAGGGTGGGTCAGAGGGAGAGGAGTCCGCCTTAGAGAGGAATCCGTTTGAGGCACAGGAGTCCGCCAGAGGGAGAAAGAGTCCATAAAAGGCAGAGGAGTCCCTGAGAAAGTCAAGAGAGCACTCGCTGGCCTGAGCGAGAGGAGTCCATTAGAGCAGAGGAGTCGGCCAGAGGGAGAGAGTCCGTTAAGGGAGAGGAGTCCATTGAGGAGTACCCTGGGGGGAACCAAGGGAGAGGAGTCCAGTCGGGAGAGGGTTTGAGAGGAGTCTGCCAGAGGGAGAGAAATCCGCCTGACGAAGAGGAGTCCATTAGAGGCAGGGGAGTCTGCCTGAGGGAGAGGAGTCCCTGTAGAGAGGTCCCAGAGGCCAGGGCCGCCAGAGGGAGAAGAGTCCATAGAAAAGGCAGAGGATCGCCTGAGCGAGAGGAGTTCATTAGAGACAAAGAGGAGCGTGGTCAGAGGGAGAGAGATCCGCTCTGAGGAAGAGGAGTCCATTAGAGGCGGAGGAGTGTGTCAGAGGGAGAGGAGTCCGCCTTAGAGAGGAGTCCGTTAGAGGCAGAGGTAGTCCGCCTGAGGATGAGGAGTCCATTAGAGGCAGAGGAGACTCCGCCTGCCGCAAGAGGAGCCCATTATCGGCAGATGAGTCCGCCAGAGGGAGAGGAGTCCAGTAGAGAGACAGAGGAGGCCGTCAAGGGAGAAGGAGTCCATTAGAGGCAGAGAGTGTGTTCAAGCAAGGAAGCTGCCAAAGGAGAGGTCGTTTAAGGCAGAGGAGTCGTCAGAGGAGAGGAGTCTCCAGAGGGAGAGAAATCCGCCTGAGGAAGAGNTCCATAAAAGGCAGAGGAGTCCGCCTGATCCAGAGGAGCCCATTAGAGGCACAGCACTTGGCCAGAGGGAGAGGAGTCCGTTAGAGGCAGAGGAGTCCGTCAGAGGGAGAGGAGTCCGTTAAGGGAGAGGAGTCCATTAGATGCAGAGGAGTCCGTCAGAGGGAGAGGAGTCTGCCAGAGGGAGAGAAATCCGCCTGACGAAGAGGAGTCCATTAGAGGCGGAGGAGTGGGTCAGAGGGAGAGGAGTCCGCCTGAGAGAGGAATCTGTCCGCCAGAGGGAGAGGAGTCCATTAGAGGCAGAGGAGTCGGCCTGAGCGAGAGGAGTTCATTAGAGACAGAGGAGTGTGTCAGAGGGAGAGGAGTCCGCCTGAGGAAGAGGAGTCCATTAGAGGCAGAGGAGTGTGTCAGAGGGAGAGGAGTCCGCCTTAGAGAGGAGTCCGTTAGAGGCAGAGGAGTCCGCCTGAGCGAGAGGAGTCCATTAGAGGCAGAGGAGTCGGCCTGCGCAAGAGGAGCCCATTATCGGCAGATGAGTCCGCCAGAGGGAGAGGAGTCCATTAGAGACAGAGGAGTGCGTCAGAGGGAGAGGAGTCCATTAGAGGCAGAGGAGTGTGTCAGAGGCAGAGGAGTCTGCCAAAGGGAGAGGAGTCTCTTAGAGGCAGAGGAGTCCGTCAGAGGAGGAGGAGTCTGCCAGAGGGAGAGAAATCCGCCTGAGGAAGAGGAGTCCATTAGTGGCAGAGGAGTCTGCATGAGGGAGAGGAGTTCGTTAGAGGCAGAGGAGTCTGCCAAAGGGAGAGGAGTCCATTAGAGGCAGAGGAGTCCGTCAGAGGGAGAGGAATCTGCCAGAGGGAGAGAAATCCGCCTGAGGAAGAGGAGTCCATTAGAGGCAGAGGAGTCTGCGTGAGGGAGAGGTCGTTAGAGGCAGAGGAGTCCGCCAGAGGGAGAGGAGTCCATTAGAGGCAGAGGAGTCCGTCAGAGGGAGAGGAGTCTGCCAGAGGGAGAGAAATCCGCCTGAGGAAGAGGAGTCCATTAGAGGCAGAGGAGTGTGTCAGAGGGAGAGGAGTCCGCCTTAGAGAGGAATCCGTTTGAGGCAGAGGAGTCCGCCTGAGGGTGAGGAGTCCGTTAGAGGCAGAGGAGTCCGCCAGGGGGAGAGGAGTCCATTAGAGGCAGAGGAGTCGGCCTGAGCAAGAGGAGCCCATTATCGGCAGAGGAGTCGCCAGAGGGAGAGGAGTCCATTAGAGGCAGAGGAGTCCGCCTGAGGGAGAGGAGTCCGTTAGAGGCAGAGGAGTCCGCCAGAGGGAGAGGAGTCCATTAGAGGCAGAGGAGTCCGCCAGAGGGAGAGGAGTCTGCCAGAGGGAGAGAAATCCGCCTGAGGAAGAGGAGTCCATTAGAGGCAGAGGAGTGTGTCAGAGGGAGAGGAGTCCGCCTTAGAGAGGAATCCGTTTGAGGCAGAGGAGTCCGCCTGAGGGTGAGGAGTCCGTTAGAGGCAGAGGAGTCCGCCAGGGGGAGAGGAGTCCATTAGAGGCAGAGGAGTCGGCCTGAGCAAGAGGAGCCCATTAGAGGCAGAGGAGTCCGCCAGAGGGAGAGGAGTCCATTAGAGGCAGAGGAGTCCGCCTGAGGGAGAGGAGTCCATTAGAGGCACAGGAGTCCGCCAGAGGGAGAAGAGTCCATAAAAGGCAGAGGAGTCCGCCAGAGGGAGAAGAGTCCATAAAAGGTAGAGGAGTCCGCCTGATCGAGAGGAGCCCATTAGAGGCAGAGCAGTCGGCCAGAGGGAGAGGAGTCCGTTAAGGAAGAGGAGTCCATTAGAGGCAGAGGAGTGTGTCAGAGGGAGAGGATTCCGCCTGAGAGAGGAATCCGTTTGAGGCAGAGTAGTCCACCTGAGGGTGAGGAGCGCATTAGAGGCAGTGGAGTCCGCATGAGGGAGAGAAATCCGCCTGAGGAAGAGGAGTCCATTAGAGGCAGAGGAGTGTGTCAGAGGGAGAGGAGTCCATTAGAGGCAGAGGAGTCCGCCTGAGGGAAAGGAGTCCATTAGAGGCAGAGGAGTCCGCCTGAGGGAGAGGAGTCCATAAAAGTCAGAGGAGTCCGCCTGAGCGAGAGGAGTTCATTAGAGACAGAGGAGTGCGTCAGAGGGAGAGGAGTCCATTAGAGGCAGAGGAGTCCGCCAGAGGGAAAGGAGTCCATTAGAGGCACAGGAGTTCACCAGAGGGAGAAGAGTCCATAAAAGGCAGAGAATTCTGCCTGAGCGAGAGGAGTTCATTAGAGACAGAGGAGTCCGCCAGAAGGAGAGGAGTCTATTAGAGGCAGAGGAGTCCGCATGAGGGAGAGGAGTCCGTTAGAGGCAGAGGAGTCCGCCAGAGGAGGAGGAGTCTGCCAGAGGGAGAGATATCCGCCTGAGGAAGAGGAGTCCATTAGAGGGACAGGAGTCCACCAGAGGGAGAGGAGTCCATTAGTGGCAGAGGAGTCTGCGTGAGGGAGAGGAGTCCATTAGAGGCAGAGGAGTCTGCGTGAGGGAGAGGTCGTTAGAGGCAGAGGAGTCCGCCAGAGGGAGAGGAGTCCGTTAGAGGCAGAGGAGTCCGCCAGAAGGAGAGGAGTCCATTAGAGGCAGAGTATTCCGCCTGAGGGAAAGGAGTCCATTAGAGGCAGAGGAGTCCGTCAGAGGGAGAGGAGTCTGCCAGAGGGAGAGAAATCCGCCTGAGGAAAAGGAGTCCATTAGAGGCAGAGGAGTCCGCCAGAGGGAGAAGAGTCCATAAAAGGCAGAGGAGTCCGCCTGAGCAGAGGAGTTCATTAGAGACAGAGGAGTGGGTCAGAGGCAGAGGAGTCCGCCAGAAGGAGAGGAGTACATCAGAGGCAGAGGAGTCCCCATGAGGGAGAGGAGTCCGTTAGAGGAAGAGGAGTCCTCCAGAGGGAGAGGAGTCTCTTAGAGGCAGAGGAGTCCACCTGAGCGAGAGGAGCCCATTAGAGGCAGAGGAGTGCGTCAGAGATACAGGAGTCCGCCTGAGGAAGAGTAATCCATTTGAGGCAGAGGAGTCCGCCAGAGGGAGAGGAGTCCATTAAAGGCAGAGGAGTGCATCAGAGGGACAGGAGTCCACCAGAGGGATAGGAGTCCATTAGTGGCAGAGGAGTCCGCCTGAGCGAGAGGAGCCCAATAGAGGCAGAGGAGTCGGCCTGAGCAAGAGGAGCCCATTAGCAGCAGAGGAGTGCGAATGAGGGAGAGGAGTCCATTAGAGGCAGAGGATTCCACCAGAAGAAAAGGAGTCCATTAGAGGCAGAGGAGTCCATCAGAGGGAGAGGAGTAAGTAAGAGGAAGAGAAATCAGCCAGAGGAAGAGGAGTCAATTAGAGGCAAAGGAGTCCACCAGAGGAAAAAGAGTCCATAAAAGGCAAAGGAGTCCACCAGAAAGAGAAGAGACCATAAAAGGCAGAGGAGTCCGCCAGAGGGAAAGGAGTCCGTTAGAGGCAGAGGAGTCCGCCTGAGGGAGAGGAGTCCGTTAAGGGAGAGGAGTCCATTAGATGCAGAGGAGTCCATCAGAGGGAGAGGAGTCTGCCAGAGGGAGAGAAATCCGCCTGAGGAAGAGGAGTCCATTAGAGGCAGAGGAGTGTGTCAGAGGGAGAAGAGTCCGCCTGAGAGAGGAATCCGTCCGCCTGAGGGTGAGTAGCCCATTAGAGTCAGAGGAGTCCGCCAGAGGGAGAGGAGTCCCTTAGAGGAAGAGGAGTCCGCCTGCGGGAGAGGAGTCCATTAGGGGCAGAGGAGTCCGCCAGAGTCCATTAGAGGCAGAGGTGTCTGCCTGAGGGAGAGGAGTCCGCCTCAGGGAGAGGAGTCGACAACAGGGAGAGGAGTCGATTAGAGGCAGAGGAGTCTGCCAGAGGGAGAGGAGTCCACCTCAGAAAGAGGAGTCCATCAGAGGGAGAGCGGTCCGCCACAGGAGGAGGAGTCCATTAGAGGCAGAGGAGTCCGCCTGAGGGAGAGGAGTCCGTTAGAGGCAGAGGAGTCTGCCAAAGGGAGAGGAGTCCATTAGAGGCAGGGAAGTCTGCCAGAGGGAGAGGAGTCTCTTAGAGGCAGAGGAGTCCGCCAGAGAGAGAAGAGTCCATAAAAGGCAGAGGAGTCCGCCTGAGCGAGAGGAGTTCATTAGAGACAGAGGAGTGCGTCAGAGGGAGAGGAGTCCATTAGAGGCAGGGGAGTCCGTCAGAGGAGGAGGAGTCTGCCAGAGGGTGAGAAATCCGCCTGAGGAAGAGGAGTCCATTAGAGGCACAGGAGTCCGCCAGAGGGAGAAGAGTCCATAAAAGGCAGAGGAGTCCGCCTGAAGGAGAGGAGCCCATTAGAGGCAGAGGATTCCATTAGAGGCAGAGGAGTCCCCCAGAGGGAGAGGAGTCCGTTAGAGGCAGAGGAGTCTGCCAGAAGGAGAGGAGTCTGCCAGAGGGAGAGAAATCCGCCTGAGGAAGAGGAGTCCATTATAGGCAGAGTAGTCCGCCTGAGGGAGAGGAGTCCGTTAGAGGAAGAGGAATCCGCCAGAGGGAGAGGAGGCCGCCTGATGGAGAGGAGTCCATTACAGGCCGAGGAGTCCGCTTGAGGGAGATTAGTAAGCCTGAGGGAGAGGAGTCCGTCAGAGGAGAGATGTCTGCCTGAGGGAGAGAAATGTTCAAATAGTTGGAGCCTATGGGGGAGAGTTACTCCAACCACCAGAAGTATCTCCTGTGATAATTTCGATAGCAAAATTCATACTGTTCCAGGAATCTACAGTAAACATTTAATTTGGAAACATAAACCCAACAATATGGTATCCATGTTCTCTCTACCCTTTAGGTATCCTCAAGTTAAATAGGCACAGAAACGAATCAACTTTGACAAAGATGATTCTATTGCCAAATAGGACCAAAGGCAGTTTATAACTTTTTGAAATGCTAATTAGCAATTAGAGTTATACATAGCATCTGGTGGGCATTCATACCTATTTAATTTACAAATCAGGTAGTACAATATTCTGGTATGATTTTCCCTAGAACTATGATATATTGAGTCAATTTAGAACAGACATGTAGAAGACACTGCTTGTTTTGTGAGAGGTTTTTCTGAGGATTTCTGAGAACTGAAAACTTCTATAAAGCATAGCCTTTTTTTCCAGATATGTGTCTTTCATTGAGACGTGTTTAGTTGTGGGCTTCCTATAATATTACTGCCCCCAAATTCCTATCTGCACCTCCAGAACTCTGAATTCAAATTAGCCTATTAACTAGCATAGAACAGAGAAATAAAAGAATAAAAATGTAGCATTCTTGGCCAACTGTCTGAGGGATAAATCGAAAGCAGTTTTTCAATTTTATTTCAAATTAAAAAAAATTCATTGTTGGAAGTTATTATTTCCCAGGCTTTTCCCCTGAGATAATGAAAGAACTTTGCTAAATTTAGAAACATGAATTGAGAGTCATATATCTATCATGAATCCTCAGCATGAAAAAGGCTCTGAAAGTGGTGACATCCCATGATATTGTTGACCAGGGAGCTCCTACCCTTTTCCTTACTCTTAACAAAACTTAAGAATTTGAGTGCATTTCCCTAAAGAAGTTTATAATGTGGAAATATTTTGGTGTTTGACTAATTAAAAGTGTTGAAGTAGTAGAGTGTGAAAACAAAATGCAGGTCCATCAGTCTTCACTGTGTGAGGACTGGAAATAGATAATGTGTTAAAAATAAGTTTCAGGGGGCTGGAGAGATGGCCTAGCGGTTAAGAGCACCGACTGCTCTTGCAGAGGACCTGGGTTTGATACCCAGCACCCACATGGCAGCTGAGAACTGTCTGCAACTCCAATCCCAGGAGAACTCCAGTTCCAGTGGAATCCGACACCCTCTTCTGACCTCTGCGGCATTGCATGACACGGATGCACAAACCTACATGCAGACAGTACATTCATACACACAAATAAATAAAATTTTAAAAAATTAAAAAAAAAAGTTTTAGGGGGTTATAGGGATGGACTGCTAGTGTAATTGGAGGTGGGGATGAATATCATCAAAATACATTGTGTGCATTATGCAATTTTCAAAAAATATATTAAAAATAAGTATTGAAAAACCCACTAAAGAACAGAAGATTTAATTGGGGTACATGTTCTATTCTCTCAGATATATTTACAGGAAGATGACTAGGTGGGGTGCATTCTTGCATCCTGGGCTGCCTGACCCCAACAGTGCACAGGAAGTGTGAGCAGAGCAGTGACATAGGGAGGTTATACACTGAAAAGTCAAAGACTGAAAAGTCAAACGCAGCTTCCGGGGGGTGGGGGGAGAGACAACCTTGGAAAACTCACAGAAAATAGAGTACTTCCAAATCATTATAGTCAGCTTACCCACTGACCCCTTCCTAATTCCCACACCTGCCTACCTCAGTTTTATTTGAGCAAGTATAAAACCATTTAGTTGGCCTTTTGCTCAGGTCTGATTCTTTTTCATGGCTCTTGATTTTTAAATCTGCCCTTTAAAACTGGCCCCAAAGAGGAAAGGGCCCAGATGAAAGGGGAAGTTCTCTGCTGACCCAAGTCATTAGTTCTGTGATCACAGCAGGGCTTTTGCATAAACAATAGTTTTGCAGGATGTATGGGAGGAGTGAAAAAATTTGAATTCCTTGTCCTAAACCAACGTTTACAGTGTGTTTTAGAAAAGACTAATACTTAATGGTTCTAACTATTGCAGGAGACCAAGGAAGTTTCCTTGGAGGGGCAACATTTGAGATGGATCCTAAGGCTGAAGGAGGTCAGACAGAAGAGGAAGAGGAAGTGCATTCAAGGCAGAATTGTTGTATCCCTTATAGGAAAGCTGACTGGAGAGTAGAGAGCTCAGACATTTTGCTCTAAAAAGTCTGAGACAGTAGGTGGGAGCCTGACTAGGAAGGGTGCGTTGGGATGAACTCAAGAGCCTCACGCATGATGGACAAGATCACTACCACCAGCCATACTGAACATTTTAATTAACAGAAGTCCTGACTTCTCTTTATTTTCTTTGATCCAGTTATTTTTAAACCAGCCAACTACAAAAGATCGTAAAGGTCAGATGGCAGCCAATGGGTAAAGACATAGTACTCTTGTGGTAGGCTAAAAATCTATCAAGCTTCCAGGTCAGGTTGGGTTGGGTGTGCTTGTTTGATCTTAATGGTTCAACACACCCTTTTGTAAAAGTAAAAGCTTCTTTGCTGAGTTACTTTCACTTTGTTAGAGTGTTCTCTGTGTGTTGTTGGTAGGGTCTTTGAATGTCAGATTTTATTTGTTATGTGTGTGATTCCACAGTGATGGCCCCAAATCTACCTGAACTCCAACTGGAGAACACATCACAATTGTAAAGGATGCTTAGCTATGCAAATATTTACTGCAATTTTGGTTACAAGAATTTAGGAAACTTAGGTTTCCCGTGAGCAGGGACTGCTTCTCTCCTTGTTACTATTTTTTTTAATTTTTAAAAAATTTTTTAAATTTATTTTTGTATGTGTATGAATGTACTGTCTGCATGTAGGTTTGTGCACCCGTGTTGTGCAATGCCACAGAGGTCAGAAGAGGGTGTTGGACTCCCCTGGAACTGGAGTTCTCCTAGAGTTGGAGTGACAGACGGTTCTTAGCTGCCATGTGGGCGCTGGGGATCAAACCCAGATCCTCTGCAAGAGCAGTTGGTGCTCTTATCCACTCCAGCCCTCTCCTTGTTACTATTCCTAGTGCCTTCTGCAGTGCCTTGACATTATAGATACTCATTAAGTGAATGAAAGAACACATGTCATGGAAATAGCCACCCTCATTTATCAGATAGTGATTTTTCTTGGACCCTGGGATGTTTATGCTCAGTTCTTCCATCTGAGAATTCTCATCTCTATGTTTTTCTTGAATTCTTGAAGTCCATATCTGAAGAAAAGACCCAACATGTTCCTACAATTCTCTTCCTGAAAGTTATAATTTACATTTCTTACCCCAATCTGAGCTCATTCAGAGTGAAGGTATTTTGTATGATGGAAGGTATGAACACGTTATTATGTAACTACGAGGCACTTAATGGTATTTTAAAACAATTCTACAGTCTTTGCTAAGAAACACTACTAAAGAGTCTCATACATTAGGATTTGCATATGCTATATTAACATTTTAATTAACATTCATTACTATAATATTTAATATAAAATATTTAAAAAGCCTTCTTGAAAAGAGCATTGGTCACCTAATACAATGGTTTAAAGGTCTTTATTGGTTATTTATGCAGTGGTATTAGTTTATAGCTACATTTGACAATTTATATCTAATGGGATTAGAACTACACACTGTATCTTGCTTGAATAAAATCGTACACATTTTGGGGGACGAAGAAGAAAAGTTGACTTTAAGTCTATAGCACCAAATCTTCTCTATGGGTCTTTTTGTCAAAAAATGGCTGGGCAGCCATGTACCAAACAATGAAAACCTCTCATGGCTCCATTTCCTGCTTTATAAAACATGTGCTTTTTACTGGTAGGGGAGACTATTTAGGGGGGAAGAAGAGCGAGGTTTGGGGAAAGAGCAACATTGGGTTTGGGATAAATATGGCATGTACGTATTAAAATATCACAATGAGATGAGAATGGAAATAAGATGGCAGCAGAATGAAGCATGACCTGGATAGCCAGCCTCAGGGTGGGGGCATCGCAGCTCCCAGAAGATGGGGTGCACCTGATGGATCAAGTGAGGAGTCTGATCACCTTCTCACACAAGATGAATATTTACTGGACTATAGGTGCTTCCATATTGATCTCAATATTCTGCATTCAGTATTGGCAAGTAAGAGGGATAATTACTGGGAAGCCAAGACCAGTAGGGAGGAGCCAGCCTGAAGCCCACATGCACTGGCAGAGCCTAGCTACCCATGTGTACTAGGGGGGTGATGCCAAGCCCATGTGGCTACCCATTCATATGGCCAGATGACCATAATCACCACCCAGTGGCTGTCAAGAACTGGCTGCAGTCCTCAACAATATTAGCAATCTGAGATGGCTACAGATTTCAGAAAAATAATCTAGAGGACAGTGGTGTAAAACTCCCATGTGAAGCTGTGAAACCTCCCAACTCCCCAGAGAGTGTTAGATTAGAAGCAAGTGAACTAACTGCTGCCTCCTGTGAGGACCTAGCTTCTGCTTTTACCTGTAGTAAGATCTTGAGGTGAACCAGCATGTTGGAGAACTCCCTGAAACACAGTGGAGTTATTGTGCCAAAGCTGAACTTACATGCAAGGACTGTGAACAATTAACTCTGCTGAAGAAAAACAAGCCTTTAAGAGAAATCCCTACCTGACAGTCCCAAGCAGTGTGTAAGAGAAACAGAAATTAAGAGTGAAAAATCCCATTCCAAGAAACCTGGGTGTATTATAACCTGAAATCACTTACAAGGAAAGGGAGTGGACCCTTACTTTGGCACACCTGGGTATAAGAATTATAGATCACTGACACTCCTATGAGATATGATTTCCCTGGCATCCAGTTCAGACATGTTGTATAAAATGAAAATGAGTCTAATAGCTGACCCAGTCATACCACTCCAGGATATATACCCACAAGACTCATCCTATCACAGAGGTACATGCACATCTATGTTTATCGCAGCTCTCTTCACAATAGCAAAGAGCTGGAAGCAACCCAAGTGTCCCTCATCTGATGAGTGGATAGAGAAAATGTGGTACATCTACACAATGGAGTTCTATGCAGTGGTAAAGAAAGATGACATCATGAACTTTGAAGGTAAATAGATGGAACTTGAAGCCATTATGTTAAGTGAAGTAACACAGTCCTAGAAAAATGAATGATGAATGGTATCTGTATTAGTCACTTTTCTCTTGCTGTGATAATATACCATGAGCAAGGGAACTTATAAAAGGAAGAGTTTATTTGAGCTTACGATTGACATTTCCAGGGAATCAGAATCCATTGTGGTGGGAAGCACGATGGCCAGGGCTGGAGCAGCAAGCCAAGGTTCACATCTTCCAGTGAACACAGGAAGCAGAGAGAGCGACTGGAGACCACAAGGCTTGTTAAACTCACTAAGCCTGCCCCCAGTGATATACTTCCTCTAGCACAGCCACACCTTCTAAGACCTCCAGGAACAGTGCCACCAACTGGAGACAAAATGTCTGAATACTTAAAGCCTATGGGGGACACTCATTCAAACCACTACAGTATCCCTCATTTGTGGATGCTAGCACCAAATACCTAGTTGAAAGGCAAGTTGAGAAAAGTTAATGTTATATTTATTTTTATCTGAAGGCAACTATGCTGTTATAATGTGAATTCCTTAATGGGCTCTATAATTAACTGACTACTTATTTTCAGAGTTTGTAATTGTGGTATATGGGTGGAGGGTATGTATTCATGTATTAGAGTAATATAAAATTAAAGGGAAAAATGTGAACTCCTAAAGATATTTTGGAATTAGCATACAGTTTATTTTCAAAGGTCATAATTTTGGTATATATGTGACATATATATGCATAGTTTGGAGCAATACATATGGGAGGGAACAATAAGGACAAAAAGACTGGATCAAAGAACTGACTGAAACAGTTAACTTCTGCCCAAACAATAGACTTCTGCAGAAAAAAAACTTTAAGACTGAGAAAAAGATGCAAGACATGTATGGTGGAATGCATGAATTGGGGTGGGGTGGGGAGCATGGAAAAGCGAGTGTGTCTAAATTGGACTGAGAAATGATGTGTGAAACACACAAGACACCAATAAAATATTTTATTTAAAAAGATGAATTTTTATATGTAAATAGAAGGCATAAAGTCATGGGTGGTGTGGAGATGCTGGGTCAGGGTAGCAATGAGGGAGAAGGTCTGAATATAGTCAAAATTCATTGTATGAAATTCTTGAATCAATAAAATTTCTCTTAAAATCATAATGAAACCTATTATGTTATTTACTTCAGTATTTTAACTTTAAAAATTAGTAGTAAGTCAAACACTACTGTTCAGAAAGTCCAGAAAACCTTTTATTTTAATGGCAAGGGACACTCATGTCTCAGTTTTCAATCCTGCATCAAATAGTAAACCCTCTGAATTAATCTGTTCAAAGTATCAAGGTAGCTTACTGTGTCTTAAAAGATGCTTCAGTTCAATATATGTAGGAGGGAACAACGACAACAAAAGAACTGGGACAAAAACCCCCAGACTGAAATAGTGAAGTTATCCCCAAAACAATAACCATCTGTTTTGAAAAAAACTCTGGAAAGACTCAGAAAAAGATGGAAGACATGTATGGCAGAGTGTATGAACTCTGGTGGGGTGGGGGCATGGGAAGGGAAATGATTGGACTGAGTAATGATGTATGATGTATGAAAAAGTTTAATAACAATAAAATATATTTAAAAAGATGCTCAGTTTACTCAACATTATGGTAACAAAGAACGACCTTCACCAACAATGAAATCAAAGGAAATCTGTGATCCTTAAATTGCATTTTCCTGGATCATAACCTTAGTAGTCAGCATGCTGTGATAAAAATCCTCTGTGGTGGAGTGCTTGAATGGGAAATGCCCCTGGTAGGATCATGTATTTGAAACCTGGTGTCTACTGGGTGGCACTATTCAGGACAGTTCTGGCGCCTTTAGGAGAGAAAGCCTCACCGGAAGATGTGGGTCACTGGGTCAGGTCTTGCTGTTTATAGCCTTGCCTGACTTCCTGTTTGCTGTCTGGCTTGCTCCTGACTGCCAAGGCAATGTGACTTCTGGACTCCTGCTGCCGTGCTTTCCTGCCATGCAGCAATGATCCTCTCCAACTGGAAGCAGGAATACACCTTTCTTCCCTCAAATTACTTCCTGTCAGCAATTTGGTCACAGCAACAAGAAAAATAACCAATGTAGGTAGTAACATAAATTTGTGGAAGATTGAGATAGACTCAGTCTTTTTTTTCTCTCATGTTGAATTTCTCAGGACTTGTAATATGCAAAAATATGCTTTGTAGTAGAATGTGTCTCTGACAAGCTGTTTATGTATTATCTGTAAAGGGATCTGGCCATGGAAATGTTTCTAAAGCTCTCAGTGGAAGTATTGCTAATCAATATATTAACTAAAATTTTTTTACAACCCATACACACTTTTCTTTGTGTCTGGGGAGTTCTTTCTGCAGTGAAAACAAACAAGAACAAAGAGGAACAATTTCTGTTCAAAGAGGAAAAATGAGACTCCATTATCTTGAATACTATTCTCTCCATAGTTTACTTCCTGATTATAGAAGACAAACGTATATCTATGCCCACATATATTAGATTGAATCTATGAAATATACTCTTTAAAATATTTTTTCTCCTCATAAATTTAAGTTTGGGAAAAATAGAGAAAATATGAGAATAGAAAATTATAAAGAACATAACAGCCACACAGCACAGCAAGAACCAGAACACTTATTAGGATGGGAACTTGTGAAACTCTGGTCCCAAGGTTTGTTTTCCTGTGGTGCTCCTGATGCTGGGCAAGAATTCTGTTAGTGAGCTCTGTTCTCTTTCTTCTTTTGACCAGCATTGGCAGTGTTGAAGTCACATTGTGCTGGCAAAACCCAATGAATGTATTTTTCTTTTTTGGCTGCACAAAGTATCTGTTTTTTGTCTGTCTGAAAATCCTCATTCTGAATTCAACCTCTTCCATCCCAACACTCCCAATGCGCAATGTCAATTATGAAAGCTAGTCTGACAGAAAGCATAGTAACCACAAACATGCCTATGAGCATGTCAGGAGCACTGAAGGAAAAGACATTTGGAAGCTCACCACTGACAGCATAAAATGATGATGTGGAAATGGAGATGGCTTATAGCCATGCAGCCTAGGACTTCATAATAAGTCATAACAAAACCAGGTCCTCGCTGTGGTTTCCTTACTGCTGAGTCTTCCACACTGCCAATGGCCTCAGCTTGGTCAACAAGAAGGATCATACTGCATGCTGGTCTGCTCTTCCCTGGGACCACCCCTGTCAGTATTGCTGCGTGTGAGGGTTAAACTGCAGGTTGAGGGGTGCAGAGAGACTCAGCTCTGACACTGGGGAGGCGAAGGGCAGGGATAAAGCATCGATAAAGTAGTTCTAGAAAAATAAAAGCACAGCCTACAACTTTAAGTATTTCGCTTGGAAATTTTTGCGTAGATTTGTTCATCCCCCCCCCCCCAGGTATATATCTTGGCATACCCTTCTAGTATTAAATTAGGTAATTAATCCACATGAATTTGCATCCAAATGAAGTTTTCAGGATGATATCCAACTTGGCTCTTAGGTTTTCTGACCCATGACTGGTTACATTCAGTGCTTATATTTTGTGAAAAAAGTTTGGAACTTTATGTATTGGGATATATAAGATATAAAACAAGTCCAATAGGCACACAAAAGTATTAAAGTTAATTCTTTCTCATATAAGAGATGAATAATTTTGGTTTATTTCAATGTTCAATATTGAATTTCTAGTTGATTCCAACATAATGAAAACATTAATTATTAATTCTGGACAATTACTTAATTGTTTTTGATAAAATTTACTAATTTCCTAATCAATGCTAGGGAGCTCATTTGCTCCAATGGGGTGTTTATTAAAGTATGATGAATGGTTGTACCAGAAACATGAAAATTATATATAATTATTTCTTAATAATTCAAACAGTGAAGAAATAAAGCCAAAGCAGGAAACAGCAAGTACTAAGAATTCCTAATAATTTTATATTTGGAATATTTCCATTTAGGGACAATACTAACAGTCATTGACTTTACTTCAAAGGTCACTTTGGAAACTAGCATGTAGACTTTCTTCAGTGAAAAGCTAAGGCTACAACCTAGGGAAAACCCTGGACCTAATCCCACTAAAAGTTTTTTCCTTAAAAATGGGATTCCACGGGCTGGAGAGATGGCTTAGCGGTTAAGAGCGCCGACTGCTCTTACAGAGGACCTGGGTTCGATCCCCAGCACCCACATGGCGGCCGAGAACCGTCTGAAACTCCAATTCCAGGAGAACTCCAGTTCCAGGGGAATCCGACACCCTCTCCTGACCCCCGCGGCATTGCACGACAGGGGTGCACAAACTTGCATGCAGATAGTACATTCATACACATATAGAAATAAATAAAAATTAAAAAAAATGGGATTGCACCCAGGTGTGGTAGCACAAGGCCTTAACTCCATACTTTGGGAGAAGAGGCAGGCAGATCTCCAAGGCCAGCCTGGTCTACGTAGTGGGTTCCAGGAAGCTGGGACTATAGGGGGACCCTGTCTGGAAATAGACCAAAAAAAAAAAAAAAAAAAAAAAAAGAAAGAAATATTTCTAATCTGACTCATATAACCTATATCATATCTGATGGTGAAAATCTTTAAAAAGAACTCACCACTCTAGCTTGATTTACTGTGGTTAGCACATGGCTAGGCAACTATTGCACTTTTCAGTCTATTGCTTTACAATACAATGATTATTTTGTGTAATAAAATGTTCCAAATTTTTCACATTATATTAGTTGGGGCAAATAAGCTAGATAATAATTACTGATTCCTGTGGTTTGGACAAAATGTTGCTTTCCTAAATGAACATTCAAGCAACACAGGAGAGTTCCTGCATTTTGTTTTCTATTTAGTATTTTATTTTATTTTATTTCTCATGTCACTGTAATTTTTATTTTGGAAAATAGCCTTGGTGGCTCCTGTTACTTGAGATTTTATTGAACTTTCAAGTAAAACTTAGGTTTTTATCAGCAAAACATCTCCCTATAGGTTGGTCGAATATATTGTAAGGGGACTTGATCTTTTTTCATTCTTTAAATTACAACTCATTTATTTAAAGGAATACTTGTCAAAGAAAGCTTTAAGTAGTGAGTTAAAAAAGCACTGTTAAATAATTGAATTGACTGTGATAAAATTGCCTTAGTTTAAATAGACTAGTCTGTTTAATGAATTGTGCTTTTATAGGATGAGATAAATCTATGAGAATTCAAGTTGTTCCACCAGAAACATTGAATTTGGATGGTATATGAGAGCGTCAGGAGAATCCACTTGTAGGAATGTGATTGTATTTTATTTTATTAAAATTATACATGGTTAGGAAGCATTGCTCTCTGCCAGGTTAATAATGGAAGTAAAATACTCTCAAGAATCCTGCACACATATTGGATAGTTCAGATCATTCAAAGAAGAAGTGCTCTATTAGTCCCCCCCCCAAGTAGAAATCAAAACTTGAGGCTTAATTAGGAACACAGCACTTACTTTCCAGTTTCTGGGAGGGGATTCAACTTACAAATCTTCACCATTGGATGAAATTATTTTGGCAACGTGTCTGAGATAAGAAATTAATTTCATATTTTAAAGTAAATTTGGCAGGTTGACTTTCCTGTTTAGTGTTGAAAAGGGTTTTTATAACATAGTATTAAGCTACCAAGCAGGCAAGCTTGTGTAGCAACCGTGGTTATCACTTCAAAAGGGAAACTTAGCTGGAACATTCTATAGCCCTTGATTATACTTCTTGGGATGTTAAGTGTTGAAATGTGTTTTATGTGCTTAAAAACAGGGAAGCAGCTTATGGGAAGAAAATCCCTCTAAACTAAAACAAGTACAAACATAAGGATCTGTTCTCATCAAAAAAGAATCATAAACTAAGACTGTGGATCATGTACTAGGCTGGCAGCCATTTCTCATTAGCTGAAAGCTGGAACCTGAGTTCTTTTTTCCATGTGTCAAGGCTGACAAAAAGGGAAAGAAGACATAGGATCAGTTCGAACATACCATTGAACCAGCCCACAATTTCTTTATCTCATCATGGAGTCCTATTTTAGTGCTTATTGCCTGAGACTGGTTTATTTTTTAGGTTTTTTTTTTTTTTCTTTTTTTTTTTTTTTTTTTTTTTNTTTTTTTTTTTTGAGACAGGGTCTCCCTGTAGCTCTAGCTGTCCTGGAACTCACTATGTAGACTAGGCTGGCCTTGAACTCACAGAGATCTGCCTGCCTCTGCCTTCCGAGTCCTGGGATCACAGGCGTGCGCCACCACGCCTGGCTCCTGAGACCGGTTTCTTAACTGAAGGCCAAGTGCCTTTAAAATTGTGCACACTGACTGCTCTATTGGTGTTCATGTGTTTTGGGAAACTCCTAAGCATTACACTGAAAAATAGGAAATCAAATACAAGCTCAAAACATAGAACTAGAAATACTGAAGTGATTTTAGTCATGAACGTGTTCTATTGTCAAGGAAAATGGAATGTTGCTCTGACCTAAATAATTCGCATATGTTACAAAACTTAATTTCTTTATTTTTATATTTCAGTTAGGCTTTCAATTAAAAACATTGGGGTGGAGAAATGTCTCAGAGTTTAAGAGGATTTGCTTTTTTTTTGCAGAAAACCCAGGTTTGATTGTTAGCACCCACATGGAGACTCACAACCATCCCAAACTTCAATTCCCGGGGATCTTCCGCCATGGGAACCAGCAGATCCTGCAGGATCTTCCACCATGCAAACGACCTGGAACCATACTCTCAGAACAACCAGAGATAAATCATAGTATTTCATAGTAATCAGATGTTCTTTACTTTTTTTCTCTGCCACTATTTTAAGAGATCCAGACATTGTCTTAGTCCATTTTCTGTTTCTATAACAAAACAACCCAGGCTGTAGTTTATACACAGTGGAGGATTATTTGGCTCATGGCTGAGTAGGCTGAGAAGTCTGAGAGCATGTTACCAGCACCTGGTGAGGCCTTCTTCATGCATCATCACACAGCAGAGTGTCCCACATGACAAGAGAACATGTGTGCGCCTGTTTGAGTGTCTGTTCTGGAACTTATAAACGTAACAATACAATTCTGAGCCCCCATTCCAATGATCAATTTATCCCCTGAGGACCCCACTTCCTGGTAGCAGGAATGAAAGAATTTAAGGATTAATTCTCACCATGGATTTTAAAGGGACATTCTAACCACACCCAAAAGCCATATTTTTATTTACTTTGTAATTTATTCAATTTTCATTAAATGTTCTCCTGTGACAATTCTTTTGAGCCTAATTAGTTTCACTGTGTTGGTTTTCATCGTTTCCTTAACCACAATCTTATTTCGGACCCTTGGACTTTCGCTTTGTTTTAACTCTTTTCAGCAGTGATGGAATGGTATCTTTGCAGACAAATGTTTTCATTCATTCATGGCTATTAACATTTTTAGGAAAATTTCACAAAGCACAAGGAGAAATGCTCCTTCAAAAGATAAGGATATTTTCAGGCTTTCAATATTTGAGTTGCCAAATTGTTTTCTACAAAGGCCAGAACAATTATATTTCCATGGTTTTGCAAAACACCATCTGCAGCTGACACACTTTTTTAAAGTTTCAGTTACAAAGATTATTAGGGGAATTTTTATTTTATGTAATATTGATTTGAATAGATAATTGCAAAACTGGAATATATTTGATGGAATTGTAAAGTTATCGTCCTCCTATATGGCTGATTTTAGTTGAGTGACACATGTCCTCCATGACGGTGACGTCATTATAGCATGGTCAGGAGTGTATTTAGTCCTTGAGTAATGTGTAGATACTACATTTGTGCAGTGATAGAAACAATTAGACACAAAAGACATTTATAGGAAGGCTAAAATGTAAACTTCCAGTTTGAGACAGATTATTAAAATGAATATCTTCCAGGCCGAGTTCTAAAACTAGAAAGGATTCGAGAAGCAAATATAGCAACAAACAAAAAGTGTGCCAAGACAATGCGAACAATACCTTTTCAGTGATGAAGAAGGCTAGCCACAGATGTGCAAAGCTCCTCTTAAACTGTTGCTTGACTTTTCAACACAAGGGCTGATATGTTATCAGCAGGCGTTCTCACGAATGCAGGCTCCAGCTCTTGGCAGCATGAGCAGCTGGGATCTGCCTCTGGCTCATTGGCTTCCACCTCTGAATCTAGTTTTCTCTAGCTTTTTCTCACTGACCTCCTTAATGGATGTTGGCTTCTCTAGGCTGTCTTGATTTTCTTACTCTCTATGATCTCTGATGGGCAGAACTTCCTCAGCCAAGTTCCCATCTCAGTCATCTGCAACTACTTGGAAAATACTCATCGGTGGCCATTGCTGGAATCCACCTGGTCAGAGTCTTGAGTTGGGACAGATATTTGGGGAAATAAAATACATGTTTTCTTGAATTACCTAATAATTGTTTATATCCTCAACAAGTCAGATATATAGGTAATTTCATTTTGTAACAATTGGTGAAAGAAGTCATGAGGGACTGGATAGACAGTGTAGTCTGTGAAGTGTTTGTCATGTAAGCATCTGAAACCCATGTAAAAATCTGGACCTGGAGTGTTCTTGGATCCCAGTGCTGGGGAGGCAGAGGCAGCAAGATCCCTGGGGCTCATTGACCACCCAGCCAAGGGTGATTGGCTAGTCTCAGATGCAGTGAGGGAGACTGTCTCTAAAAGCAATGTGGGGGCTGGAGAGACAGCTTAGCGGTTAAGAGCACTGACTGCTCTTGCAGAGGACCTGGGTTCAATCCCCAGCACCCACATGGTGGCTGAGAACTGTCTGTAACTCCAATTCCAGGAGAACTCCAGTTCCAGGGGAATCTGACACCCTCTTCTGACCTCCATGGCATTGCACGACATGGGTGCACAAACCTACATGCAGACACAACATTCATACACATACAAAAATAAATAAAATTAAAAAAAGCAATGTGGACTGCTGTTCTGAGGAACAAGAGATTGACCTCTGGACTCCACATGCACACACACACACACACACATACACACATATAGAAATATGTGAACACACATACATACATACATACATACATACATACATATACAGGCACATAAACACACAAAAGATAATCATGAAACACATTTTTCCTCTTACCCAGATACTCAAGTCTATGCCTATAGTGAGCTGCAAATATGAACTAATGAATTAATATATTAACTGTTTAATTTTACATTTTTGTATGGTGTGTGTGTGTGTGTTTGTGTGTGTGTGTGTACTGATTGGAGGTCAAGGACAGCATTTAGGAGTTCTCTTCTTCTACCATGTGAGTTCCAGGGACCTAATTCTAGTTTACAACCTTGGCAGTAGAAATGTGTACCTGTTGAGCCATTTCACCAGCCCTAATATATTAGCTGAATGACTAGATGGGCGTCCAGTTGATTTGTAATGCAATCATTGGAAGAGTAGAAAAAGACATTGCAAAGGTGTGGTCATTTTTCTAAATGTGCTTACAGTTCTTTGGAGAAAGGCGGGTGGACACACATGCCTGTAATCATAGTACTAGGGATGTGGGGGCAGGGGGACCAAGATGAACTCAAGATTCGTACTCTGTAGCCAGCCTGAGCTACCCAGGAAGAGCTTGCCTCAAAAGCCAAAACCAAAACCAAAAATCAACCCAAAATATTTTTGAAAAGAAACCCACCTCATTTTGGAAAAATGGGCTTAAGGAGTAGGTGTAGGAGATCTCATAAGCCCTGAGTTATGTATTCCTTCGTGTGCCTGCTATACTCTAATAAACATGTTGCTTCCTGTGGTCCCACCATATATAATCAGGGATTCAATTCAGTGGCCAATTCAGCAACTGCTGTAGGGATTCCTGGAAGGAAAGAAGGAAGGAAGGAAGGAAGGAAGGAAGGAAGGAAGGAAGGAAGGAAGGAAAGAAAAAAGGAAGGAAGGGAACACAAAGATTTCCTGCAACTGGCACTCTCTAACAATCCAAACAGTGAATATTTCTTCACACATAAAGTTAATACACTCAAAGGAACCTACCTTTGTTGGAGTGTATACTTTTCATTAGTGGTTTTTAGGGATGATGAAGGTTTTAGACAGCCTTGACTGGTTTTATTCTGGCTCAGGAAACTTTGAAGGTCACGCAGTAAGACTTTAGAAACGTTATTTATTTATTTATTTAATTTATTTATTTATTTATTTATTTATTTATTTTATGTGTACTGTCTGCATGTAGGTTGGTGCACCTGTGTTGTGCAATGCTGCATTGGTCAGAAGAGGGCATCAGATTCCCCTGGAACTGGAGTTAAAGATGGTTCTTAGCCGCCATGTAGGTGCTGGGAATCGAACCCAGGTCCTCTGCAGGAGCAGTCATTGCTTTTAACTGCTGAGCCATCTCTCCAGCCCTGGAAAAGTTATATTTTTATGCTAAGCAAATTTAATAGAGAAAAATTACCTAAACTTTCAGTTTGTTCATCTTCTACTACCCTTTTTTTCTAACTTTCTTCTCCTTTGCTATATTTATCAACATTGTTTGAATTGTCTTGTTTTCCCTTGACTTATTCAAACAGGAAAGGTTAGAATGGTTTCTATCACACATTTTTATAAATTAAAATTTATTTATTTATGCTTATTTTGTGTATATGAGTGTTTTGCCCAAATTCTTGTAAATGTACCTATGTTGTATTATGTCCACAGGGGTCAGAAGATGGGATTGGATCCCCTGAAACTGAAGTTATGGATGACCGTTACCTGCCATAAGGGCATGGAAGTTAAACCTGGGTCCTCTGGAAGAGCGGCCAGTGCTCTTAACCACTGAGCCATCTCTTCAGGCCCCGTAACTGTCTCTTGATTAGTCTGTCTGATGCTGCTTCCTCACTCCAGTTCACATAAAACATCAGGTGACATAGCTTTTACAAATACTGCTTTCATCTCATAGCACTTCCATCATTATTGTCTCTGTGTGACTTCTCATTGCCTCTGTAAGGTGAGAGGCTCCACTGTGCAGGCCAAATACACCCACTATCACCTTGTTGGACTCACTTATGGTATACCAAATGTCACTGGGATAATCACCCCTTCTTTAATCAATTTCCCAATGTGGACTTTTGTGTTTTCCCTCTGATTTTTCATGGCCAGTTCAAGTTATTCATTTTTTTCTAGACACTGCTATGTGGACTCTGAAGCTTGGCTGAGTCCTTTCTGATGAATGGTATTCACAAGGCTTATTTCCAAGTGTTCAGGGACAAATTAAAATATCTTGTGGCCCTGATGATCTATCATGCATTTTTAAATACTTGCTCATATATCTGGTTCTTTCAGCTAGACAATTTCTCTGAAGAGAGAGACTATTTCTTGTCCCTGCTCGTGCCCTGTCCTGCATTCTCTTACACTGCAGGACTCATTTAAGACACCCATGATGGCTATAATGGTGATGCTATCAACTCTGGGTGCCTATATTTTTTATAAAAATAAATCCTCAGAGAACGTAGAAAGTTCCAGATTGCATTCTTAGGTGCCCTTCATATGTTTTGTGTCTCAGTGGTAGTTGGACAAAAAGAGAAACTTGGAGGACAGCAAGAATCTCTTTCCACAATCTAGTGTGCCATTTGCTTGAATATTTTTACAAGACTCCAGTATTCAGCAGCCATCACACATTTTTATTTTTATTTATTTATTTTTATTTTATATTATTCCAAAATGTGCCTATATACACTCCACACATAAGTCAAAATTTAAAATTCTGAAAATAAACTATAGGTTGATTCCTAAACACATTTAGAGATTCACATTTTGACAGTAAATTTGCATGCAGGTATAAAGTTGTGTAATTTTACATTCTTTTTTTTTAGAATATGACTACATATCCTCCATCTATCTATGGTTATTACAATGTGTGAGTATAAGTGGTAGGACAATTCTAGAGCCCATTTATAGATTCACATTGTAATAGCACAGTTGCTTTCAGATACAATGAAATATAATAATAAAGTTGCTCAGTTTGCCTGCCAACTGGAGATTTGTTGTTAGCATCCACAAATGAGGGAAACTATTTGCCTTTTTTATTTTTTCTGGGACTGTGTTACCAACCCAAATGCCCCTCAACTGATGACTGGATAACAAAAATGTGGTACATTTACACAATGGAGTTCTATGCAGCAGTAAAGAAACATGATATTTTTATTTTTTAAAACGCATTTCAGGGCACTGGAGAGATGGCTCAGTGGTTAAGAGAATGAACTGACTGCTTTTGATTCCCAGCACCTGCATGGTAGCTACCTGTGGCCCGCAGGGGTGGGGGTGGGTGGTGGGCAGCCATGGGACCTGAATGGATTATCAGGAACTGAAAAAGGACCAAGGGACTCCTGTTTTTTTTTTGTTTTTTTTTTTAAACTTTTATTTCTTCATTCATGCCTGCATTCTAGGAGCACAGTGAACTCTGTTTTTATACTCATACTCATTAGAGTTACAGCTGAATATTTATAGAAAAATGAATAATAATAAAGTGGCCTGAATATAGTAGTTCAGTAAAATATGATCAAGATAGTGTTATCACCATAGTATGCCTTCATGGGAGAACAACATATTTCCTGAGAATCTAGGGAGTACCAGAATTCTGGTAACTCCTCAGCAAGCATTCTTTCATAAATTTTCTCAAGAGACAGGGTGCTCCAGACATACATACTCAAGGTTACAGCCTAATTTACCAAGCCTATTTTTAAGGTCATAGGAACACTGTTTTACAGTCCCTTCAGTTAACGACCATCCCTCTGTAACTCCAGTTCCAGGCAAATCTGGTGCCCTCTTCAGACCTCCACAAGTACTGCATGACATGGGTGCACTTACATACATGCAGGCAATACACTCATACACATAAAATAAAAATAATAAATACTTTTTTTGAGACAGGATCTCCTTTTTAATCCCAGCTGGCCTGGAGCTTGCTATGTAGACCATGCTGGCCTTGAACTCACAGAGATCTGCCTGCCTCTGCCTCCTGAGTGCTGGGATTAAAGGCGTGTGCCACCATGTCCAACTATAAAATATTTTTAAAAAGAAGCATTTCAAAAGTTAATAACATAAAGACCCAACAATCCTCTGGGTCAATTATTTATAATCATTCTGAAGGTTTGGCATATATTATCTTATATAGTAGTCATATGATAAATGCTATTATATCTATTTTGCTGAAATGGAACTGAAAATTTTTAGATTAATACAATAGAACATGTCTATGAGGAAGATGAGGTTTTAATTCAGTTAGAGCTGAATTCAACACTTTTTCTATTTCCTCACATTCCTTTTATTGAAATTTCTCACTGGCCCCAAGTAGAATTTAAGAATTTCTCAAAAGCTGAAAGAAAACTATATTGATGACTAGGAGACTGTACCCTTTTTGGGGAAATGTAGCTCCCTCACTAAGCCAGGTAGGAGCAGGTGGGGAAGCAAGTTGTCCATAAGGCCAAGAAAAAGGCATTTGTTCTGACCAGATAGGTTATTGAAAGATGACAGGATCACATAGTCAGATGTGATGTCTGTTAGCATTTGATCTTCTACTATCAGAAAGAAATCATTCTCCTTTCCTGCCCCTAGCCACAAGATTACTGATTTTCACAGAAGGTGCAGAACATACAGGAAGTAGAATGCCAAACAGAAACAGAACCTTCCAGAACTATTTTAGAAAATTGATGAAACTAAAAGATTTTTATTATATTGCTTCTTCTTATTCTGTTTCCAGGAACTTTTTTCCCCTCTGTAAAAGAATATATCTTCCCAAGTAGGGAAAAATGATTTTTAAAAAGATAAGCCTGAAAAAAATTAATTTAAACTTAGCCATATTAGGGTAGCATTAAGGCACTCCCGGGTACATTTTATTGGTCCATTAATATAGACCCCGAGTGGTTGAAAACACCTAAGGCATGCACTGTATTAATGAACCAATAAAACATGCCCTGGAGTGTCTTAATGATATATTACAACCATTTCTATTACATACATAAATGCACTATTTGCCTGCTGTCTTGCATAGTTTTAAAGAAAATCTTCAATTAACCAAAAACGTTGCATCAAGCACTCTTACCCACAATAAAAAAAGAGCAACTAAGAGTCCTGTAATTAACTTACTGGTGCTAGCCACTCATGAGGTGGTTGTGGGCTGATTGTTTTTGGAACATATTCAGTGTTAGTATTTTGGAAGAACTGGTTCTTTGGTTTTAAATCGAATACTTTCAGGAAAAGAAACAGGCGGGAGTTGACGTCTTTTGTTGTCAAATATTCAAAACTGGCTGGTGGTTTAGAGATTAATTCGATTTAAAAAATTTATTAATTTTATTTATTTCTGTATGTGTATGAATGTACTGCCTGCATGCAAGTTTGTGCACCCGTGTTGTGCAATGCCGCGGAGGTCAGAAGAGGGTGTCAGATTCTCCTGGAGCTGGAGTGCTCCTGGAATTGGAGTTTCAGATGGTTCTCGGCCGCCATGTGGGTGCTGGGGATCGAACCCGGGTCCTCTGCAAGAGCGGTCGGCGCTCTTAACAGCTAGGCCACCTTTCCAGCCCATTAGATTTTAATGGCTGACTTGGCGTCAGCTCTCTGTGGCTACATTAGAAAGATATCTTTTAGGCATTTGAGAAATTTTCTGCAGAGTGATAGGGAAGCCCACATTCACATAGGAGTATGAATATGGGAGGGACTGAGCTCAACACAGAGAGTCTTTTGAAACTGTTGTCTTCTGACAGACACTGGGTCCCATTTTTGTTTTGCTATGTTAAGACAGGATCTCCTTATCTAGCACAGGTTGGTCTTGGACTCACAATCCTTCTACTTCAACCTTCCCATGCCAGCATCACAAGCATATGCTTTTATGTCCAGCTAGGTTCCATTCTTACTTAACTTCCCATTAAACCTGGTGTTTCACTAGAGTTAGGATGGAAGGGAAATCTAATAATAATGCTGCTGGGGATGGTGGCCTGTGCTTGTAACTAGAGGCGGGAGGATCCATGTGAGTTTGAGGCTAGGCAGACCTACATAGTGAGGCCCTGTTTCAAAAAAAATGATAAAACTTATTGGGTGATTACTAAGTATTAGGCAATTCTTAGTTTTGCATTCTTTATCTCCATTAATCTTTACAACTACTCCATGAAGGATATTGTAAGATGAGGTATTCATGGTAAAAGAGAGGGCTACATGGTCCAGGTTGGTACTGACTGACCAGAAGCAATCTGAATCCAAAGCCTGCACTCAGATGGATAAAGCATGGTGTAGCCATTATGAGGGAAAAGGAGAAGGAACATCAGATTTGGACTCTTTAGAGAAGTCCTTTCTACAGCTATATCCCAACACATTGCGTTCTACATTGTATTTTCCCAGTTACTCCTGCTTGATAGATACATTAGAGAAGAGAGAGCTGGTAAACCCCAACTGTCCTCATAGAAGAGAACTGAATGACACAAACTGACCTGCGAGGGACAGCAATCTAAGAACAAATTGGAGTGGTTCATCACACAATGCGTGGGACACCAATATCCTAAATCAGTTAGATGTGAATGTTTATCACATAAACAGAGGAAAGGTGACATCTTTCTATGCTCAGAGATATTGTGGAACTCAGTCAAGTCCTTGAAAGTGAAATGCCAAATTTTGGGATAGTGAGTAGAGAAAGCTTTCAGAGTGAGACAATACTGCTTACTGACTAATCCTCAGTTTGACCACCAGGCAGAATTCTGGCTAAAGATTTAAATTTTCAAAGAAAAGATAAAGGAAAAACAAAACCTGTGTGTACAGGGGTTTGAGGCTTGAGATATGTGCCCTAAGTTGTTATTCTATTTTTGTTTGCTTGTTGTCTATTTTGGATTTTTTTTGAAGCAGCTGGCCTAAAATTTGCTATGTACACCAAAATGGCCTTGATCTCATAGAGATCACTAGCCTCTGCTTCCCAAGCACTGGGATTAAAGGTATGAACTACCATACCTGGCCCCAAATTTGTCATTCTTTTTTTTTAATTATGTGTATGAGTGTATTGCCTGCATGCATGTAAGTGCATCCATGTCATACAATGCCTTTTGAGGTCAGAAGAGGGTGTTGGATTATCTGGAACTGGAGTTATGGACAGTTGTTATCTGCCATGTGGGTGCTGAAAACTGAATCTTAAGAGGTGAGCCAGCTCGTCAGCCCCCAAAGTTGTTATTCTCAAACAATTGCTACAGATGAGTATTCCAAGATAAAATGACCCTGAAGTGTTAGAAAGGCCACCCAAGGGGGTCTCTAGTTATTGTTCTTTTTCAGGGTTGTAATTTGCATGCCAAATCACAATGAAGATTCTCTATTTTAAAAACGTTGCTTAATTTTGTTGTATGGGGACCCATGTGTGTTGCAGTGTTGAGTGGTGTTGCATATGTGCGTGCATGCACATGGAGGCCAGAGATCAACCTCCAGTGTTACTCCTCATTACTCCTCAGGAGCCAGCCATCTTCCTTTTTTTTTTTTTTTT
>VZQC01013000.1:1705075-1715756 GCA_009823505.1 Rhizomys pruinosus | reverse complement strand
TGTAAAGTTATATATATGTAAAGTTATATATATGTAAAGTTATATATATGTATATATATATATATATATATATATATATATAAAACTTAGCTTATTCTAAGCTGATTTCCACACCCGATTTCACAAGCCTGGAGAACAGTTGTGAAAGAGGCTCTTCTATCCCAATTTGGTTTTTACTAATGACTGATATTTTTCTTGCTCAATTTTGTAGGTAAATGATGGAATTCCCATCCCTCCATTTACTGAAGGGCTTGATCCTGATGTTGAAAGTCATAATCTAATTTTGTTCATTCAGCCATTAGAAAGGAAGTAAACTGGTAAACATTAAATCCTCATGCATTGAAAATTCTCCAGTGGATGCACCACACCAAGGAGCATTTGGATATACAAATTTGAGTCTGTAGGCCTTTACATATATGTATGTGAAATTTACAAAAATTAAATTTAGGAAAATGAAAAAATTCTAGCATGAACAATTTTACAATTTTTATGGAACTTTTTTGTATTTCATACAGAACATCTCAATCTATCCTAATCCCCCTCCCCCACTGGCACCCTTCCCCAGACCCCCACTGGGATTCGTACAATCTTTCATTTGTGCCCATTGTGTCAAGTTAGCATCGTTAGATGTTCCTCAGTGCACATTCATCCACTGAGGTCTAGTGAGCCTGTCCAGAGTCTCTGGCTTTAAGCAGATCAGCTCTTCCTCTCTCCTCACCCATCAGTAATCAGCTGCCAATAGTTGTTCTGCTAAGATTGGAAACTTCTTCCTATTTCCATGGTTTTATGCTGGGTTTTGTCTGCTTAATTTTGCATGGATCTTGTGCATGGTGACACCACTGCTATAGGATCGTATGAACAGGGTATCCAGAGATTGTATGATTCTATTTTAGCTTCATGAACCTCCTCTCTGGCTCTTACAATCTCCCCTCTCTCTTCTACAACAGGTGTCCCACATGTGGCAGACTCCTAATCTCCATGATTTGGCCATTTGTGATCATTTGTGTTCCTGGTCTTCTGTTGCATCAGGGAGCTTTATTAGTGACACTTGAGAGATTCATTAGTGTCCCCTTTATCTCTTGTTCTATGTTGCATTAGCCTTAGATATAGAGACTGCATTGTAATCGTGCCACTTAGGTTTGGGCAATTCCCAGACAATGTCTGTGTGTGACCCGTTGTGGTACACTGTAATAGTCTCCTTCTGGTGCAAAAGAAGCTTCTTTGATGAGTGGTGACTGAGATACTTAACTATAAATATAAGGATACATATTATACACTTAGTAAGAAATTACATTAAGTCTACCTTGGGATTTTCTCTAAGATCTATGACTTCTCCAGCTGTGTGTATTTGGCTATGTTTACAGTACCATACATGAGTTTCCTCTCATTGAGTGGGCTTCAAGTCCAATTAGTTAACCATTGATTGTCCCCAAGATAAAAGTGCTAATACTGCATCCATGGCATATGCTGTGCCAGACCTTGGTAGGAATATTTGGTCTTAGAGGTGATGCTGGACCATGAGTTGATGTTCCTCCTTAACAATTGTGTGGTGCTCTCTCAATTTATGAGAGCTAGCCTTCAGGGGAAGTGGCTTCCAGCTCCATTGTTCCAAATTTGGTCTCTGAAGTATGTCCTGCCTTCAGCGATAGGGTCTTACCTTCAAGTTTTGGGAGGCAATCAAAGGCTGTGGCAATAGCTTGTGTAATTTTGGGAGTCTCATGGAGTACCCTGGCCAACGACTCAAAGGAAGGTTTCTCCTGTCTGGCAGTGTTTCTTGTTATGTAGCCTTCAGCTATACACATGGACTCATGTGGAGATATTATATATGTAATTTGTCATCATGTTGTTAGACTAACATTTAAAAAATCCTACATATACTATTTATAGATTACTGGCCTCCTTTTTACTTGCATAAATACTGTAGGTTATTTTCAAAGACTATTACACTGGGTTATTTATGAGGTGGTGAACATTAAGCCCATTGTGCAGTTAGTAAATAAATGACTGTACCACATGGTCACTGCATCTGTGAATTGACTCATCTTCCAGCTTAGGTTCAAGGAAGGAACCATGAGGTCAGCTTTTCTACAACTTGGACACATGAGTGACCCCAGTGTGTCAGTATCATCTATTGGATAGCACCAACAAGCAGGAGGCTGCAGTGATTGCTGCACCTGTGCAGCAATGTTGTAGTCATATGTTTTCACTGCTCTTTAAACACTAAAACAATTAATGCTGCTCTTGTGGGTGGTAACTTTCTTGCTGACTTCAAGAAGAGCAACCTAAATGTATATGGTGCTTTAAAAAATTTCTGGAGCACTTTTACAGGTAATATTAACTCACTGGATGTTTTCTCTAAATCATCTAAGTACAGACTTAAACACTAAAACAATTAATGCTGCTCTTGTGGGTGGTAACTTTCTTGCTGACTTCAAGAAGAGCAACCTAAATGTATATGGTGCTTTAAAAATTTCTGGAGCACTTTTACAGGTAATATTAACTCACTGGATGTTTTCTCTAAATCATCTAAGTATAGACTATATGATTCTCATCTTCAGATGAAGAAATGAGCACTCAGAGGGTTTAATGACTCCCCAGAGGTCATTTACATGCTGAGTGATAAGATGAATTAGAACCAAGTCTTCCTACAATCATTTATCCTTTGTTTTTTTTCACAGCAAGACTTAACATCAGCATTTCAAAGCATTAGAACTACATAAATTTAACTTGCATTAAACTGAAAATATTCTATTGCTTCTAGCTCATAAGAACTACAGTTTCACATGACTCAATTTAGTAGTAAATAGAGCCTTTGTGGATCTGGAGAGATGGCTCAGAGGATAAGAATACTTATTGCTCTTGTGGTGGACTGGAGTTGAGTTCGAAGCACCAACATGGCAGTTCACAATTTTCTGTTCCATGGGTTCCTATACCTTCTTCTAGCCTCCAAGGGTACCAGGCATGCATGTGGTACACACACACACACACACACACACACACACACACTTGTATACATAGAATAAAAATAAATAAATCTTGAAAAAAGAGGCTTTGAGTATCTGAGTCAGGTAGTTGAGGAATCTGTTGGAAGCTAGTGAAACAGGAACACCTAGGAACATCACATACTGACAGACAAACCGGGCAAAGCTAAAACTGTTTAAATAATGAGCAGCTTCTTTATAAGGGTGTAGAAACTGGTCTGAATTTTGGAATAATATACTTAGTTAAATCTGAGATGCGTTTTGAGTGATTGAAGGTTATGGATTAGAATTACAATGGAATCTAAAAACAAATGGATCCATGACTTGAAGATGAAGGAGGATTTGTAGCCACTGTTTTATTCATAAAATTTTGGATATCTTGGCAATTTGGATCAATCAGTCTTGATGCTAATCACATAAAATACTTGATAGTGCAACACAGGCAGATTCACAGTAGTAAAAGCAGGAGGAGCCCATGGGAGAGAGGTAAAAAGACCTGGCACAGTTTCTAAAACCAAAGTCTGCCATGTGACTTGGTTTAGTCATTGAACACTGTGCAACTTAATTCTCTCAATTGAAAAGAGTGAGCAACTCCAAATCAATAGTATTCATAATGAAAGGGGGAAACATCACAACAGATGAAGAAAAAAATCCAGACACCATACAAGAATACTTCAAAAACTTATAGTCTACTAAATTTGTAAACCTAAGAGAAATGGATGAATATCTGAAATCCTGGGAACCAGCAAAGCTTAACCAAGAAGAGACTGACAGTTTAATTTTTTAAATTTATTATTATTTTTTGGTCTTTTTGAGACAGGGTTTCCCTTTAGTCTCAGCTGGCCTGGAGCTTGCTATGTAGACCAGGCTGGCCTGGAACTCACAGAGCTCTGCCTGCCTCTGCCTCCCAAGTGCTGGAATTACAGGCGTGTGCCACCATGCCCAACATTAATTTATTATTTTTTATGTGTATGAGTGTACTGTCTGCATGTAGGTTGGTGCACCCATGTCCTGCAATGCTGCAGAAGTCAGAAGAGGGCATTGGATTCCCCTGGAACTGGAGTTAGAGATGGTTCTTAGCCACCATGTGGGTTCTGAGAATTGAACCTGGGTCCTCTGCAAAAGAAGTTGGCACACTTAAACACTAAGCCATCTATCCAGCCATGAGATTGACAGTTTAAACAGACCATTAATATGTGAGGAAATTGAAGATGTAATAAAAAACTTCCCAACTAGAAAAAGTCCAGGCCCAGATGGTTTCACAGCAGAATTCTATAAAACATTTGAGGTCTTACAACCATTACTACTCCAACTGTTCAGAAGGATACAAACAAGTTTACATTCCCACTAGCAGTGGATGAGTGTTCCCCTTTCCCCACAACCTCTCGAGCATTTGGTGTCTTTTGTTTTCTTGATGTTAGCCAGTTGTATCAGTGTAAGATGATATATGAGAATGGTTTTAATTTGCATTTCCTTAATTATTAATGATGTTGAACACTTTTTAAATGTTTCTCAGCCATCTTTACTTCCTCACTGGTGAGGTCTCTGTTCAGCTCTTTACTCCATCTTTTGAATAGGTCATAGGAAAATCTCCCAAATTCCTTCTATGAAGCCAGCATCACTCTAATGCCAAAACCAGGCAAAGATACAACCAAAAAAGAAAACTATAGATCAATCTCATCATTGAACATAGATGCAAAAATTCTCAACAAAATACTTCCCAATTGCATACAGACCCACATCAAAAAGATCATCCATCATGATCAAGTTGGCATCTTCAGCAAATGGTGCTGGCAAAACTGGATCACCATTTGTAGAAGAACAAAATTAACCCCCTACCTCTCACCCTGCAGAAAAATCAACTCCAAGTGGATCAAAGATCTCAAATGAAACCTGAAACACTTCAGGTGATAGAAGAAAAAGTTGGCAGCAACCTAGAAGACATAGGCATAGGAAAAGACTTTCTAAATTAGACAGAAGTTGCACAGGAAATAAGTTGACAAATGGGACCTCATCAAACTCAAAAGCTTCTGTACAGTGAAAGAAACAATCAAGGAAGTGAAGAGAAAACCCACACAGTGGGAGGAAATCTTCACCAGTGATACATTCAGAATATACAGACTTCTCAAAAATCAATGCAGTAAGAAAACAAATGACCTACTTAAAAGATGGAATAAAGAACTGGACAGAGACTTTACCAGTGAGGAAGTAAAGATGGCTAAGAAACATCTTAAAAAGTGTTCAACATCATTAATAATTAAGGAAATGCAAATTAGAACCACTGTCGGGGCTGGAGAGATGGCCTAGAGGTTAAGAGCGCCGACTGCTCTTACAGGGGACCCGGGTTCGATCCCCAGCACCCACATGGCGGCCAAGAACCATCTGAAACTCCAATTCCAGGAGAACTCCAGTTCCAGGGGAAGCCGACACCCTCTTCTGACCTCCGCGGCATTGCACGACACGGGTGCACAAACTTGCATGCAGACAGTACATTCATACACATACAGAAATAAATAAAATTAAAAAAAAACAACTGGCTAAGATCAAGAAAACAAAAGACACCAAATGCTGGAGAGGTTGTGGGGAAAGGGGAACACTCATCCACTGCTGGTGGGAATATAAACTTGTACAACCACTATGGAAAGCAGTGTGGAGAACCCTTAAAAGACTCAAAATGAGCCTACCACATGACTCAGTCATACCCCTCCTGAGTATATACCCAGAAGACTCATCCTACCACAAAGATACATGCACATCTATGTTTATTGCAGCTCTCATCACAACAGCAAAGAGCTGGAACCAACCCAAATACTCTGCGACAGATGAATGGATAACAAAAATGTGGTACATCTACACAATGGAGTTCTATTCAGCAGAAAAGAAAGATGACATCATCAACTTCACAGGTAAATGGATGGAACTCGAAGCCATTATGCTAAGTGAAGTAACACAGTCCCAGAACAACAAATGGTGAATGGTTTCCCTCATTTGTGGATGCTGACACCAAATCCCCAGTTGAAAGGTAAGCTGAACAACATTATTGTTATATTTTTTTATCTGAAAGCAACTGTGTTGTTATAATGTAAATCTCTTAAGGGGCTCTAGAATCAACCTACCACTTATTTTCAGACTCTGTAAGTACTATATATGGGTGGAAGGTATGTATTCGTATTTTAGAGTAATATAAAATTAAAGGGGGAAAATGTGAATTACTAATCGTATTTTGGAATTAACATACAGTTTATTCTTAGAGGTCATAATTTTGATACATATGTGATGATTATATAGGCCTATGTTGGAGCAATACAAAGGGGAGGGAACAACAACATAAAGACTGGGTCAAAGAACTGACTGATACAGTTAAACTCTGTCCAAAACAACAAGTCTCTGTAGTGAAAAACGTTGGAAAGACTGAGAGAAAGATGCAAGACATGTATGCCAGAAGGCGTGAACTGGGGGTGGGGTGGGGGCAAGGAGAGGAGAATGTGTCTAAATTGGACTGAAAGATAATGAATGAAATACACAATTCATCAATAAAAGTATTTAAAAAGAAGAAAAAAGAAAAGTGGAGATAATGATGCACATCTTTTAGAGATTTTTGACAGTTAATCTGTTGAATATAGGAATTATTATCTCAGGAGTGGAAGTTAGCATATCTGCAAACCCTTCAAATGGAATGCAGTGGTTTATATATAACCCTATGTATACAGTTGAGAACAGTCTTCATTATTGCCATTAAATCCTTAAAGGAATCCATAAATTATAAATGGTTTAGAGCTTCTACTGTATTTTCATATAACTTCAAATAATTTCAATTTAAATTGTAAAAAAAACTATATAAACAAGAAGCAATGCCACAAGTCATAATTTCCTGCGAGAGAAAATATGTTTCTAACTTGCTAAAATGACACGCTAAGTCAAATTTCCATATATATGTACATATATATATATATCCTCTAATAGAAAATCATTTTCATTTATAACAATTTTAAATACAAGCTTGTTAAATAATTCTTCTAAACATATTCTGCAGATCTATAATTAGTCTCTCTCTTCTTGAAATTTTATTGTCTTTGTCTGAGATCCTTTCATGACTTTCCTTATGTGACGTCAGTGAACATTTATGTCTAATATGAAACAAGTTTTACCTGGTCCTAAGTAGATGAATACTCTGCACACTTCCTCTTGTAACTTTGTTTTATTAACATAGTAGAGTCACATCAGCCCTACCAGGAACAAGAACTTAGAATAATGAAGCTTTTCTCTAGGAACATTATTGTATTTCCATCTCAATGCATTAAAATTTAAACTTGAGGAAAGTGAAGGCAAGATCATGAGGAATAAAAAATAACACTGACACTCTTGCTTTCTAAAAAATTCCCCAAAGCACTAACGATACAATACAGTAGTGATAAAATAAGCTGGGGCTGGGCAGCTGAGCAACAGGTTTCCAATTTAGATGTGTGACTGCTTTCTCAAACATAAAGGCATTTTTGTCAGGTGGGAAGTTCCACTGTGTACACAGTGTTCAGAGAAGAGTCCCAGCCTCATCTTGGATTTTGACAAGAAGGATTGTAGAGGGAGCCACAGTTGCTCAGGAAGAGCCTGTAAGAATAAAGTGACATTGTAGTGACAGACGGAATAAACCAGAGACACAGAATACGTCAGTCAGCACTTGTAATAGGAAACCCATGGCTATTGTAGGGGAGTAAGATAAGGAGAACTTAATGAAGGGACGATTTACAAAGGTGTGGGTAGAAAATAGAATAAGTGAGGTAGAAGGAAGCCCAGAATCTTTTCCTACTTAGTCATGGAAGGATGAATTACCTAGAAAAAAAACTTTAAAAAAATATTTTATTTTTATGTTATGTTTATTAGTGTATTGCCTTCATGTATGTGTACACCTGTCATGCAATGTCTGTGGTGGTCAGAAGAGTGGTTGGAGTTCCACGGATTTGGAGTTATGAACTGTTGTTAGATGCCATGTGGTTGCTGGGAATCAAACAGAGTCTTCTTCAAGAGCAGCCAGTTCTCTTAAGTGTTGAGCCATCTCGCCAACCCTGGAAAACAAAGTCTTATGGATGGGCTACCTCAGGAAGAACTATGGGCTTTCTTTTCAGTCTCTCTCTCTCTCTCTCTCTCTCTCTCTCTCTCTCTCTCTCTCTCACACACACACACACACACACACACACACACACTCAGTGTCTGTTGCCCTTTTGATTCCTTTTTTATGACCCTAAGTTTTAAATCCAGTATCTCATGCATGTTGATCACCCTACTGCTGAGCTATATCACCAGGCCCCAGAGATACTGTCTTCATGGGAGGAACTAGAAACTCACAGTGACACCACAAGCAGGAAGTGAAGAGAATATAAATACTCTCCTCGTTTTCCTCCACTTTTCTAATCTGCTGCTGGTCTTTTTAGTGGTAGACTTCAACCACGAGCCATAGGATAAGAGAACTAAATGCTGTAACTGGCTATTTGTAGCAGAGTGAGTAAATAGTGGATTCAGAACTGATAGTTCCCCAAACAGGGTGGTATAAGATTTCACAGGCTAACTTCTTATCCTTGCTCTATGTTCAACATGGGCCAGTAGTGAATGCCTCTACTATGGATGGACCTTCTCATTTCAGAACTTACCCTGGAGAAGGGATAGATATGTCTTTGAAATATGTTAGTTACTTCACTAGAGCAAAAAGGACTATAGGTGATCTTAATCCAGCAATGAAATACTTTGGTCTTAAGTAATTCAAGTCATTTATAATTCTTTACTAGATCAGCGCACAGCACAACCCAAGCTCAAAGGAACCAGGAAGCATGAGTCTGGATCAGGTCTTTGAACAGAGAAAAAAAAAGCAGTAAAGCTCAGTAGAACGAACAATTAAATTTAACTTCTCTGTTAAAAGAACATTGAACTTTATAATAAGTCAGGTATAGATGTGCAAACTCATTCAGGCAGAATTTGGTCTACAAATAATGTCTGAACATCTGGTATGATATTTAATAGAGCCAGAAGTTTAGAAAACCTAATGTATACCATCAGCTACAATAAGGCAGTAGGAGACTTTAAAAATAGTTTCAGGATCAAAATACTCATATTTGAATTTAAAAAAGACATTTATTAAGTGCATGCTATGGTATTAAGCCTTTAGACAAGGGGATTACCACAAAGTAATTCCAACTCTCTAGGAACTCATAATCTAAAACAGACTATCCTGATCAGAAGAAATGCAATAATTCTCAATTATCTGCATGAACATTACCCATTTTTTGGGTGTTTTTGAGACAGGGTCTCCTTGCAGCCTGAGCTGTCCTGGAACTTGCTATGCAGACCAGGCTGGCCTTGAACTCATAGAGATCCGCCTGCCTCTGCTTCCCAAGTGCTGGGATGAAAGGCATGCACCACCACTTCTGGCACATTATCCATATTTTTTTTTAGTCTTTTCGAGACAGGTTCTCCTTGTAGCCCCAGCTGTCCTGGAACTCACTCTGTAGACCAGGCTGGCCTTGAATTCACAAAGATCTGCTTGTTTCTGCCTCCCAAGTGCTAGGATTAAAGGCATGGGCCACCATTATTTTTTTAATGTTGGTCTACAATGATTTTCAGAATAACTGAATTATTACTCAGCATGTAACTTAATTATGTTCTTTCCCCTCCAGTGGTGCAGTATTACTGTTTATAAATAGAATATAAATAAGAAGTAGTAATATCTAGGAATTTCAGAAGTGCATATATGACATGCTCAAGTGTGATAAAAATTACATCCTATGTGTACAAATCTAGAATTAAATGGACTAGAGGTAGAGGGAAACCTCAGTGTACTTAGAAAGTTTTTTCTGAGTTGTTTTAGAGATGAATATTGGTGTCTACTCTGGGCATAAATGATGATGTGAGATTGCAATGCTTTGGTATTGTGGAACCCAGAAAGACAACAACTGTAGGGAACAAATCCAAAATATTGACCAGGAACATTTCCTGAATACCAAGGGATGCTGGTTAGATTGTGGTTTCATGTATCTGAAGCTTGGTTAAAATCATGAAATATTTTGTTTCTCTTGGTTATGTAATGTTATTACTTGAGTATTGACTGACAAATTTATGAAGATTACTTATAGAATTGGATGGATGACACAGGTCCACGTCACGTTGAAAAACGATAATCGCGACACGACACACGGCCACGCTCGCTCTGCATCGCGTCACCCCTCATATTGTGATGCTGTCCACCTAACCCAGATCAATAGAAAATAAATAAAAAAAAATGGATTTTTTTCTTACTTCTTTTCGAGGTAGAGGCTCTCATTTACGCATTATTCTCAACATCAGAGCTCAGGGGACATCTTCATGGAATAGAGTGGGATGTCAGTCAGATGTGTAAGGGCCAAGGCGAGCAGGGTCTTGCAATTGTAATATCATAGCACCAAAAATGGGTATCCGATCAGCATGGTTTGTAGTAACCAAACTCTTCAACTGGCTTAAGGATGACCCTGGGTTGCTACGAACTGCGGATAGCATGTTTTATAGATGGGTTTACAATGAGATTTACATGGATACTCCTTAAAAGTTCATTACTCTGATGTAGTGAGGCTTTGAAAGCAAACAAAAAAATGTATCTCTGCGACCTTCAATATGCCACAGCCCCACACCCACAATTAATTTCTTAGATATTAAGGGTTTTTGTTTTTTTTTTTTTGGTC
>VZQC01013000.1:1660263-1703990 GCA_009823505.1 Rhizomys pruinosus | reverse complement strand
TTTTTGAGACAGGGTCTCCCTGTAGCCCCAGCTGTCCTGGAACTTGCTCTGTAGACCAGGCTGGCCTTGAACTCACAAAGATCTGCCTGCCTCTGCCTCCCAAGTGCTAGGATTAAAGGTGTGCGCACCATACCCAGCAATATAATTCTTAAAGTTCTGTAATTTATTCATTATTCATTTCTTTATCAGAGCAATGTCATTTATCACAAAGACATTAGGCTTCGACTGAAGACAGGTATGAATTTGCCACATGGCTCTTTCTTCAAATTAAAAGGTCATTTCTTAATGTCGAGATAAGCATGACTAACTTTTCAAGGTTTAAAATTTTCTTATTCCCCTCTATTTATTTACATATGTACAATGAATAATATTTCTTCATGGGCATTTCTTCTTCTGATATCTTTCCAAACAAAGCTAGGTACTTTGGTGTGCTGGTATGATTCTATCTTCCCATTTCCTTTCCTGGAGTTGCTGGCTAGGGAGATTAGTAGCCTCTCCTCTAGAACACCATGGGCATCATTGTTATTGAATAAGCTGCTCTTTCTTACCTTAAGGGCTTCATATTTTCTGTTTCTGATACTGGTTTTCTGCCAACGCTTTAAATTTTAAGTTTTTTTTTTCCTATTCACTCATGATACACTAATTGAAGACTCAAACCTTGAAACCAACATAGCTTAACCCCCAAAGTCGTTTGTTTTCTGGTTCATGTAAAATCCAATACAGTCTGCCCCTCCTGCTGACTTGGGATCCTAAGTGGGTGTCTGAAACCATTGATAGTTCCAAACCTGTGCATAATATGTCTTTTTCCTATATAAACATGAACAAATTCAATGCCTTCTCAGGAACATATGCCATGGCTGTAAGTTCTGGAGTTTGATGTATGACAAAAAACTCTCTCACATTTCTTTCTTCCTCAGTTTCCTTTATAGAAGGTTCATTTTTGCTGTAGTTTTTCTTTCTTTTTTAAAGTTATGTATTTCTACATTTTCACTTAAATGGCCACTATTATACTCTTGTGTTCTAGGGCCATTATTAAGAAAAAAGAAACAAGTTACACGAACAGAAGCACCACACAGTGTAGCACTCTACCAGGACAAAGATTGCCAAGAAATGACTAGTAAGATGGTAGTACATTCAGCTGTGTACAATGAACTGGAATGATTCACTTCTTGGTAAGATGGGGTACAACTGCATAAGATGGTTCTATTGACTTTGGAAAGCTCAAAATTAAAACCTATGGATTGCTTATTTCTGGAAAATTTTATTTACTGTTTTTAGATCATGACTGATCACAGGAAAGAGAAACATTGAAAATCAATGTAGCAGGAGACTACTGTCCTCAGAAAGAGCACGGATGTGTTCTAGCAAGTGCTGTTTTCCATACACAGACCTCATGTTCACGTGGCACTGACCCTCAGCCAGCAGATGGCCCCTTCTGATTTTCCTCTTTACCTACACTGACTTCTTAGGTAACCCCCAGCTTTGCTGATGACCTCCAAACTGTACCTAGTCCTTGGATTTGTGTACTTTGATATTTGGATATCAGATCCCACAGCCTGAATATCCCTAATGAACGTAGATGCAAAAATTCTCAACAAAATATGCAAATTGCATACAGACAAATATCAAGATCATCTACCATGTTCAAAACCAAAGATAGATTTTTCCACTTTAACATGATTGGTCTTAATGTTTGGCATTTTTAATTAATTGTTTAAGCTCCAAACTTATATTACTCTTTATTTCTCTTTTTTTCAAGTATTTTATTTTTTATTTTTATTTTGTCTTTATGAGTATATTCCCTGCATGTGTGTAAGTGCACCTGTGCCATGCAATGCCCCCCAAAGTCAGAAGAGGGAACATTGGATTCCCTGGAACTGGGTTGACAGGTGGTTTCTAGCTGCCCTGTGGATGTTGAGAATCAAAGTTGGGGTCTCTGCATGAGCAGCCAGTGATTTTAACTACTGAGCCATCTTTTCCAGCCCCTCTTTGAGTGTTCTCTAAAAGTCATGTTTTACAGGGAATCAATAATCAAATAGTATCAGTTAGACTTTCAATGTACATCTAGAACCTAAACGTTTCTCATATCTCCACAGCCAGAAGTTACTAATTGTTTTGTGTAGTGGTGATCTAGCAGGTCTCTTTCTTCATTAAAATATAAAAGCTGGAGAGATGGCACAGTGGTTAAGAGCATGTACCGCCCTTGCAGAGGACTTGAGTTTGGTTTCCAGAACCCATGTTAGATGGCTCATAATCACCTGTATCTCCAGCTTGTGAGGATCTGACATCTCTGGCCTCTGTGGGCACCTGCCCTCTTGCATGTGCATGGAGTGTGACCGTACACACACACAGACACACACACATACACACACACACACACACACACACACACACACACATTTAAGAGGTCTAAATTTGACTAAGAAATGTTGTATGACATGTACAAAAGCTCTATAAAAATTGAGAGAAAATTAAAAAAAATCTATCATCTGTCTATCATCTGTCTATAACCAACCATCTGAGTGGCTACCTTAATTTAGCTGTGTGATGTTTTTATTTGTGAGTCATACAATAAAATGATTTTTAAAAATACATTACTACTCTGTATGAAACTCCACAATGGTTTCCTGTCACAACAAGACTAGAAACCAACTCTTCTCTGAGTATTTATCCAAAGTACTTCATTGAACTTATTACCTGACATTTTGACAATGATATTAAGGTATATTTTGTGGGGGCTGGAGAGATGGCTCAGTGGTTAAGAGTGCTGACTGCTCTTTCAGAGGACCCAGGTTCGATTCCCAGAACCTACATGGTGGATAAGAATTGCCTTAAGCTGGGCATGGTGGTGCACTCCTTTAATCCTAGCACTAGGGAGGCAGAGGCAGGGGGATCTCTGAGTTCAAGGCTAGCCTGGTCTACGGAGTGAGCACCAGGACAGCCAGGGCTATAGGGAGACCCTGTCTCAAAAAAAAAAAAAGAGATATTTTGTTTAATTTCATGTCTTCCAAGTAGGAACAAATATCCATATCAGGTATAGTCCTGTATTCACTTCTGTATTGATAATGCCCAGAATATTATTGGCACATGGGAGATGATTAAGTACTTTTGAATGAACACTTAAATGAACAAATGAGTTATCTTTTCAGTGTATTGCTATAATGTATTTTCATTTCATATTAATGATATGTAACCAGAATCATGTTTGTTCTAAATGAATGTTCAAAATTGTAGTTTAAATATCTGTCACCTACCATTTATTTATCCTCTTTATAGATTAATTTTGTGTTCCTTCATCAATATATGTGTTTCTTTCTTTCAGTTCTTTCCATTGTTCTTTTCCCTAGATAGGTTCTTCTCTAGGACAAGCTCATTTATGTTCATCATATTTACCTAATGTCTCATTCCCAGGCTTACTTCAGATGAGCATAATGCCCAGTCTTTATTCAGTTCTATCCTCAGATTCACAGGAAACTCTGCAGACCCGATTCTACAACCTCCATACAGAGATACCGCATGCCTGAAGGTTCCTAGAAATATTTGGATTATGAACACTTTTACCAGGAGTGGGTGAAACCTGCACTGTTTCTCCCAGGATCTCTGAAGATGTACCCAGGATGCTGCCTGTTGTCTAAATTATTGCTTCCTTTGTCTCAACTTGGCCGGGTGATGAGATTATCTGGTACATGCAGGAAAGAAGGTGGAGAAATCCCAACAGATTATAGCCTCTAGTGAACTAGTAAGGAGAGGGGAGAAGTTAAAGGTTAAAAGGTGAAACAAAAAATTTCTTTCATTCCACAGTATTTAATATATTTTTATAAAATGTGACAAAGAATTAATATAGATAATGTATTTTACATTTTCTCAAATACTGGGAAAACTTTACTTTCTGATTTTCACTTTTAGAGATATAGTCTAAAGTTTTTGCATCACAGAGTTCTCATTAAACTAAATACTCCACAGATTACCAAAGACAGACTGTATACTGGAAGAATCTGTGAACAAGCCATATTAATTTAGGGGCCATCTCTAGGCATAAATGGAAGGCGAATATGAACAAATATTCTGTCTGCCCTTTACTTCTGGAGAAATCACTTTCCTGTGGAAGGTAAAGGCATGAATAATACCCAGGAATGTGCTCTATAACATAATTCTCCTGAGATCAGGTCACAGTTGTGTCTTACATTCTGTGAGCTAAATAAAGGAAGCATCTGACTTATCATTGTGAATCGCTATCATACTTTTCCCTTTCCTTTTAAAACTTTTATTTAATTATTAATTTTATTTTATGTGTATGAGTACTTTGCATGCATGTTTGTACATTCACCCCTGTGTATAGTACCCATAGAAGTCAGACACGGGCAGCAGATCCCTGGAACTGGGACGCAGTGCAACTGCTGAGCCATGTCTCAAGCACCTCTCTTACTTTTTATTTTTATGCTTTAAAAAATATTTAAGGGGCTAAAGAGATGGTTCAGTAGTTAAGAGCACTGGGCATTCTTGCAAAGGACCCAGGTTTGATTCCTGCCACCCACATGGCAACTAACAACCTCTATATCTCCACTTACAGGGAATGGGATCCAACTTCCTCTTCTAACCTCCCTGGGGATTGTATGACATGAGGACACTTACATACATGGAGGCATAACCCTCATACACATAAAATAAATATAATCAATAAAATAAAATTAATTGAATTTTTGTGTATTTTATAAAAAACATCTCAATCATCTTTATACCACCTATCCACACTCTTCTATAGCCTCCCCGCCAGATTTCATGTATTCTGTTATTTATATTAAGGTCTATCGAGTCAAGTTAGTTTAACTAGACGTCCCTCAGTGCAAGTTCATCCATGGGGTGTAGTCAGCCTTCCTAGAATCACTCTCTTAAAGATCAGCTCTCCCTCACCCAGCATTAATCAGCCGCCAAGTGTTCTTTGGCTAAGATTGGGGCCTGCTGCCCATTCCCCCAGTTTTAGGTTGGGTTTTGACAGCTTGACTTTGCATGGGTCTTGCGCATGCTGACACCATTGGTGTAGGTTCATATGAGCACAGTCCCAGGAGCCTGTAGAATCTGCCTCCATATTTTTATTTTGAAATAGTCTTAGGATTATGGAAGTCCAGACTACATTTCTGAAGGTCTTTTTTCTTGAGTCAGAAAACAACCCTGGGAATATATATTTCATTTGTGTTTCTAGATTTTAAAGTCAAAAAAGTTTAACTTTCCTTTTGTCTTTTGTTATATATTTAAATAATTTTGTAAACACCAATTTAAAAATGTTCAATGTTACATTCCAATTAAGGCATTGATTACTGATAATGAAAAAAAATGTGTTCACACATCCCCCACTGTATTTTTCATTGATTATTAAAAGAATTTCTGAGCTAGTGAGTTATGAAAATTGTTGGTTTAATACAATATTTAATTTAATTTAATTTAATTTTTTATTTTTTGGTATTTTTAAGACAGGTCCCAGCTGGCCTGGAGCTCACTCTGTAGACCAGGCAGGCCTTGAACTCACAGAGATCCACCTGCCTCTGCCTCCCAAGTGCTGAGATCAAAGGCATGTGTCACCATGCCTGGCTTAATACAATATTTTAATACAAGGCAATGAAATAGGTTTCATCCTTGAAACCTTAATTGTCTTGTAGTGGTGTCAGCATAGTATAAACTAAATATGATTGAAACACAATTATATAGTATTGTAACTATCCTGGGTTCCTTAATGATTTCTTAGAGGAGATGGCATTGGAATTGGGTTTTTTTTATAGCTATATACAATTTATTCATTTGCTCACGTGACAGAGCTCAAGTAGTCCAACAGTAGCTGCGCTGCACTGGAGAGGCTGAGTGCTTCATTAGTAGGATCGAAAGGTTATTCCTGGACAAACTGTCAGCCCATGAAAGGAAACAGCCAGAATTGACTAGAGACCAAGACAACAGCTCCAGAGAAAGTAGACTGTTTTGCTTCTCATCCACCTGTGCCCTTTTTCTAAGGGAACTCCTCAGTTCGCAAGGCTGGATGTCTCAGTAGTCTCAATCTGGTGCTGAAGGCCCAGTGGATTCCAGGAGATCTGCCAGACTCAGTACATGCTGGGATCCGAAGGGTTGATCACAGCAGCAAGACAAACTCACCAGTGGAGGAGGCAAGCCAGCAGGAAACAAAGAGGACCAGCTCCTTCTCCGTGGCCTTTTATACTGCCTGCCGGCAGAAGGTAATGCCACACATTGGGGGTGGGCCATCGGGGTTGAGGCGGGTCCAATCTTAGAATCCTTGTGCTCTGGATGGTGCCTTAGTCCCAAGAAATTGACACCCAGGATAACCAGCACAGAGTGTAAGAGGGTAGAGGGGGTAAAGGAGGTAAGAAGGAATAGATAAAGAGACGCAGGGGCTGGTGAGGTGAGACCATAGATGAAGAGGAAAAGTAGAAAAATCGTGTGGGCCCAACTACAATAAAGGCAACGTCAAAGGGACTGAGAACGAGCCAAGCACTGGATAGTTTGGTCTGGATTCTGTCGGTTTTGGCCAATTGTGTTGTGGGTATTTCTTTTTATTTTTTTTTTATTATTGTATTTATGTAAATGTGTATGATGTATTGTCTGCATGCAAGGTGTGTGCACCCGTGTGTCGTGCAATGCCGCGGAGGTCAGAAGAGGAGTCTCGGATTCCCTGGAGCTGGAGTTTCCTGGAATTGGAGTTACGACGGTTCTGGCCGCTGTGGGTGCTGGGGATCGAACCGAGGGTGCCTCTGTCAAGAGCGTCGGTGCTCTTAACCGCTGCATCTCTCCAGCCCCGATGCGTTGTGTATTCATACAGCATTGTTTCCAATAGTTCAGGAGGTAATACTTTTCCCCTCCCCCCACCCCAACCGACCCAGACTAGCATATCTGCCAGAAGACTTGTCTGCATCTTTCGGGGGTTTTTGTTGTTAAGATAAAGAGGCCCTGGCCCCAAACTGGGGTAATCTTGCAGGAAGAGAGGGCGATAAGTCCTGCGGTAATGTGAACCTGATGAAACATGTGGAAAATGAGGACCACACTTGCAGGTTACAGATGGTCTCTGGAATCGCAGAGAGTGTTACCAAGGCATAACCAGATAAAGCAACAATATTGGTTCCTTGAGTCAAGCAAGACTTTCCTCGTCAGCACGCAGCTGTACACTCCCTGCCTGGAAATACTGGGCAAGCAGTGGCAAGCCATATGGCTGTAATAACCCAAATTAATTGGCTATTAGCTCTCTCTTGAGGAATAACCCAGGCTGGAAAGCCACAAGCTTACATCCTATAATGGTAGGAGATGTTATAAACCACAAAAAAATTTATTTTGTAATTTTAGCCAAAAAAAAGAAAAAAAAAAAATTCATGGATTAACATACATCCAAACATCTGTGTCTATACCAAGTAACCATAAGCAATTAGTATGTTTAAATGCCTGTATATCTTAATTGCTTGTGCTTCATTAGTAGATCGAAAGGTTATTCCTGGGACAACTGTCAGCCCATGAAAGGAAACAGCGATTGGACTAGAGACCAAGACACAGCTCCAGAGAAATTAGAATGTTTTAGCTTCTCATCCATCTGTGCCTTTTTTCTAAGCCTAGGGAACAATCTGTGGAAAGGGGGTGCGGTAGACTGTAAAGGCTGTGAATTGGGGTGAATGGTGAAGCTCAACAATTAGACTGGACACTCATTTTGATAACTTGATTGAACATACAAGCCCCCCCCTGCTGGATGGTGGGACCATGAGCCTGTGGTGTGGGTTTGGGCATAACTGCTTGCAAATTGGTTTTCATGAAGGTGGCTTGTACTGACAAATTATCAATTATTGTTAAAAAAATGAAAACAAACAAAACAACCAAAAACGGGGAATTCTGTTTTAAAAGGTCAGTAAGTGGCTTCAGCTGGTGAAGGGGAGAAAGGACACTGGGGAGGTACAGTGTGTTTTCTACTGTAATTACAGTAAACATTGACTGTCATTGGCCTGAGGGCAAAAGTTAATGTCAGGAATTCAGGGTTGCCAGAGGACTGTTAGAGTAGGAACAGACTGAAAGAGACTTGGGACCTGAAATTTGGGTTAATTGTAGATCCAAGAAGGGTTAAAAACAAGTGGGAGATAAATATCTGAAACTCACAAAAATGTGTTTCCTGAACCAAGGAGCTATAAGGATAGAAGCTGTCCTAAAAAATATGGGAGGGGAAGTGTAGAAGTTCTAGAATGCGGGATAAGACAAGGTGGAGGACAGGATTTATGATATTTGTCACTGGTCTCAGAGTATTTAGAATGATTAGAACTTAAATATTGTAGGAGGAAACACAAAGTGAAATAATGGTTTGTGAGCTTCACACAGAAATTAATTCTCACTTTGATCAAAAGAACAGTTTTTTTTAATGTCCTTTGAATTTTTATTGCATGTTATTTTGCAATGTAAAACATCAATTTAGTGCTGGATGTGGTGGTGTATGTCTTTAATCATAGCATTGGGGAGGCAGAGGAGGCAGATCTCTGTGAGTTCAAGGCAGCTGGTCTACCGGTTGCGTTCCAGCCACTGGGGCTATAGGGAGAACCTGTCTCAAAAGACAGAAAGAAAAACAAGAAACAAGGAAAATCACACTCAGGAGAGAAACACCCTTTTGGCTAATAGTGTTCTCTTGTTCACTTTAACACCTTCCTAAACATCTTTGGGCTACCATGGATCCATCTACATAGATCTCTGGCCTGTCTGTGATTTTGATGATGGTGAAGACAATGGCAGGCCTAAGTAGTTCCTGCCTTCCAAAGCTTCAATAAAATATAGCTAGACAGCACAGTGATTGATTTGCTAGGTTTTACACTTTCAAGAATATGATTAAAAATCAAACTTTTTGGTAAGCTATATTTATAAGCTCATTGTCTGTAAGGGTTATACCATCTACAGCAAGGACTTGTCTTTTTCAAAGATAGCCTATTTGGGCATCAGGAGTGCAAGACATGCATTTGTAGAGTCAGGAGGTCTGATGAGGGAGCATCTCAGTTCATGGATCTGTAAGCCTATGGACAAGTTACAGAAGGTCTGCCAACCCGGTGAAGTCCTGAGAACAACTGTGGTGGATGTGTGGATGGAAAATACTTATAAGCTTTTAACAGATTTCAGATTACTGACAGAGTTGGAATCAATTTTGATCTGCATGATTGGACACACTTGCTGAATGGCTATCATATAGATTTTAGCATATGAAAAGCAAAACATAATGGTTCAAAAATATTCTTCTATTTAAGAATATATAATAAAAGGCTGGGAGAGATGGCTCGTGGTTAAGAGTAATGAGGTGGCTCACTTGTGGCAAGATCACAGGTTCGATGTCCCAGTACCCTATGGTGGCTAACAACCATCTGTACTCCCATTCCAGGGAATCTATGTGCCTTTTTGACTCCTTTAGGATGCATGACATGGGTGCATACAGGTGATATACTCATAACTAAAATAATAAACACATAGAAAATGCATAATAAATTGCCTCAGATGATGTGAGAATTGTGATGATCTGACTTTAGCCATTGCAAAAGAGCTGAGATAGGCTATCAGGACATGTTAAGGCTTGGAGCGGAGAGGATGGGTCAGTGGTTAAGAGCATGGCTGTTGGAGAGGACCAGGTTCTAATTTCAGGCACCCTTATGGTAGCTAACAAACATCCAATAAACATCCTAACTCCAGTTCCAGGGGATCTGAGCTCTCTCCAGACGCATGTAAGGCAATACACTTAATACAATATAAAAATGACAATAATAAGGAAAAAGTAAAGAAAAGGAGGCATATTCAGCTCATGGATTTGAGGTTCAAATCTCAATGCCATAGAGCAGAAATGGAAACTGCCCTTAGGTACATCACTTCATGATGCTGAAAGCTAAATGTGATGAGTGGTCACATTTCAAACCAAGGAACAGGGAATGAGATAGGTTGGGCCCCAGCAGTCCCATTCACAGGCACAACTTCAACAGCCCAAGGGCTGCTCAATAGATCCCAGATCTTAAATCTCAATATCCCAATACTGCTGCTCTAGGAAATTTCTTTCACATATGGAACTTTGAGGAATTTTGAACATCTGAACCATTGCAAGGGTGATAGAATATATTTAGATATTTATATTTATGAGGATTGTGTAGTTACATAACTTTGATCACGCCTTGGGTTTTTCCATGACTGTTTTCTAGGTTTGCTCTGAGGTAACTAGTAGGACAGCTTGGTCAGAAACTTCCAAGGAAATTGCAAATCTCAATCTATGACAAATACAGATAGGACATTTGTTTTATAATCTGTATGTGTAGTGGTTCCAAATATAGAGTTTAGGCTTAGTGAATTGTTGAATGCTAGTCATATTTCATTTGATTTCCTCCTTTTGAAGTAAAGGGAGAAGTCATAGGCATGCCTGTTTACATTTTGAAAGTCCTATTTTTATGCAGGTAAACCTTAGGCTCTGCTGTTAGTCTCATATGGTCATGTTACGAATGAAAAGCTGTTTGTGTAAATGGCAGTGAAACCCCAGTTCTGGCAATTTGTGGAGTGAAATGAGTCAAAATGACTTACAAAATAACTACTCAAGAAGAGGCAGGGCCTTCCCATGGTGACAAGAGTTACAATAATGGTTTATAAAATGACTGAATTGAAGTCCAGGGTACCCACTGGTCACATTTTATTTGTGGTGGTAGAGAATCCTTCAGAGTCTAACATGACTCTTCACCTTCCTACCCAAGGGCTGGGTGGAGCCCAGCACCAGTGGGTCTTGACTTGAGTGGGTGAGGTCATGACCCTGCTCTCTTTCAGCCTGTCCCAGGCGGAGGAGAGAGACCCCATCCCAGTAGAGGGAGAGGCACAGATGACAGGCATAAAAGTTGTAGAAAGTCTGCCTCTGCTGACCTCTGATAATTAGGTTGCTGGCTCCAGATTTTGAGTTTGGAGGATCCAATTTAACTGGCAAGACTTTAGAAGTCGTCCTTTTAGCTAGCTTGCTTGTCCCGTCTAGTCTCTCTCATGAGCTTAGAGGTCACCTTCAACCTTTAATGTCACTTTAAGTTGTTTTTTGTCAGTCTGTAATATTTTCCAGAATAGTTATTTTCTCTGAAACAAAAAACTTAAGGACGTTGGTAAGACTATGAATCAATAAACAAATAATTGGAAGACACAGAGAAAACCGATTATCAGTTAAGAATCTGATTGGAAAATGCAAGCTAACTTGGGTCCCTATGCCCTAGTTCTTGTTCTAATGGCATTCAGGGAGTCCTAGGTAGGTTAGATAGTTTATAATTAGCAGCAACTAAGGTGTGCTGCAAGGAAAAGCCTAGGCTGGGCTATCAAATAAGGTGGGCTTCAGACTAAGTTATTCAAGACTAGTGTCAGGAAAGTCGCCACTTGGCCTAACTTCTTACAAATTCACTCCTCTGTGAAATGGAGGTGATAGGGCTTCTTTGTGTTATTTTAAGGATTATGTAAATTGGCACCAGTGCCTAAGGATTTATTTACATAGGAAGTATTTCAGTGTTTGGGAAGTGCTCAACACTTGGTCTATCTTAAAGAAACTCCATTTATGGAACTTTATTCTTATGGATGTAACACATTCTATTCATCATGTTACACAGGCAGTGTTAAATGTTGGAAACAGGAGAGAAGCACAGGTCTTGCTTTTTTTGTTTTACTATTTTTAATTGATTTTTTTTGTGCATTTCATACAAAACAAAACATCTTAATCGTCTTTATAACCCCTCCCACATCCCCATTTTCCGCCTTCGAAATGCCACCATTGATTTCATGCATTCTGGTTGCATATGTTAAAGCCTAGCAAGTCAAATTAGTGTACCCAAACATCCCTCAGTACCGTTTATCCCTGGGGTCTTGTCAGGCCTATCTAAGTCTCTCCTTCAGAAATAAACTCTGAATCACCCAAGATACCCAGTAGTAATAGAATGTCAATGGTTCTTTGGCTAGGGTTGGGAACTGCTCCCCATTTCCGCAGTTCTAAAATGGGTTTTTGTTGATTGAGTTGCATGGGTTTTTGTGCATGCTGACACCACTGCAGAGTGTGGCTCCCTGGACAGGACTTCCTATATTAAACTTCATCCACCAGGTAGTTTACCATTGCAGAAAAGGGAGGCAGAAAGTTTGTTAGAGCCAGGGAGAAGACATCTTTGCTTTTCAAAAGACAACACTGGCAGCTGCCTTCGGTGGACTTGTACATAGGCTAGGAAGTAGAGTAAGTAATTTCATAATGCATAAATGCAGAACCAATGAACCTTGGGACCTAGGACTTTGTTGATAGAGAGCCAAGAAGTGACCCAGAAGGAGAGTGTGACTTTTAGGAATGGAGGGTTTGGATGTTCTGAGTCATTGANGGGGCTGGAGAGATGGCCTAGCAGTTAAGAGCGCCGACCGCTCTTACAGAGGACCCGGGTTCGATCTCCAGCACCCACATGGCGGCCGAGAGCCGTCTGAAACTCCAATTCCAGAAGAACTCCAGTTCCAGGGGAATCTGAGACCCTCTTCTGACCTCCGCGGCATTGCACGACACAGGTGCACAGACCTGCATGCAGACAGTACATTGATACACATACCTAAATAAATAAAATAAAAATAAAAAAAAAAAAACAAAAATATAGACTGGACACTCATTTGATCAACTTGATTGAACATACAAGCCCCCCCTGCTGGATGGTGGGACCCATGAGCTGTGTGGGTTTGGGCACAACTGCTTGCAAATTGGTTTTACATGAAGGATGCTTGTACTGTAAATTGTAAATTATCAATTATTGTTAAAAAAATGAAAACAAAACAAAACAAAACCAAAAAACGGGGAATTCTGTTTTAAAAGGTCAGTAAGTGGCTTCAGCTGGTGAAGGGGAGAAAGGACACTGGGGAGGTACAGTGTGTTTTCTACTGTAATTACAGTAAACATTGACTGTCATTGGCCTGAGGGCAAAAGTTAATGTCAGGAATTCAGGGTTGCCAGAGGACTGTTAGAGTAGGAACAGACTGAAAGAGACTTGGGACCTGAAATTTGGGTTAATTGTAGATCCAAGAAGAGGTTAAAATAAGTGGCATGATCAAATTTACACATCAGAAAAATAGTGTTATCCTGACCAAGGAGCTATAAGATAGAAAGCTGTCCTAAAAATATGGGAGGGAAGTTGTAGAGTTCAGAATGAAGGGATCAAAGACAAGGTGGAGGACAAGATTTATGATATTTGTCACTGGTCTCAGAGTATTTAGAATGATTAGAACTTAAATATTGTAGGAGGAAACACAAAGTGAAATAATGGTTTGTGAGCTTCACACGGAAATTAATTCTCACTTTGATCAAAAGAACAGTTTTTTAACTGTCTTGAATTTTTATTGGCCATGTTATTTTGCAATGTTAAGAAAATCACATTATGCTGGATGTGGTGGCGCATGTCTTTAATACTAGCACTTGGGAGGCAGAGGCAGGCAGATCTCTGTGAGTTCAAGGCCAGCCTGGTCTACCGAGTGCATTCCAGGCCAGCTGGGGCTATAGGGAGACCCTGTCTCAAAAAGACAAAAAGAAAAAAAAGAAAAAAAGAAAATCACACTCAGGAGAGAAACACCCTTTTGGCTAATAGTGTTCTCTTGTTCACTTTAACACCTTCCTAAACATCTTTGGGCTACCATGGATCCATCTACATAGATCTCTGGCCCTGTCCTGTGATTTTGATGATGTGAGACAAGGCAGGCCCTAAGTAGTCTGCTTCCAAAGTCTTCATAAAAATCATAGCTAGACAGCACAGTGATTGATTTGCTAGGTTTTACACTTTCAAGAATATGATTAAAAATCAAACTTTTTGGTAAGCTATATTTATAAGCTCATTGTCTGTAAGGGTTATACCATCTACAGCAAGGACTTGTCTTTTTCAAAGATAGCCTATTTGGGCATCAGGAGTGCAAGACATGCATTTGTAGAGTCAGGAGGTCTGATGAGGGAACATCTCAGTTCATGGATCTGTAAGCCTATGGACAAGTTACAGAAGGTCTGCCAACCCGGTGAAGTCCTGAGAACAACTGTGGTGGATGTGTGGATGGAAAATACTTCAAGCCTTTACCAGATTTTCAGACTGACAGAGTCTGGCAAACAAATTTGACTGCATGATTGGACACACTTAGCTGATGGCTATCAATATAGATTAGCATATGAAAAAAGCAAACATAATGGTTCAACAATAAATTCTCTCTATTTAAGAATATATAATAAAAGGCTGGAGAGATGGCTCAGTGGTTAAGAGTATGGGTGGCTCTTGTGCAAGATCCAGGTTCGAGTCCCAGCACCCATATGGTGGCTAACAACCATCTGTAACTCCCGTTCCAGGACATCCTATGCCCTCTTTTGACCTCCTTAGGAATTGCATGACATGGGTGCATACAGGTGATATACTCATAACATAAAAATAATAAAATACATAGAAAATGCATAATAAATTGCCTCAGATGATGTGAGAATTGTGATGATCTGACTTTAGCCATTGCAAAAGAGCTGAGATAGGCTATCAGGAAAATGTAGGCTGGAGCTGGAGAGATGGGTCAGTGGTTAAGAGCACTGGCTGCTCTTGCAGAGGACCCAGGTTCTATTCCAGCACCCATATGGTAGCTAACAAACATCCAATAAACATCCCTAACTCCAGTTCCAGGGGATCTGAAGCTCTCTCCAGCACACTGCATGTAGGCAATACACTTATACATATAAAATGACAATAATAAGAAAAAAGTAAAAGAAAAGGAGGCATATTCAGCTCATGGATTTGAGGTTCAAATCTCAATGCCATAGAGCAGAAATGGAAACTGCCCTTAGGTACATCACTTCATGATGCTGAAAGCTAAATGTGATGAGTGGTCACATTTCAAACCAAGGAACAGGGAATGAGATAGGTTGGGCCCCAGCAGTCCCATTCACAGGCACAACTTCAACAGCCCAAGGGCTGCTCAATAGATCCCAGATCTTAAATCTCAATATCCCAATACTGCTGCTCTAGGAAATTTCTTTCACATATGGAACTTTGAAGAATTTTGAACATCTGAACCATTGCAAGGGTGATAGAATATATTTAGATATTTATATTTATGAGGATTGTGTAGTTACATAACTTTGATCACGCCTTGGGTTTTTCCATGACTGTTTTCTAGGTTTGCTCTGAGGTAACTAGTAGGACAGCTTGGTCAGAAACTTCAAAGGAAATTGCAAATCTCAATCTATGACAAATACAGATAGGACATTTGTTTTATAATCTGTATGTGTAGTGGTTCCAAATATAGAGTTTAGGCTTAGTGAATTGTTGAATGCTAGTCATATTTCATTTGATTTCCTCCTTTTGAAGTAAAGGGAGAAGTCATAGGCATGCCTGTTTACATTTTGAAAGTCCTATTTTTAAGCAGGTAAACCTTAGGCTCTGCTGTTAGTCTCATATGGTCATGTTACGAATGAAAAGCTGTTTGTGTAAATGGCAGTGAAACCCCAGTTCTGGCAATTTGTGGAGTGAAATGAGCCAAAATGACTTACAAAGTAACTACTCAAGAAGAGGCAGGGCCTTCCCATGGTGACAAGAGTTACAATAATGGTTTATAAAATGACTGAATTGAAGTCCAGGGTACCCACTGGTCACATTTTATTTGTGGTGGTAGAGAATCCTTCAGAGTCTAACATGACTCTTCACCTTCCTACCCAAGGGCTGGGTGGAGCCCAGCACCAGTGGGTCTTGACTTGAGTGGGTGAGGTCATGACCCTGCTCTCTTTCAGCCTGTCCCAGGCGGAGGAGAGAGACCCCATCCCAGTAGAGGGAGAGGCACAGATGACAGGCATAAAAGTTGTAGAAAGTCTGCCTCTGCTGACCTCTGATAATTAGGTTGCTGGCTCCAGATTTTGAGTTTGGAGGATCCAATTTAACTGGCAAGACTTTAGAAGTCGTCCTTTTAGCTAGCTTGCTTGTCCCGTCTAGTCTCTCTCATGAGCTTAGAGGTCACCTTCAACCTTTAATGTCACTTTAAGTTGTTTTTTGTCATGTCCTGTACTATTTTCAGATAGTTATTTTCTCTCTGAAACAAAAACTTTAAGGCACGCTTGGTAAAGACTATGAATCAAATAAACAAAATAATGGAAGTACAAGAGAAAACCGATTATCAGTTAAGAATCTGATTGGAAAATGCAAGCTAACTTGGGTCCCTATGCCCTAGTTCTTGTTCTAATGGCATTCAGGGAGTCCTAGGTAGGTTAGATAGTTTATAATTAGCAGCAACTAAGGTGTGCTGCAAGGAAAAGCCTAGACTGGGCTATCAAATAAGGTGGGCTTCAGACTAAGTTATTCAAGACTAGTGTCAGGAAAGTCGCCACTTGGCCTAACTTCTTACAAATTCACTCCTCTGTGAAATGGAGGTGATAGGGCTTCTTTGTGTTATTTTAAGGATTATGTAAATTGGCACCAGTGCCTAAGGATTTATTTACATAGGAAGTATTTCAGTGTTTGGGAAGTGCTCAACACTTGGTCTATCTTAAAGAAACTCCATTTATGGAACTTTATTCTTATGGATGTAACACATTCTATTCATCATGTTACACAGGCAGTGTTAAATGTTGGAAACAGGAGAGAAGCACAGGTCTTGCTTTCTTTGTTTCTACCTATTTTTAATTGATTTTTTTTGTGCATTTCATACAAAACATCTTAATCGTCTTTATACCCCCTCCCACATCCCCATTCCCCTTCAGATGCCCACCCATCTGATTTCATGCATTCTGTTGCATATGTTAAAGCCTAGCAAGTCAAATTAGTGTACCCAGATATCCCTCAGACCCCAGTTTATCCACTGGGGTCTTGTCAGCCTATCTAAGTCTCTCCCTTCAAGAAGATAAACTCTGAATCACCCAGATCACCCAGTAGTAATCAGATGTCAATAGTTCTTTGGCTAAGGTTAAGGCCCACTGTCCATTTCCCCTGTTTTATGATGGGTTTTTGTCTGATTGAGTTTGCATGGGTTTTGTGCATGCTGACACCACTGCAGAGTGTGGCTCCCTGGACAGGACTCCTATATTAAACTTCATCCACCCAAGGCTCAGTTACCATTGCAGAAAAGGGAGCAGAAAGTTTGTTAGAGCCAGGGGAGGAGACATCTTGCTTTCAAAGACAACACTGCAGCTGCCTTCGGTGCTTGTACATAGGCTCAGGAAGTAGAGTACAGTAATTTCATATGCACAAATGAAACCAATGACTTGCTACTTTTGTAGAGCCAGGTGACCCAGAAGGAGGTGTGACTTTTAGGAATGGAGGGTTTGGATGTTCTGAGTCATTGAATCCTCAACCCTGAAACACAACTAGGAGCATAAAAACGAGATGTGCACTTGCCTAGTTAGTTCCTTCATGATCTACACCTCCATTTTTCTAACAACAGCTTAAACTGTGTTGTCACACTGTATTATATCTGAAGTCCATCTGGCTTGAATTTTATATCTAAATTCATTTATTTCTTTTCAAAGCACCTGATTGATGGCTGAGCCCATCAAGTTCCCAAAGTAAATTGGCAAGCTTAACAGAAGATAGAATCAATAGTCAGGTTTGTCTTGGCAACTCTGTTTTGTACCTACTTCTAGTGTTCCAGAAATTCCTTGGACACTAAAAATGCATACATCACAACCTGACAGGTCTCCTTTCAATATGGAGGACAGAGTTGGTGAGAAAGGAGAAAACTGGCTTCAGATCATGTTATCTAGGTATGTGGATATTTTTCAGGTGATTTTGCCACAATCATAAAAGTTTTTGAGCTCACAACACTAGCAAAAGCATTCACAAGTCCCGTGCAAGCTCAAATCAGACAAAATCTCAGCATAGACATGAGGATGTGGGAAAGAACCCCCAATCTAATGTGATGCTGGGAGGGGGAAAGAAAGCCTTTTTCAAGGATGAGACTCTTGGTAGGTTAACCAGGCTCAGTGGATGGAGCCACACTGAAGGACATTTGGGGACATAAATTAGGCTATAATATATATATATATATATGTATATATATATGTATATATTATAATGTATATACATATATAATAGAGTACATTAAATTGGGTGGGGGAAAAGGGGAAGTGAAACAGGGGAGGGAATCTAAATACCATCAAATTATATTGTATAAAAATCCTTCCAATTAAATTAAATTTTAAAAATTAAAGATCAGTTTTTGCACTGCTGTGACTGTTCATGGGAAAGAGAGCCTAGCACTTAAAACCATGTTTTAATGTGAAATGCTTATGTATAGATTTAGACTGAACAGAGAAGAGGCATATCTGATATAAAAATATTTTTCATACAACTTGGTAGACATAACTTAGCACAGTGAGAAGAATATGAGTCAATAATCTTATTTCAGAATCAAAAGGGATTTATTTAATAGATCTTTCTTTATTTCCATGTTTGCAGATTAATAGACTGAGTTATGTGTTTCACTGCAGTAGACCAGACAAAATAAGGTGCCCTGGAATAGGGCTGCGTTCCTTGCTAATGATCTATGCCTGGCTGCATTACAGAATGGCCTATTAGGCAGTGCCACGTTGCTGTAACTGCAGTGGGCTGGGTACATGGCCAAGACAAGCTTACATCATACCTGAGATGGAAATCCTTGTGCCCCCAAGTAACTGTTTAATGATGATGCCTTTTGCTCTATTTAGACTGGAGAAATGCACACACATTTCTGGCCCCATTTAATAAATTACCTCCTTGAGGGCACTACATCCTGCTCTTCTGGAAAAGCTCATTCACCTCACATGGGTAAACAACCTGCTTCTTCATGAACCCTGTTGTTTACTTACAGTCTGTAAACAGCATAAAGACTGTTTTCCATTATTACTATTATCAAAACCTCAGACAGACTTCACTGAGAAGATGGAAGGCGATGTTGGGAGATTGTTGCTCCTACAAGTCAGCAGAGCTTCATATAAGAAGAGGTGGTTGAATAAACACACAACTTATAGTGAGTTGAGTTTATTTAATTGTGGCAAATCTGAATCCTTCCCCAGTAATGATAAGCTTTCAAATGTGGATAATGTTACCTTTAGAAGGCTCCGTGGATGACTCAAAATGAAAGCAATAGCTCACTTCATTGCTCCTAATGTTTCTGAATCTTTAAAAACATATAATAAATAATTGCATTACATCACCTGTACACACTTTCTGCATTTGGCTCATTAACTTCCTCAACATAGGGATTTTTAATTCCTCCAGAGTCTCAATTTCCAGATAAAGCATACAAAAGTAAGACTAAAATGAAGAGTCCAGAGTGTACTTGTGAAAAATAATGATGGAGTTGAGGCAAGTAAACTTTATTATCTTTTAAATAAAGTTTTCTAAATTATTATTATATAGTTCGAGCTGGTTAGATCAATGGTTACATTTAAAAAGTTATTTAAACTCAAATTTTTGGGAGTTTTTTTTTGTTGTTGTTGTTAATTTTGACACTTTACTCCCTACAGTTCTCTCCTTTTTGAGAATTCTCCCTTTTTTCCCCAAACAATCCCCTAATCAAATGCTGTAAATTAGAGAAAAGTGTGTAAAGTATTGGAACATTGGTGAGCATAATGTAATTTTGAAACATTGATTCCTTAAGAACATTGTTAAACTTTTGTTTGTTTTCAATCACGCTCACAGAGTTGGGCTAGTTCTCATGATACCATGAATAAAAGTTTCACACGAAAAACACTTGTTGAGGCTGGAGAGATGGCTCAGGGGTTAAAGGATTTACTGCTTTTCCAGAGGACTGGAGGTTGATTTTCAGCATTCACTGTGGGAGGCAAAAAACTATTTGTAACTCTAGTCCAGGAGATCTGACACTCTCTTCTGGCCTGTGTTTTCTCTCTCTCTCTCTCTCTCTCTCTCTCTCTCTCTCTCTCATTCTCCTCTCTCTCTCATAAAAGAAATAATCTATTTTTAAAAAGAAGAAAACTTTATGTTGTTCAGTATTTAAATCCAAAAATGTGGATATGTTTTTCAGGAGATGTGAGGTCAATGTAAAAAGGAGTATTATGAATGAATCTGCCATTTTCTACTTAAAATACATATTTTAGAATAACATAAAGTTAAAATGGAAGATGCGAATCAAGAAATACGATATGGAAATAACATACAGTTTGTTTTCAGAAGATACAATTTTAGTATAGTTCTGATGTATCAGGCTGGTGTAACTTAGCCTTTCTTGGTGCTTAATGACAATACTTAATCTCCATACCAATTTGGCCGAGGGACTTAAGGGATAACTTTGCTCATTGCCCTCAGAGGTCAACTAAGTCTCAGGGGACTATTAATGGGGCATCTCTTGAAATGTCCTGCAAATGTGGGTCACCAATCTTCCTGTGTAGGGAGCTCTTGGAGATCCACTAATGGGATGTCAGCCAGTGTCCAGTCTATAAAGAGGAAAGTCTGCTCATGCTTCAAAAAGGGAAGCCTGGTCTAGCAAGACCTGATTTTGTCCTCGAGTGGATGGAACTGGTAAATGAAAATCCAAAAGGAGCCAGGGGCTCTCCCCACCCCCAAAAAAAACCCAGAGACCCCTGATCACCAGATCCTCAACTGACCTTGAGAAAACAAAATCCTTGGTTAATCTGGGCTGTGTGGCCTTAAGTATCCAAAAGGAAAGTATAACCAGATATAATCAGTAAGCCCTGAGAAATTGTACTTCAGATATAAAATTTGAGATCTTAGTAAAGAGAGAGAGAGAGAGAGAGAGAGAGAGAGAGAGAGAACTGTTGTTTGGCCTGTCTTCAATTCTTACTGGCAAGCGCATCTACTCTGTGGTTGCCACTACTTTTGCCATTCTTCAAAGACATGAGACAGAGTTTTTTTTTTCTTTTTTTTTTCAAAGCCATTTTTTATTGAAGCTTTGTGCATGTCATACAAAATTTCAAATTGAAGCTAACCCCACCCCCCCCTTCCCTGCCCCCCACCCCCACCAGAGCTCATGCTTCTGCTGAAATATTTTTTTTCATCTTTTTCTCAGACTTGGCAAAATTCTCGATTGCAGAAGATACTGTTATGAGCAGAAGTTCACCGTTTCAGTCAGTATTTTTGACCCCAGTCTTGTTGTTGTTGTTCCTTCCAATTTGCATCACTCAAAATATATGCATGCCACATATATCATAGGTTTTAGCATCTTCAGCTTATGATTTTTTTTCTTTATTAGGATGAAAGATGTCATTGTTTGAAGTCTCCTCCTTGGCAAGCCCAAACCACACTCAGTGTCGCCCTTGTGCCCACACTGGGGTTTTTCCCTTCCCACTGGTCACAAAATGAGGTAAGCACCACAGTCCTGTCCTTGATCTTCCTGTACTGGTCTCCGGATACAGCCTGGGTAGTCCAACAATGGCAGTCTAATCTCTGAAGAGGCTGAAACCCCCAATAGTATCTCAGTCTACACTACATTTTTATTTTTTATATTTTATTTATTTATTTTATTATTATTTATTTTAAAAAAAAATCTACTACATCCAAGATGAGGATACCATTCACGTTTGTTTTTCTGGGACTGTGTTACTTCATTCAGCATGATGTCTCTAGCTTCCAGCCATTTCCTTGCAAGCTCTGTATGTCGTTTCTTATATGCTGGATAGAAACTCCATTGTGTAGATGTACCACAACTTTTCTCTATCCACTCATCAGTTGAGGGGCATTTAGGTTTGGTTCCAGCGTCCTTGCTATTGTGAAGAGAGGCTGCAATAAAATGGCCGTGCATGTATCTCTGTGGTGGCGTAAGTCGTTGAGGGTACAATGCCCAGGAGTGGTATGGCTGGGTCGGGTGGTCAAGTTCATTCCAAGTCTTCTCAAGAGGTTCTCCACACTGCGTTTTCCATAGTGGCTGTACGAGTTTACATTCCCACCAGAAGTGGATGAGTGTTCCCCTTTCCCCACAACCTCTCCACACTTGGTATCATTTGTATTTCTTTGATCCTAGCCAGTCTTATTGGAGTAAGATGATATCTTAAATTGGTTTCCATTTGCATTTCCTTAAATGATTGTGATGTTGAGCAGTTCTTGAGGTATTTCTCAGACATCTCTAATTCCCGCTTGTGAAGTCTCTGTTCAGTTCTTGCTCCATCTATTGAGCGGGTCACTTGTTTTCTTTTTTCTTTGTTTTTTGAGTAGTTTTCTTATATTCTTGAGAACTCAATGCTTTGTCAGATGTATCTGCAGTGAAGGTTCCTCCCACTCTGTGGGATTTCTCTTCACTCCTTGATTGTTTCTTTTGATGTACAGAAGCTTTTGAGTTTGGAGTGAGGTCTCACTATTGTCAATTGTCTACCTTAATTCTTCTGTGCAGCTCTGGTGTCTGATTTAGGAAGTCTTTTCCTACGCCTATGTCTTGTAGTCCTGCTGCCAACTTTTTCTTCTATCAATCTTCAGAGTTTGGGGTTTCACGTTGAGTCTTTAATCCATCTGGAGTTGACTTTTATGACAGGGTGAGAGGGTAGGGGTTTAATTTCATTCTTCTACAAGTGGTGATCCAGTTTTTTGGCCAACCCACTTGCTGAAAATGCTGTCTTTTCCCATTGGGTGGTTTCTCTTGGCCCCCTTGTCAAATATGAGATTGGCTGAAATTGTATGTGGTCAGATTTGGGATCTTCAGTTTTTTGTGCCATTGGTCAACAGGTCTGTGTTTTGGTGCCAGTATCAGGCTGTTTTTATGACTATAGTCCTGTAGTATAGTTTTAAAATCTGGTATAGAGATCCCCTGTGTAGCTCTTTTCACTCAGGGTTTGATTTGGCTATTTCGGGGTCTTTTTGTGTTTTTCCAAATGAATTTAAGAACTTTTGTTTTCCAAGCCTGTTAAGAATTCGCTGGGGATTTTGATTGGGATTGCATTTAATCTAATCAAGAGTTTTGGTAAATGGACATTTTTACAATGGTTAATTTTCCCAATCCATGAGCATGGGAGGGGTTTTCTTATCTTCTGAAACTGAGACAACAAGTTTTTTAACTCTCCAATATGGACGTAGACTAATGTCTCTCCAAGAATCCGCCAAACCTTCAATGCCAGATGGGGACTAAATGAAATACCAGCTTGTGGACGGAGCAACTACTGGGGTTTCAGCCTCTTCAGAGTATAGAACACCACTGTTGGACTACCCAGGTTGTAATCATGGAGACTATAACAGAAGAATCAAGACAGGTTTATATGCTTACTGGACCTCATTTTGGTGACCATGGGGAGGGAATGACCTCCAAGTGGAGCACAAAGGGCGCAAGATTATGGTTGTTTGGGTGCCAAGGAGAGAACACTTTGAAGCATTCCTTAAGGAAAACAGATAATCTATTTTAGAGCCAAAAAAAAAAAAAAGAAAAAAAGAAAATCCCCCACTCAGTAATAATATATATAATATATATAATATATAATATATATGGCACAATACAAGTTTGAGAAGAACAACACAACAAAAGAAACGAGGAAAAACGACCTGAACTAGTGGAAGTTCTCCCCCCAAAACAACATCATGGAGTCTTCCTGCTTTGAAAAATATTTTCTCCAAGTTTCGACCTTATGATTATTTTTACTGGTTTATATTATTGCCCTTTTGGATGCTTAAGAGCCACACAGCTCAGATTAAATGAAAGGTATTTTTTTGTGTTTGTTTTTCTCAAGGTCCAGTTGGGGAAATCTTTGGGTTCCTAGGGGTCACTCAGGGTTTTTTTTTTTTTTTTTTAGATGAGATATAAAATAAGAAATATTGAATGACCAAAAAGAAAAAAAAGAGAGAGAGGAGATTGTTGTTTTCTTGATCTTCAATTCTTACTGGTCAAGTGCCATCCCTACCCCTCTCGTGGATGCCACCTACTGACTTTTGCCATCCTTTAAAGACTGAGACACAGCTTTTTAACCCTCCAATATGGACTGAAAGACTCAATTCCGTCTCCCTCCAAGAATATCCTCCAAACCTTCCAATGCCAGAAGGAGAAACTTACTGAGATAAATCCACACGGTGGACTGGAGCAGCTGCGACAGGAGTTTTTGCAGACTCTTCGGAGTGTTTGGACTTGCATGTTTGTTGGCTGCAGGCTGTGTCATGGAGGCCAGTCATGGGGGTGCAGGAAAGGGTTCATGCTTTGCTGGACCCTATTTGGGTGGAAAAAAACCATGAGAGGGAGGGAACCCCAATGTGAACAGACGGCAGGATTGAATGGGTGGTTTTGGGGCTTGCCAGGGAGAAACCTCAAACAACTCCTCAAGGAAAACAATGACATCTTTAAGGGAAAAAAAAAAAAAAAAAAAAAAAAATCCTTCAACTCAGGTGATAATTGGTAATGTACTGTTTGTATGATATTCATGATATTGTCATTATATATATATATATATATATATTAATATATATAGAAAATAAAAAAACAGTTTAAAAAAAAAAATAAACAAAAACAAAAAACTCCTGTGAAAAGACCTTGGGCAAAGTTGCAAGAATAAGTATGGCAGAGGTGCAAGGAGACTAGGTGGGGTAGGGGGCATGGAAAGGGAAGTGATCTAAATTCTGATTGAAAATTAGAATCTGAAAAATAAAAAGTTTAATAACAATAATAACATTAAAAATCCAAAAACGCTGCCTGAAAAGACCCTATCAAAAGCAGCATACTTCACAACATTCCACAAATAATAGTTTTTTAATAATTACGCGAGTATTTGAAATGTTGCCTCTAATTGGTCATGTGCAAACTGTCCTCCACCCAGCTGTCTCTGCCTTATTGAATAATTAATGACTTTCATACATATTATGTTTACTCCTGCTTGCTTGTTCCTTAAAGCCTGTTGGGCCCCAATATTCCATATTGGCTGAGCAATAAGAGAGCTGGCTTTTGCCTGATAACCTGCAAAGGCTGGGGATCGGAGCCTGCCCCACTCACCAGAAGGATGGTTGGACTCCTGATCCCTTGGGGAGCTTTGATATAGAGTGTCATATTTCTGAACCTGCCACTTCTAAGAGCGCAGCTTGGTCTTGGGAACCAAATGGCGCCTCTGCCAGGGCATTGTAGACGCTGCATCCAAACTTCCTCTGCACTCCCACCCCCAGCCTCCTCAGAAGCCTGCCAAAGCTACTATATAAGACCTCAACCTCCTGCAAATAAATGAGTTGTCCAGCATCTTGAAAAAAAAAAAAGGCAAAAGGAGCCAGGGGCTGCCTCCCTGCCCCCCCACAAAAAAAACCCCGAGTGACCCTTGAGGACCAGATCCTCAATTGACCTTGAGAAAACAAAAACCTTGGTTAATTCGAGCTAATTGTGTGGCCTTAAACATCCAAAAGGAAAGTATAATCAGAAATAAATAAATAGTAAGGCCTGAGAAATTGTACTTCAGGTACTAAAACTTGAGATCTTAGTAAAAAGACAACAAGTAAAAAAAAAAAAAGAGCACAGTTGTTTTGCCTGTCTTACTGGCAAGTGCAGCTACCCTGTGGCTGCCACTGCTTTTGTCATCCTTCAAAGACATGAGACACAGATTTTCAACCTTCCAATACAGATTGAAGACTCATGACTCTCCAATAATCCTCCAAACCTTCAGTGCCAGATGGGGACTGATGAGACATCCAACTTATGGACTGAACTGCTACTGAGGTTTCAGCCTCTTCAGAGTATAGACTGCCATTGTTGGACTATCCAAGCTGTATCGTGGAGACCAGTACAGGAAGATCGAGACAGGATGCGGTGCTTACTGGACCTCATGTGGTGACCGTGGGAAGGTAAAACCCCAGGGTGGAACACAAGGGCAGAACTGATGGTGGTTTGGGCTTGCCAAGGAGGAGACTTCAAACATGACATCTTTCAGCTTAGTAAAGGAAAAAAAATCATAAGCTGAAGATGCTAAAATCTATGATATATGTGGCATGCATATTAGCATATTTTGGAGTGATGCATATTGGAGAGAATATCAACAACAACATCAACAACAGAAAAACTGCATCAAAGAACTGACTAAAATGGTGAACTTCTGCTCAAAACAGTAAACTTCTGCATCAAGAATTTTGAAAGAGCCTGAGAAAAAGATGAAAAGCATGTTTGGCAGAATGCATGAGCTCTGGCGGGGTGAGGGGGGAAGGAGGGGGGCAGGAGTCTAGATTTGATTTGAAATTTTGTATGAAATGCATAGAGCTTCAATAAAAAATTGGCTTTGAAAAAAAGTACATGCTTAGGGGATCCAGTGTGTGTTGTTTTTAAAATCTTGATTTTTCTGCCTTATCTTAACGTGTGTGTGTGTGCATGTGCATGAGCATGTGCATGTGTATGCAGTGTATGTGCATGTGCATGTGTATGCAGTGTGTGCATGTGCATGTATATGCAGTGTGTGTGCATGTGCATGTGTATGCAGTGTGTTTGTATGTGCATGTTCATGTGTACGCAGTGTGTGTGCATGTTCATGTTCATGTGTATGCAGTGTGTGTGCATGTGCATGTGGATGTATATGCAGTGTGTGTGCATGTACATGTGTATGCAGTGTGTGTGCATGTTCATGTGTATGCAGTGTGTGTGTGTGCATGTGTATGCACTGTGTGTGTGCATGTGCATGTGCATGCAGTGTGTGTGTGTGCATGTGCATGTGTATGCACTGTGTGTACCCATGCACATGTGTGAAGAGGATAGAAGTTGACATCTGTTTCTTCCTCAGTTTCCTTCTATTCTATTTTTTAGGAGAGGGTCTCTCACTGGACACAGACTGACCATTTTGTCTGTCGTGGCTGACCAGGTCACCCTGGGATAGTCATATTTCTGCCATGGCATGGGGCTGCAGGTGGCACACCCTTGCACACAGCTTTTACATGGTGGCTGGGCATCCATAGCCAGGTCCTCCTGCTTGCACAGCAGCCACTTTACCCACTGAGCCATCCACCCCATTTCCCTACTGTGCACTATTTATATCTATAAAACCATTTAATTTCTAAGAAACATAAGGGAACCAGATTAGATTGGTGACTTGGTCCATTTGGACTGCTTTAGTAAAATGCCATAAGCTTTGTAACTTATAAACAATAGAAATATATTTCTCATAGTTGTGAAGACTGGAAGTCAAAGACCTCAGTACCTGCAGATTTTAGACCTGAAGAGGACCCCTTCCTAGTGCATAGGTGGCATCTTCCTGCTGTGTCCTAGCACGGTAGAAGGAATAGTTCATCTTGCTAAGTGCACTAAGCATATTTATAAAGCTCCATCATTATGACCTAATCATATCTCTACAGCCTACAACCCCACCCCATGACACCAGAGATCCTCCTCATCCTAACTCAGTCTTAATTATGTGGAACAACACAAACATGCAGTCAATAGCACTTTCTCATGTTACTTCTTTACACCATTTAACAAGTGTGATTGGGACTAGGCCTGCCTCATATTTTCCAGTCATAGTTTTGTTCTTTAAATTTTTTTTAATTTTATTTATTTCTGTATTTGTATCAATGTACTGTCTGCATGCAGGTCTATGCACCCGTGTCGTGCAATGCCGTGGAGGTCAGAAGAGGGTCTTGGATTCCCCTGGAACTGGAGTTCTCCTGGAATTGGAGTTTCAGACGGTTCTTGGCCGCCATGTGGGTGCTGGGGATCGAACCTGGGTCCTCTGCAAGAGCGGTCGGCGCTCTTAACCGCTAGGCCATCTCTCCAGCCCCATGTAGTTTTGTTCTTAAAAGCGTCCTCACCATTCCAAAGTTGCCATTGCATTAGTGCATTTTGAGGGCTTTTCGTTACCCTTCTTCACCTCCCACAGGGCCTTTGTTTACAGCAAAACTATCCACTTGTATTCGAGGCTGGAAAAACCATGATTCTCCATGAAGAGAGCATAATGTCTTGAGTTTGATTTTAGAAATTGCTAGTCCTCTCTCCTTTCTTTTCCTGATGGCTACAACTTCACTAACTGGAGATAGAGAATGTGGAACACATGGGAATGCATAGTTGAACCGTGATCAGAATTAACAGAGATAAGAATTCAATTGTGTACATATTTTCTGTTCTAAACATAAACCTTTAATTTTAAGAATGAAAAAAGAATGATGGAATACAGAAATAAGGAGAATTTAAATAACGCTATTTACATTACTTTGCTTTAAAAATAGTCATAAAACTTTTCAGTCCCTTCTTAAGCCATTCGATTCTTTAAAACATTTTTGATGTTTATTTTTATTTTATGTGCGAGTGAATTTTGGATGCTTGCACGTAAGTACACCCATGTCATGCAATACCTCCCAGAGGCCAGAAGGAGATACCAGATCCTCTGTAACTAGAGTTACATAAGGTTGTCAGCCATAATGTGGGAGCTGGCAGTCAAATCCAGGTCCTTTGGAAGAGCAGTCAGTGCTCTTAACCACGGAACCATCTCCCCAGGTCCTAAGCTGCTCATTCTCATTGGTGATCAGCTCCCTGGGAGCTCCTGTTGCCACACCCACCATTGCAATCATCTGGTTATTGATTTTCTCTCAGTTTTATATTCTTACATAGAGAACACGAATTCCTAGCTTCTACAGTTCTTCCTAATCAACAAATAGACATCCTTCCAGCTGTTTGAATGCTTGCGTATCTAAGATTTGAGGTCCACAAAGACAAAAATTCCTGTTTTTTCATTGTTCTTCTGTCCCAATGTAAACATTTACTCCAAGAACCACTGTGTATGCTGAGCATCAGCTTTGAAGGATTTATACTTCACTTCCAGAACTGCTTCAAGGTTAAGGTTAGTGTATTAAGCATTGGTTCATAAAATTGTTGTGCAGGAAATAACTGCATCATTCTGTCCCCTCTATCACCTATAGATGGGGAAAGAATTTCAGAAAGGATGAACTGAACACAACTTCTCCATTTTGTGTGTTCCATTTCTATATTTTCAGATAGTATAAGTAATAACAGTAACATATGTATTAGCTACCTTTCTTGTTACTGTGAGAAAATAGGTGATAAAAGTAACATATTTTGGCTCTGGGAAGTACAGAAGCAATATGGTCCCACATGGAAGGGAAGCATGTTGGGTGAGCCTGACTTGGCTGCTCATGTGTGTGCAATCGGGAAACATAAACTGGGCAGGGAGTGAAGTCAATATATAAAGCCTCAATGTCTGGGCCCCAGGGATCTGTCTGCTTCCTCTAGCGAGTCTGCACCTCCTAAGGTTCCCCAGCCTTCCAAAAAGCCCTGCAACTTTGGACCAAGTATTCAAATCCGTGACTTTTCATTTCACATCTAATCTGCAACTATATAACATTATGTTCACCAGATGGGATAATTTCCCTTCTAAGGAGAACTAACCATAGCTAGTTGTTGTTCTAGTCTGCTTTCTGTTACTGTGACAATTTATGGAGAAAAAGTTTATGTGGCTTCAGGTTTCAGTTCGTAGGTCATCAAGGGAAGCCAAGAGAGAAACTCAAGGCTGGAACTCAAGAACTAGAGCAGAGACCACAAGAAAATGCTGCTATTGGATTCTCCTCTGGCTTGCTTCCTTATAAGGGTAGGCCAACCTGGCCAGCAGTGGTACTGGCCACATGGGGTGGGCAGTGCAGTGGGCATAGACATGCCTGCCTGTGGGACCATCCAAAATGGGAGTGTGTGAGAGCAGTTCTAACCCAAGGAAAGCAACGGGGTGCTCTTCAAGGCATGGGGAAGTGTTTCCTTCTCTTTACAAGCTGCTGTTTTTTTTTTAAATTTTATTTATTTTTGTATGTGTTTGAATGTACTGTCTGCATGCAAGTTTGTGCACCCATGTCATGCAATGCCGCGGAGATCAGAAGGTGTCGGATTCCCCTGGAACTGGAGTTACAGACGGTTCTCAGCTGCCATGTGGGTGCTGGGGATCTAACCCGGGTCCTCTGCAAGAGCAGTAGGTGCTCTTAACCGCTAGGCCATCTCTCCAGCCCCCTACAAGCTGCTGTTTTAAAGAAAGATGGAAAACATACCAAAGCAGAATAAAAATAGACACCAATAATAAAAATAAAACAAAATCCAGCAAGAAATATTTTGATAGAAATAGATTGTCTAGTCTCTTCATGGGAGAGAGAGAGAGAGAGAGAGAGAGAGAGAGAGAGAGAGAGAGAGAGAGAGAGAGATAGCGATTCTCATTTCAAAGTGCCAGATTTGTGTTGAACCCATGGATCTTGGTTATAAGTGTGATTACAGAATTTTATCTGTCTGAGCAGCTGCACTCCAAGGATTTCTAATTTCATTGAGAGACAGATGTGAGAACCTTAAGCTTTCTGAGTACTCAGAAGATCTGAGGACAGACACACATACACTTGTATACACCATACTACACACAAACACATAGAGACACACATACAGACATGTACATACATACCACACATACATCCATATACCCATACACATACACTCCACATACAGATACACCTTCATACATATACAACACATACATACATATATGAACAATACAAACATACAGACACACATGGAGACACATCAACATATAATGACACCAAGACACACCCACAGAAATGCACAGTACACATAGACACACAACCATACACATATACTTTCACAGACACATACACACATGTAGATACACTTGGACACAAATAATTATAGACACACATAAATATACACATACATACATCCACATACTATACACACATCCAGACACAGGAAAACTGCTTTTATACCAACACACACAGACACATCTAAATCCAGACACATATAAGTACACCACATAAACCTATATGTACATACATACACACACCACATACACACTCCATGTACACACACACAGACACACATATATACTCCTGAAGTCACATACAAGCAAATGCCACAAATATAAAGACATGCATACACACATACACACCATACACACCACACATAGACTCATAAAGACATACACAGGCATACAGACATGTATGTGCACACACATTTAGTTATGCACACTTACAAATACACAGACAGGGAAATATATCAAATTTATAGCTTATTGATATTCTTTCATTCTTCCTGCTGATTAAGGATAGAAATATTCAGATGAGTGCAAGCTGGATGAAACTGTCCAAGTCCTCTAGGAGGATGGAACACAGAAGAACATAGAACTTTAGTGGAGATTCTGGAACCTCTTTAGAAAAAACAAACAAAAAACCCTGTTTGTTTCTAAAAAGGTTCCTTGAAGTAGGTATTGTTATCATGTGGAATATTGATAATCAAGTATGTCAATTTAAGAAGATAGAGAAGCTCCATCTGTACAGAAGTTTATTTGGTGATTTGGTTATCTTATAGCTCAGTTTATTGCACTGTCTCTGTCTCTCTGTTTCTCTGTCTCTCTCTCCTATCTCTCTGTCTCTGTCTATGTCTATGTGTCTCTTTCTCTGTCTCTCTCTGTCTCTCTCTCCTCTCTCTCTCTCTTTCTGTCTTCATTCAGTAAATATATTACAGAGAAACATAAACTATCTCCACTAATTCATGGGTTTCATGAAATGGTGTCTAAATATCTTTATCCTCAGCAGAAATAACTTCCTGTTTTAAAAGAAAATAACTTAAAAGGTCCTATAAGGAAGGCTCATAAGGCTTCTTGGAAATCAAGCAATTCTTACAAAACAGTTTGACATGTTTAGTACACAGGAATTAGAAACATATGGGCTACATTTTCTTTAAAAAGAACATGGTTTTTAAAAATTAAGGAGTAATGTTCTTGGTAAAATAGGTTTTGCCAAACCCAAACTGCTGAAAAAATTGTTCAAGATGTTTAGTAAGGCCAAAAGGCCCCAGGGTTCCACAGTCCTAATAATAGAATCAATCAGGAAAGCCAGAATGAAGTCACTAAACTCATTTTAACAGTGTCTTGAAATAACCAACCAAAATAAATCTCAATGTAGTAACAATCACGAGCAATTAGAATATAATAACTTTTATGCTCATACTGAATAAAACCCCAAGCTAGTAGTTAAAATCGTTCTAGGAATTCTGGAAAGTTGGCAGTGTATTTTGTTTGACTGAAATAATTGATCGCATCTATAAAAATGATGAAGAGACTAGAATGGATTGTGCAGATAAATTACTTACCAGAAATAATTTAAGAATTTCACTGTGGCTTCTTAAAAATGGAGGTTGATCTGATTGTTTTAAACCCACAAATTCTTTAGTAAGATGATGTATATGGAGGCAGTGACCATGAAATTTCATTAAGCTGGTATCGAGCACCACTGGCCTTATCCGGAATAGAGTCTACAAAATCGTTTTGTAGATTTCTCAGAGATGATTAGATAAAACAGTTGGTGAAGGCAGACTAGAGGCTTTATGTGGAGAATCAACTGGGTGTAAGGTCAGCCTTCAGAAAGCAAATCTAAAAGGGATTCAGTCTCCATGCCTTGGTATTTGATTTTCATAAGGATTTGGTAAAATTGTGCTGATCGGTCCTATGTTAATCAGCACTCTGCCACTATAGCATAAAACTTGAGAGACTTAATTTATAAGGAACAAAAGTTATTTGGGCTCATGTTTGTAGAGGTTCTGCTCTAGAACGACCCATTCTTTTGACCCTTTGGTGCTGGGTAAGGAGTGTATGGAAGGCAAACTGTTTACCTTGTGTCCAGGAAGCAGAAAAGAGGAAGAAGAAGGCGGGGGCTCCCAAAGGCCTCAGTGACTAAGAACCTCCCAGTAGGACCTGTACAAGGTCTACTATCTCCTGAGAGCAGTGTTTTGGGAGCAAGTCATTAGCCTTTGGGCATAATTCTGTAGCAGAACTAGTACAATTTAATGTATCTTCAGGTTCTTTTTTATTGTGTTTAGTGTATGTGCATCAGAGGGTGGTCTGGGTCTTGTCTGTCTGTGTGAACATCCCATAGCCTGTGTGTGGAGGTCAGCACAGAACTTGTAGGACTTGGTTCTCTCCTTCCCCCATTTGAGGCTCGGGGACTGAACTCAGGTCATGAGGTTTGGTGGCAAGTGCCTTCACTTGCAGAGCCCTGTCCCTCTTTAGTAAGGCCTTCATTGTGGATACTATGAGGAAACAAGTTGTGATCTCACTTCTGGTGAGATCTTATAAGTTTTAAGAAAAATTGCTAAACAGCATGAAAATAACACTATTTTCCCGACTCAGACCAAATATAATAATCATTCCATCTCAAACAGAAGCACAAATGGTGTATCCCAGGAAGGCCAGTTGAGCCAAAAGATTTGGGAGTTTCTAGTAGTTTCCTTTCCTCTAGATTCCTGGTGTTCTCTCCTGCTGAGTAGAGTTTGGCTATTGGGAGACTTGGGAATGAGGTGACTCCTTGCCAGTTGACTTCTGCATGGCCTGTGTGGTTTACACAAAAAATGTAGCGTCTGTTGCTCCTTTCTGTCCCAACTGATCTCTAGTAAACTGTATGCTAGAAAGGAGAAAATGCATGTGTTTAAAGTCACAGAGGAGGGTCTGGGAGGCTGTCTAGGTTGTGTACTAAGGGCTGTAGCTTTGAGAATCATCAAGTATATACAGGGTGAAGGTACTGTGCTGACTTGCATCTAGACCTAGACTCCTGGAGAATTGTGTGTGTGTGTGTGTGTGTGTGTGTGTGTGTGTGTGTTAGAATATCAGGACTGCACCTCTGTGTGTGTGGTGCATATACACATGCACCTGTATATGTCTACATATATGTGCATATGTGGTTGTGAATTTGACTTTTCTTTGAATTACTGGGTGGTAGTATGGAAGGAAGAAATTACTTCAAAAGGGCCCTGGACAAGAATAGTAAGACTATGGGTTAACTCAGACAAGTAATTCAAGCGAAGTAGAATAGTCCATTTGAACAACTTTTTTAAAGACTGGGAATTAGCTATCAGATATGAAAGCAAAATTATATTCAGAATATCTTCACATATCTCTTTCTTAATCTTTCTATTATTTTACATATATCTAGAGAAGTCAGTTTCTTAATGTTGGGTCTTGCATTGATGGTCTCTATAAGCCCTGAAGCCTTGACTGGTCCAGTTTTCTATATGTTTCTTATAGGATTGCCCTTCTTTTAAAGAACTGTTCCAAGACCACATCTTGTATGACAGTAACTTTCACATCTTTTGGTCATAACCCACAGTAAGAAGCACATTTTATACCAAGATCCAGGAAATACAAAGAGAATGCATACAGACTAATCAGAAACAAAAATCTCATTAATACACGCATGTACTACACTGGATTTTTTACATCCTTTCTTATTCTACTAATCTTGGTCAGGAATCTCTGTAATAACTTTTTGGCCACAACTGGGGATTCATTTGCTATTCATAAAACAATTCTCTGTCGAGCTTTCCTTGATGATAACAGCACACCGTTCAGTCATTTGTCTAAACTCATACAACTTTTATCATTTTTACAACTTGTTTGGTTCAGACTAATAAAGTATAATGCTCATTTAATTTGTCTTTCTGTCCTCAATTAGATTATAAGTCACTCAAGGGAGTAGACTTTTGTGAATTTCTTTGTATTTCTCTCAGTACCTAGCATAGTATAACAATCAATATTTGTTCAGTAAATTAATTAAGTTTATATATAAAAATATCCACATATAACCCTAATCGAGAAGGACAAGAGAGTGGGGAAGAATTCAAAAGTTATGAAACGTCATTTTGTTGACTTATTGATATTTTATGGATCTTCAGGAGCCAATACATAGCATTTCTTGCACTATATCCTTTTACCTCAAAAATAGAAACAACAAATTTTCTTATTTATGAATTTCAAAGCAGGGTGAAATCTCATTCCCTCAAATCCCTTGATGTAATTTCTGTATTCCTGGATTCCTTAGTCCTCTTTGTTGATGGAGGAGTTTTATTTGTTTCTTAAATAGGTCAGAGTCAGGAAATAATGTGAGAGACACATCTGCTCCCTTACATGTTTGAGTAGGGAGGGGAAAAGTGTAGGATAGATTACTAACTGTTGTGAGAAAAAAATCATTAGTATTTCTAAAATGCTTGCTCATGATTGTATTTAGAGAAAGGAAATAAATGGCTCATTTGAGCAGTTTCTACTCATGAAAGCCATAGAGCCATAAATAATGCATTCTCCCAGAATTCTGAAATGAGGAAACCATTGCTTCAAAGATTTTATACTCAAAGGATCCCCATAACACAGGTAGCTGAGAAGAGTGGAGTGGTTTGCAAACTATGAGGACAGGGTAAATGTCAACAAGTCAGGCTGTCAGGAGAACCAAGGCTATGGCAGGACCTTGAGCTCATCCACACTTAGAGAGAGGTAGGAAGATGTCTATAGGCTTCTGAAAGGAAACCAGGATGTGTTTCTTGAGCTGTCGCTGATGTACTGGCATGCTTATCATATTCTTTAAGGTTTTCCAAATTGATCTCTTCTTCCTGAATCCCATGCAATTTTAAGGGAGATAATTAGCTCCTGAAACATGATGCTATTGTTTGAGAAAAATCACAGATTTGATACTACATAGTATCAAATCAAAAACAATACATAGATTGATACTGCAGTAGGAAATTCTTCTGATTAGTGCTTTCTGACAAGAAATCCAAATGCAAGACCTACTGAAAACACCCAGATCAGATGCTTACTAGCAGCTTAATTTGAACATCTGTTTCTTATTTAATAGAGAAGGCATAATTCTTATTGACCTATTTAGTAGGGTTGGTGGGCTGAGATAATTTCTGAACTAGAAAGCTATGTAAATATTACTATACCTTAATATACTTAGTGGATTTCCATAAGTACTACTCATTAGTTAAAATTATTTAAAGTCATGTTAAATCTTTTTCTTAGGACTGTCTTAATGGGTTCTTGGATAATCAATATTGGTGTGATCTTAAACTTGTGCTCTCAGAACTGTCCAAATCAGAAAAAAAACAGAGCCTGAGTCTTTTCTATGGTATTAATATTTGCTAAATTTATAATCTGGTACACTCCATCTTCTAAGAAGAATACTACTAAATCATAGGACACTCTGTTAGTTATAGTTCTCCTAATGGTGATAAAATGGAAGGAAAACAGCAATACCCTTAATGCTGAGTACCCTTTAGCAAGCAGATATTTTAAAAAGCTGCAGAAGAAATTTGGAATAATTCATCTCATTGCATCAGATATATTAAATTATAATTATTAAACTACTTGCTAAAATTATAAATTTAGATGTATGAGCTTTTTTTCTTTTCTCCAAACATAACTATATTAAAACTACAATGTTAAGGTCAAAATTTTCAAACTTCCCAGCATTAGTATTTGAATGGAGCCTCTGCATCTTGCTGGCTGATTCAAATGGTTAGATCTTTGCTGCTTTTGCTGAGCCAAATTGAATGAATCCATTTGTACAGATCTATCTCCTCTTAGTAACTGAATATGCTAATAAGAAAAATTGGAAATACCACTCAGTGTGTGTGTGTGTCTGTGTGTCTGTGTGTCTCTGTGTGTGTGTCTGTGTGTCTGTATATTTGTGTGTCTGTGTGTATGAGACTGTGTTTCTGTGTGTATTAAGAATGTTATTCTCAGAAGGTTGTAGGAAAAGGCAATGCTTAGCTGAGAAGACTGTAAGAAGTAGGAATTTAAGATTCTACTTTCTTAAGCCTTGAATCCTTGCTAACACCATTTAAATGGGTAAATTAGCTCAAAGGACAGAGTTGAGGATTTCTGCTACTTTCTTGTTTAAGCCTATGCACTTCATATTTCTTATGGCCTTTAGTTATAGGGGAAGAAAACTTAAATTTATGTTGGTTGGTGTAAAAATAAGTAAAAGCCGGTTGGGTGGTGGGTGAACTTGCTGGCACTTGTCACTAATAGCCAAGAGGTTTTCTGGATTCAAGAATGTGTGGTTCCAAAGATTGATACCTCAGTAGGATATTCTTATGATTACTGCTTTCTGGCAACAGATTCAAGTGAAAGACCTCCTGAAAACAGGATGTAAATTATTTGAGATACGGTAGCATTTATTCCTCTACTCTACTTTCTTCTGTGGGCTTTCTTTTTTGTTTCCAGGCAACTCTTCCATAGAAAATGACAAAATGGCTGCTTTTGACGCATGTACTTGAAACTGTCCTAAGAGTTCCTTGCACAAAAAGAAAACCTTGCTCCTGGTGGTTCCAATGAAAGCTCTGGGATTCAGTCTTACTGGAATGGTTCATTTCTTCTTGCAATCGTTGACAAGGGACGGGGCTGTTGTCTAGGTCTGTCTCATGTTCCTGGAAGAGGTTGAGTTGAGGGTGGAGGACGCAGTGCAGCGAGGAACAGCTCAGCTAGGATGCCAAGAACCTCAAGGACTGAATGGAAAGGTGAAGGTTCTTTCTCATAAATTCATCTGCAAAGAGCAGATGCTCACAATACAGTGTGTGTATGTGTGTGTGTGGGTGTGTGTGTAAATTACATTAAAACAATAGTTTTTACATCAGAGAATCACCTTTACATTCCAATTAATAAAACTGTATAAAACATACTAAGAGATAAAGGACTAGAATCTTGCTGCCAATGCAATTTTAATTAGGTTGCTAAGAAATGGAAATATTTTGAAATTTCTAAAGACCTTTCCCATTAAAGTTACATTAAAAGGAGTTTTGAGATGCTTCTCTGCTATTAATTATTACATGCACTGTAATAAATGAAGTAATCATAATCAGATAATACTATTCTTATGATTACACGATGCTTTATAGAAAATATATCCTTATATTTGAAACAGAAGTGGTTGCCGTGTTATGATAATGTTAAAATACAGTGGAGACAAGGTAAGAAACCCAGAGCATGACAGTTCTTACCATCTTGTATATAGTCACTTTTCTTGTGTCTGTCACAAAATTCTTGATAAGGGCTGGAGAGATAGCCTAGTGGTTAAGAGGGCCGACTGCTCTTGCAGAAGACCTGGGTTCAATCCCCAGCATCCATATGGCGGCTAAGAACTGTCTGTAACTCCAATTCCAGGAGAACTCCAGTTCCAGGGGAATCTGACATCCCCTTCTGACCTCCGCGGCATTGTATTACATGGGTGCGCAAACCTACATGCAGACAGTACATTCATACACATAGAAAATAACTAAATAAAAAATTTAAAAATATATATTAAAAAAATACTTGACAAAAGCAACTTAAGGAGACAAGAGTTCACTTTGACTCCCAGGTTTAGGGGACACAGTCCATCATGGTTGGGAGCATGCAGGCAGTAAGGTAAGATAGCTCTGTTATTAGAAAGCAGAAAGGTAGCTGGTAGGGTGAGCTTGCTTTTCCTGTATGCCCTTTTATTCAGCCTAGGCCCTTAACCCTTGGAGTAATGCTACCTACATCTGGGATGGGTTTTTCTCCCTGAGCTGAATTTCCCTGGAAACACCCTCATAGACACGTAGTACTATGTGTCCTACCTATTTTAAATCCATTCAAGGTGGCAATGAAGCTTATCCATCACCCTTTGAAATAAATTACAAGGAAAAACCTTGTTTTGAAATGTTCTCTTATTCTGAGACTCAGACTTAGAGTCACATGGACAAACATGCCATTGGCTGGTCTAAAGTCTATAAAAAGGCAGCACATAAATGAATTAGTATATAAAAACAAATACAGAAAACATTGTCAAATTCCAGCAACTTAGAGCCTACTGTATTTCTATTAAATCTGGAAAATCAATAGAATGTACAGATAGCTATGGGAATAAACACATTTTGCTGATTTTCTGTGACCAGCATTTTATATAGAGAAACTTGACTGTGGTCCAATTCCCATCTTGTCTCTTGTTACCTTGGATGAAGATACTTAATCTCCTCAGGTTTAGATTGCTCATATGGAAATGGAAGAAATTTAATTAGATATTAATGTGAGGCTGCCCCCTGCCTTAAAATTCTATAATTTATTCAGTCTTTGGAAATACCAACTCATGAAATGTGGTATTTTTGGAAATGAAATGGTTAAACTGCCTGGAGTAGAAGAAATGCTTTCTTACATCTAACTCTGGTTACTTGATTCTATCTTCACTATTGTGAAGAAAACCAGGTCATCATGTGGATATTTCTGTGACCTAAATGTTGAGAAATTTAAATTTGTGGATGTTTAACAAATACTCGGGTGGTTTTAGATAAAAGTTTGAAACTTTCTTTTTTTTTTTTTTTTTGTAGTTTTGAGACAGGGTCTTTCTTCAGTCCCTGCTGGCCTGGAACTCACTATGTAGACCAGGCCCTTGAACTCACAGAGATCTAGAGATCTGCCTGCCTCTGCCTCCAGAGTGCTGGGATTAAAGGTGTGCACCACCACACATGACCTGGAATTTTCTTTGTTTAAGAACATAGCTGAAGGACAGGTGCTGATGTGATGGAGGGGTTATCCTCATCGACTTGAAGTGATTCTCAAGCACATGGCTGGTTATTTGGTGTTCGTTTTACTGAGATGACCACATTCACTGGTAAGTCACTTTAGGGCACTCCAGATGGCAAAGGCCCTGCCTCCTTTTCCTCCCAGCACCTTCCTCTTTTTATCTGCTATCTCCTCTGCTCTCCTTTTCCTACTGTGTTTGCAGGAGAGGGCTGGGAAGCTTTCTTTTTCCCCAGTCTAACTGCCCCTCTGTGCTGCTCCAGACACAGCCTTTTGAGAACATTTCCCAACTGGAAAAAGAAAACCATAATAGGAACAGCTACAAAATGCAATTAATTTTTCTGTCTATTAATGCAGGGGGAAATGGCTAATGGTTTGCAGATTTCTCCCCATTTGAATAGCGTGACCGTGACGGATTAGAAAAGAGCCCCTCTGTTGAAGTTGTTTTCCTTAGCTCCCCTCCATCGGGATAAGGCCAGGGCTTGGGTGATGGTTGCCTGGTGTTTTCTGTATTGAAAGAGAAATGATGTGTGAACTGGCAGACACTTCCATGAAGGGAAGGAAAGCAGAGCCCTTTAAACCATTAAGACTAAGGCAGCAAGACCCCACTTGCCTGGATAACCGTTAAATATATTTGGCTGTCTGCCAAAGTGTTTCAATATTTCTTTGAAGTATTTTTTTACTTACTACAGTGGGGTAATTAATGTGTACCTTTTCATCTGTACTTAAATACACACACACACACACACACACACACACACACACACACACACACACCTCTGATACAGAGGTACTGAGGGAGCCTGGATGCCCTCCAGAGCCTTCATTCTCCAGACCTTGAACTGCATGGAGGGAAGGAAAGTCTTGGGACAGACAGCAAATGTGATTCCTGGGTTTAAAATGTTTCTTTATACAATGGAGAAAATGTCATAGGTGGCTAGGAACTGATCAGATTTGTAAAGAACCCATGTCTCTTTAGGTCAATGGAAAATCGAATAAAATCTACCTGCATAAGTCAGGGTTAACATTTGTGTTTTCCAATTTTAGCCATCCAGATTATTACAAGGTATTTCTTTGGGGTGAAGCTGAACCACTGAAGTACATCCCCAGTTCTTACTCTATTTCTTTTGGAAAGACTAAAATATAAACAGTTTTTACAAGTGAAATATTAATACTTCTAGTATATATTCAAAGTTATGAGTGTTAAGTCTGGGTTTCCCAGAATCCCAAGGGACACACAGATGTCCACTTCCTCCAGAGGCTGTCAATCTTATGATCTCTTCCCCTTTATCTGGGGCCCTGCCCCCTGGCTATAAAAGGGCATGTATCAGTAGACATCTTGCTGGCTGCGCCACCATATACCAACAGGTAGTCCAGTCCTGGCAATTTCTGAAGTAAATATGTTCCCAGAGTGACTAAGCCTCATGTCCCTGTCTTTTATCGGGAGTTTGTGGCATTATAATCTAACAATGAGAATCTTCCATCTTAAAATATACTGGTAACCATAATTTCATTGATAGTTTATATTTTAAGTTTGAGCTGATCTTCACCAGAATCACCATGCATTCATCACACATTAGAGCAAATTCCATATACTCCCAAGCATCTCTCTGTAACAAAAGCATCTTAAGGCAGAAGGTAGAGTTTGATGGCTTATACTGTACTTGATGCTGACCCTAAGGAGTACCAAGGAGATCATGGGAGTTTATAACCAGAAATGTCTGGATGAGTTGTATTTTTATTTATATGTTTAATGAACAATGGAAGCTAAACAGAAACTATTTAGCTGCAAAAACAGTCAAGCCTTGGGATATTGCATTAGAACATCTTGCATGGCTATAATGAAATACCAGAAACAGGGTAATTATGCAGCAAAGTGGTTTATTTAGCTAAGGGTTTGGGTGATCAAAGACCTGCTTAGTGCTGATGAGGATCACGTTGTGATTGTGGATGTTAGGGTTCCTGTTCAGGAAGGGTCATATGTCACAGGCAGAGAACCTGAAGTCTTACAGTACTTTCCAAAGGCCCACTTTTTTTTTTCACAATATTTATTGATAGACACAAGTACATAAAATCAGGGCATGAACATGATTTGATAGATTAAGTAGACTTAATTTCAATACTATAATAAGGGAACAATTCAAATTCTCACCCTTTGTTTCACACCCATAAAAACCACTTCAAGGGCATTGACGATCTTTCTTTTTTTTTTTTTATTTTTAAATTATCTTTTAATTTGATGCTTTGTGCATTCATACATTTTTTCCAATTCAGTTCAGGTTTATTCCCTTTCCCTCCCGCCCACCCCACCCCATCCCAGAATCATGCATTCTGCCATAACTGTCCTGCATCTTTCTCTCAGTTTTTTTTTCATTTTAGCATATCTAGTGATAATCCGATGAGTACAGGTATTCTTCATGCAAAACCTATCTGCAGGCTGTTGTGCCCAAACATCTACAGCCCCACCATCCAGTGGGGGGTGACAGGTTGTTTGTTCAATCAAGTTGATCAAATTCAAATCTGATCAGTTTTGTGCAAGAAAACCATATTTCTTTTTTTAAAAGACTTGTGCACTTGCCTAGGTGCAAGGATATTGAAATCTAGCACATAAAGCCCATTACTAGAGGTAGAAATACAGGCAAATATACTATTAGGGCAACAACCATCAATTATAGTTAAGGATTTTCTGTAACAACCAAATGGATCTTCTAATATTGCAACAACTCAAGTATTACTGAGCAAAGTGCATTTCTACAATGTTCAGTGTTTCTATTCAGTTTTCTAACTTTAAACAACCTATGATAACTGGCAGCAGAGAAGGTCCTTGCAATAAACTGCCTCTGCTTGAGAACCTATGATGTAATTTTTGCATGCTGATAATATACTGTCTAAACATTAAACATATTCCTCAAATATTTGATGGTAGATTATGATTAAGACATTACATTACAAAAAAAAAAAAAAACCTTATGCAGAAGGATACCCTTACTGACGTGGTTCTGCTTTAAATATTGTGCCCCCAAATGAAGTCCAGTAAGCACATGTCCTGTCATCTGACAGACCAAAGACCCACTTTTAATTGACCAAAGGACCTCCCAGGAGGCTCCACCTCTTAGGTCTACAGCACCTCACTATTGTTGAATTGGGGAGCAAGTCTTTAATTACTGACTATCTGGGGAGACAAAATATATTCAAATGGTGCCAACTGTTCTTATATCTTTAAAAGAAGTTTAGCTTATTTACTTTTAGCCAACAAAACACCACATCATTTTCATTTCTAGGGGCAAATAAAATTAAAATCAGTTAAATTTTAGATGACCGGACCAATATTTTCATTATTTATTTACTTATTTATTTATTTAGGTATTTTTGAGACAGGGTCTCCCTTTAGTCCCAGCTGGCCTGGAGTTCACTCTGTAGACCAGGCTGACCTTGAACTCACAGAGATCCACTTGCCTCTGCCTCCCAAGTGCTAGGATTAAAGGCATGTGCCATCATGCCCAGCCAATAAATAAGAATTATTAGGGTTGTAGCTATGCCAGTGAATCCCACAGAACTCACATTCATAACTAATTCCATAAACAAAATATCCAGGGATTTACCTAATAAGTAGATGGCCTAGACTCAGACCCAGCCTTCTCAAAGCTTATTATTATTATTACTATTATTATTATTTTTACAGCCATAGTATGTGTCAGCTAAAGATGTGTGCCTCTGTAATTGGGCTGCTGAGAATGGACCAACTTGCATTTTGAGGTAGCTTTTTTTGTGATATTTTTGTCTGATTTGATAGCAGCTTCATACCAGGTAACTAAGAGGTTTCTGGTTGGTGTCTTACTTAATATTTTTCTGATGCATTCCTTTCAACTCTCTCACTGTATTATTTTATTTTGTTTTCTTAAAATTTTTCAGTTTAACTCTATAGTTCCATGTAGTCTTTAAGTTGAAAATGTATTATTCTTTCCCCTCAGTTTCTCTTATTGCTTTTCTTTTTACAATATTTTATTATATTTTTAAATTTTTATGTGTATCAGCATATTGCCTGTGTAAGTCCACCTGGGTTGTGCAATGCACATGGAAGTTAGAAGAGGGTGTAGGATCCTCTGGAACTGGGGTTCCAAGTGGTTGTCAGCCATTGTGTGGGTGCTGGGAACTGAACCCAGGTTCTTTGCAAGAGCAACCAGTGCTCTGAACAGTTGAGCCATCCCTCTAGACCCCTTATTTTCCTTTTTAAATAGAAACTTTAAAAGTTATAAATTTTTAAAAGGAAAAATGTGAATCCTGAAATATATGGAAATGGCATAGTTTGTTTATAGATGATATCATTTTATTATAGGTGTGACACACACACACATCGTCTCTTTCTCTTTCTTTCTCTTTCTTCTTTCTTTTCTTTCTCCTCTTTCTTCCTTTTTCCTTTTTTTATTTTTTTCTTTTCTTTTTTTTTTTCTTTTTTTCTTATATTTCTTTCTTTCTTTCTTGCTTTCCTTTCTTTTCTTTTTTCTTTCTATTCCTTTTCTTTCTTTCT